>OY015312.1:101763161-102143161 GCA_955612985.1 Cheilosia scutellata | reverse complement strand
CAAAAACTTTTGTTTGAAACTGCTCTTAGATCGCAACCAAACTGTTTACAACAAGTTGTTGTTATTCTCAACAATAACTTAAAAAAAAGTTATCCCAATTCGCTTCGCATTCAGTTTGCGTCCATTCCGCCGCATAAATATCCACATTATCATCAAGCAACATCTGTACCGAATAATTCCTAAACTAAACCGTCTTATTTGAAGAAATCACCATGCACATGAACTCAAGCAGAAACTAAAGACAATAATGATGTCAATGCTGACAAAGAAGGATAGCCCAGTGCTGTCAGTCGATATAGACACCATATAATGGATCATCATCATCGAAATCATATGCATCGAGTTGAAAATTTAATCAAGCATAAAAATCGTGCGTAAGTTCATGTACGTCAAGCATAAGGTGCCCCCGCGTCCCATCCCCCACTAACAGCTTCTAAACACACAAACAAATATAGACGATGTAAACCTACACATATGATGATGATAACCATTCAGAGTTCAGAATCCACATATCTATATCCCACACATGTTCAACGGGATCTTATACTATAGTTGGAGGGCTAAACTTTGTCCTGCCACCACAAAATTGGACAAAAGGGGTGACAAACAGAACAAGGGACGAAAAGGGATCATTTGGCCACATTCTGTCGCAGTCGTGTTGTCTAATGTTATTAACAAGGAGTTTATTCCGAAAAATCGTCTTCTCCATGGTATGGTCGGCTCATGGTAAATATTCTTCGACAATCGAAAGCTCAAATCAAATTCAAAGGATATTCGATTAAATTTTGGTAGAGCTCGCATCGATTTCCATAAAAAAATAAAAATAACTCCAGCAACAGCTGTTGCCTGTCAGAACGAATCACCCAACAGATAAGTGACTTGGCTAAGGCATGGGGATGAGGATGGGGTCCTCCTCGATTTGCTAATATGCCAGGAATAAGTTTTGGATTTTCGATTTTATCGCAAGGGGGGGTTAAAGGAAAAGTGATATCGAAAATCGTCGTCTTTTTTCTTGATCCAAATACCCTGGTGACATATTGAAAGATAAATGCCCCATTAAAGCCATTTGTTAGGGATGAATAATGATTCGCTGTATGAATTACATACACAGTCATACGCGATGGTGGATTTATATATTTTTTCCCCCCTTCCAACCTATGGAAGATTAAATTGTGTCCTGGACTGCCAAATTGCGGGCGGTCAGGGAGGCAGCAGACGGGTACGAGTTGTGCGTGCGAAAAGACAAAGTTTTATGATGCTACTCTCCAGCCAGCACACAAATGGCGCAAATGACTGTGATGATTTCAACTTGGCCTAAGGGGTAACAGTACAGCAGCAGTGGATGTGGCGTTGCTCCGGTTGGTGGAATCTGGATTCTGGAATGCTCGGATCGGTGAGTAAGTAAACTCGCTCGTAAAGTTTGCACAACTCCTGTTCCTGTATAATAATTTTTATTTGCGCTTTCTTTTCACGGAATTGTAATTCAATTTGAATCAAAGGAGTCACTACAAAGCGAGATTATTGCTGGCGGATGATGGAAAATCTCATGCTTCACATATACATAAATACATTGTATATGGATATATCGTATTTTATGAGACGGAAAACGGAATGATTGACAGTAATAAAACTCGTGGCGTATGATGTTGTTAAATTGTCATTACAGCAATTCAAGGTATGTAAGCTATAAGCACTATAAGTGAGGAACGTGTTTTCTCGTCGTTGTGATGAAGATGTGTGCGTGTGTAAGCGAATTTATAATAATGTACTTAGTAACTCATGAATAGCTGCGCGAACTGCGCTTTTATCAAGTAGAAACTGTCGGAAGCTGTACTGGCAGCCTACTCTTTGTCAAAGATTTCTAGTGGTAAGAGCTGTAACATGAGTATCACATACCTAACTATAATGCTACATTAGGGATCGTTCTGAGAGCGTCCCTATAAAACTTGCACTTTGCCTGACGATCGAAAACCGGTCCAGTAAGCGATAACTCTATACATGAGAAAGGTCCGGCAACAGAAACGTGAGCTTCTGTGGTGGCTGTCTTCAGCCGTTTTGTTATGTTGTAGTTCCATTTAATTTACTCCATACCTAACCTTAGCTTTGTCAATAAAGACAAGAAGGGTACCATATGGAGTCCACATATTATATGGGTATGGAAAACGATTATTAAGTGAATTTTTTATGGCCCTTGATCTATCAGACCCTTGCGATCTTGGGGCTTTTCTATATTTGCACAAAAGGCCTTCCAATTATGTGATCTCATCACAATAGACTAGGCCAGGGGTTTCCAATCTTTTTCATACTATGCGACTCCCTATAGAAGTTGTAAGATTTTATCGACCCCCTTCTAAAAGATATGTGAATAGAAGCTGATCTTACGAAGATTAATTAAAGGGTTTAAGGACGTGTCGATGTTGAAATGCCGTCATCCCATATTTTTGCTTGTTAACATATAGCCATTCATCCAAAAATGCGCCTCGTCTCTAAAGATGATTTTTCGAAGCCAAGTCAACGAACAAACACCTTTGTCTATGTGCTATGTCCATTAACATAGAGCTCCTGGATTAGTTGGAATTTGTACGGGGTTAAGCAAAATTCTTCAAGTTGGAATCTGAGAAAGGCAGATTTCTTATGTACGGCATGGAATTGACTGCCTCGGGTTCTCCTGTACACTCTCATGGACCGTGGCAATGATCCCGACGAATCTTGGTTTCAACGACCCGTTCCAATTGAAAAAACTCTTATTTCATTTTGAGTGCCGGGCAAATTTATACGAGTGGTAGCCACGAAGCAAGTCTGACTGAAAATACGAGAAATACAAACACGCTTAATCTTCGACTTTTGAATTTTCGTAAAGAGAAACGTAATGCTTTTCCTTTGTTCGAAGTCTTACAGCAGTGAACAATTAAAACTTGCGACGCCCTTAGGATAGCTAGGGAACCCCTGGATAGTTAGGGAACCCCTGGACTAAGCTGGCTTATCACCGTCCTTAGGGAACCTTCGCGGTAAAAATGTAAACAATGTTACCAAAACACTTTGTTTGACTACTTTATCTAAAAATGGTTTCAATTTTCTTTGAGAAACCAACCTCGTCTTAATTGTCGAAGAATTAATCTCCATCAAGGTGCTTCCTTTTATTCCAAGCAATAGCTTGACACTCACATAGAAGATAAGTCTAAGTGATATCCTCTGCGAAATGTAGGTCATCACAGTCCCTAACGCGCTTCCTCAGAAAGCAATGTGCAGAGGGTATCCCTATCGCTATTCGTAACATTGATCTGCGGAGTGCGGAGTTTTAAAATATTGTCCAGTTTTTGTCCGATTTAACTGTGAGCGCAGTCGTTAGTGTATAATGGACTACTGTGCAAGGGATCTCAGATTCGATCTCCCGAAAAGCACAATTAATTACTTCTTAAGGTTTTTCCAGTGCGTCATCTCTCGCAAACGTCTGACAAGTGTTCATCAGAATCAAAAGCAAGGTATTCCACTTTTACTAGTTTTGATATAAGGCGTATTTTTTTGGGAAGTGAGTATAACAAAACCAAAAGTGAGTATAACAGTTTTGCATGTAAAACCAAAAGTGAGTATACCAAAAGCAAAAGTGAGTATAACAGTTTTGTATGTAAAAGTAAAAGTGAGCTAGCTATAGATTCTCAAAAAAATACGCCTATATTCAACAAAAAAAAAAACGTTTCTTAAGACATAGCATTCAAAATAATAACAACTATTTTCATAACAACTATTTTTGTGCGCAGTAGCGCAGTGGTTAGTGTGCTGGACTACTGTGCGGGGGATCCCACGGTTCGATCCCCGGAAAAACCCAAATTACATCTTAAGGTTTTTTTCTACTGCGCCACCTCTCGCGAACGTCTGACAAACATCCGAGAGTATAACTGTCATGAAAAAGCTTCTCAATTCAGCCGTTCGGACTCGGCATAAAATTGTAGGTCCCTTCCATTCGTCCCAAAAATAGAAACTCACACAAACGAATGGTTGCGAGAAGCTAGGCCTAGGGTGTCTACCGCCTGTTGCGCCACCTATTTATTTATTTTTTTTTTCTTATTTCATTTTTATTATCTAATCATAGGTTTTTAAACTTTACTAAATGCAACTTTTTGTGAAACCTCAAAAGGTCTTGGAAATACATATTTAGCAATGCATTTTGGAATAGAGTTCTTTTGAAAATTAATGTTCCGAAATACCTACATACGTGATTTTCGACGTAGGTTCGTTTTTTTACAAGCAGTAAAGCCCAAAATAGTAAGTGGAAAAGCATAAATAGTGGACTAAGTATGGGATGGCATGCTGCCAAATACGTTTTAAACAGCAAATTATTATTGGGCTTTATTTCCATCTTGTTGTTTCTTTTTGGGCGTTATTTCCAAATCGATTTGGGCGCTATTTCCTTGGGCGTTATTGATGCCTAACGCCTTGGTTTTCCCTCCGGAATAGATCGTTCATGAAAATAAAACTTTTTTTAATGTTATTATTTTTTCAAGTCATCGTTTAACAAAAACTCAGAATTTAACAAACTACAAACTCCAACAAAGAAAAGAAGCAAAATAGTAAAAAGATTGACAAATTTGCTTTTTGATTTTAACTAGGAATAGCTAGATTCGTTTTTCTTCGGGAATAGCTACATCGGTTTTGATTATAATCCACAAATTCAAATCAAAATAACTCTGCAATTAGTTGGCTTTGGAAACAAACAAAAACAGCAATAGAAAGATCTCAAGAGGGAGAAATAAAATGCATCCTCAACTCGATTTTTTCAAAAAGTGGAATACATACATCAATTTTGATTTTGATAGATAACATCCGAAAGTAAAACGGTCTTGAAAAAGCTTCTAAATTCAGCCGTTCGGACTCGGCATAAAATTGTAGGTCTCTTCCATTCGTCCCAAAAAACAAAACAAAAAGATCTCTCTCAAACGAATGTGTGAGAAGCTAGGCTAGGGTGCCCATACGGACTTGTTGCGGATTTTATTTATTTATTTATTTATTAACTCAGAAACAATGAATTTAAAAGATACCCTGTGTCCTTCTGTAGGTATGTGACTATCTTAGATATGGGTTTTTGGATGGTTTTTGGACTGTCATGACGTCTTGTCCATCTCTTGAATTGAAGGAGGGCTACATGAAATTTTGCCCCAATGAAAAATGGCCCCAAACTAAGAATGAAAAATCACCCCAGAAATGGGGCTGTTTTTCATAATGAAGTAATACCCCAATTTCAAATATGAAATAAGGCCCACTGCAATGAAATAAGGCCCACTGCAATGAAATAAGGCCCCATATCTGACAGTAAACCCATGCAGGGGGGTTACAGGGGAGAAGGCATGCCCCCCATACGTTTTCGTTCTTTCGGGGGCTTATTTCATAATGAAATTTTAACATATGACTTGTCACCCCAATTCGCAGAATTTTCGCAATTTTTTGTTGTTGTTGTCTTTCATGTAAATTTTTGAGGTGATTTTTCATTTTCAGTTTGGGCCATTTTTCATTGGGGCCAAATTTCATGTAGCCGTGTCAGACACATTTGGGAATGTGTATTAGGGGTTACGGTCAAGTACTTTAACCGTTTTTGACTTTGAGAGCCGGCTTTATACCGACATCGTGTAAGAGCAATTTTACACTTAGACGGCTACCGGTTACCCGACCCGGTTTTCTCAAAAAACAAGTATGTTTTCACACACATCCGGCAGCTGGCAGACAGCAAGTTATGAAATCTTATTTTTGTTCCATTCGTGTTATTTTTCTGTGTTTCATCCATCTGTCATTATTTAATTCTTTAAAGATTTCTTCCCACGCATTTTTGTGGCATTTCGGTCTTTATCCACTTGTAAGCCTTTGTCCAAATCACGGGCCTTGTTTTAACCAAGCTGACCAATTGTTCGATGTTAATATCCATTTAAAAAAAAAGTAAATGTATGTTACTATGTTACTTTGCCGTGGCAGTAAGCAAGGCCGGCAACATTCCGGCAGCCGGCTACCGGTTAGGCGTGGACGTAGGCTTAAGCTTGATCTAATTAGATCAGCATATACCAGTCTGGAATAAACTGCAAGGCAATGAATACTCTAAGAGCCTACTTGTGTGCACCACCCAATTTAGGTGTGAGTACTGTAACACGCAAACGCGGACCCGCTGCGGGCCCGCGCGGAAAAAAAAAACCCATGTGTGCACCGGGCCTCAAAAGACAAATAGATACTGTTGAACTGAAAAATGAAAATAATTGCTAATGAAGACGTGACAGGCCCTAGCCCTCAATCTCATAATATAAAACAGTTGGTCTTGACTGATTGACGATTGGTGACCAACGCCCAGTACAAATAGTAATCTCGTCCCTTTTACCTTTTATAACCAAAGGGGGCACTAAGATGAAATTCGAACTGTTAGAAAAGGATTGAAATTTTGTATTGGAAAATTCTTTTATTTCATTCAATCGATTCAAACTCATTTTATGTACTCTATCAGCCTTATTCAAAACACTTCCTATACGTATAAGAAATTGAGAAAACCCATTTCCCCAATTTTCAAATTTAGCTTGGAGCCCTAGTTATTAGCTGTCCAGTTTCTATGGACAACAAATATTTGTTCATCTTATCGAGCGCATAAAAAGCACACTAGGTACACCTGCAGCGGTACCAAAGCCGCGGATAAATGCTAGTATTATAAGAAAATATTCCATTAAAGTGCGTACGGTTATTGGGACTCACCACTCGCATCGGTTTGTGTCTCTGCTAAATCAACCAACTTTGTCAGAATACTATACAATCAAAATTAGCAATAATTCATATCTTCCTATTTCAAACTTCGGTGCCCTAAACAGCTGTCACAAATAGGTCTATCGATTACAAGTGTCAAGGCCAAGGGTGCAGGATGCTTAGGTGGGCTCTCAAAAATCTTCGATCTTCTGCTCTTAAATCTGGCAAAACGTTACAAGAAATGTCGATCAATAGTTTGGCAAACGGGCTACGACTATATGCCGTTTTGAATATCGATGGCATTTCCAAAGACGGCCTCCATATATCTACCTACGGTCATACTTAAGATGACATAATCCTTATTAAAAGTATCAACCCAACAGACAGAGCTCTCATAGTTGTCCCGTTCTTTCAACACACTCCTACCAAATAATTAAAAATAACTCAATTCGTAAGTGCAGTCCCGCTTATTATTTTGAGTACACTTTGAGAGATAACTTTCTCTGTAGAGCAAATTATCCTTTCACAAAAATGTGGACAATTAAAAAGCCGCTCACGTATATGCGGTATATAGACAAAATGCGCTTGACCCCTTTATCCGTATAGTTCTACATACTCCAACCGAAACAAAGAAGAAAAAAAGCCCGATTTACCTTTATCCGCCACCGTATTAAGGCCATTAAAATGCCGTAATTACAACAAAGGAGCCACCACAGTACGTACACACTGATGACCACTAAAATGCGCATTCAAAAGCAGTTGTGCATGAAGCCATTGCACTTAATGTTCAGATTATGAGCCAAGTGGTCCTGAGAAAATAAAAGGATACTTTCGGTCCGAAAATGCAAAGTGCTGGCCAGAGCATCCATGATGTGGTCTGGTCATAGGGGGATCCAAATGGCTTTTAAGCTGCATTAATAATTTACTATCCCCATCTCATCGTGTTATATTTGGTTTTTTTGTTCGACCAGAAAACCTGCACAAAACAATAAAGATCCTTGGAATATCCGGATCGTGATTTAGGTAAACATCGCGCACAGCAATGTGTTGTGTATCCCACCAATGGATGTGTCCAGGAGATGGGGTGATTGCTACAGCCACCCCAAAATCTCTATACTCCATTTTATCGACCATAGTGAATTAGGACCGGGTATCGGCTTTTAGTGTTGGTATGAGCTGCAGGCCGAATTGCATTGCATCCATACGCAATACCGAAATCGCTTTTAATTGGCCGATTCTAAAATACTAATTAAAATGCACTGACCATGATGGGTATTTACAGTCAAAGGGAATCCGGTCTCCCAATTTGTATTGCTGGTTTTTTTGCCCGTTCTCGATTTATAATGTGCCTGTGAGTGGGCATGGCTGTGACATCCTTTTTTTTTTCTTTCAGCGGCCGGCGCGCTGCTTGGCAAATCCATGCTTTTGGGTTTTTTATTTTTTCCAGCGACTAAAACTAAAATACTCCAGAACTACAACTAATTCATTTTGTTGGGCGAGTTGCAGTGCACTGAATGCGGGTCATCGCCATCCATGGCAATGTGCTGGGGGTTGGGGGGATGGCTTGCATCCGAAAGGGAATATTTTAATAGGCAAACGATTTTGCATTCGGTTCAGAATTAATTATTTCTGTCGACGTTCCTAAAATAGAATGTGTTTGCTCTACGGCGGCAGTGCACTCTGAGTGCTTTCAGTTGTCCACCCTAGTGGAGTGGAGGGTGGTGGTTAATAATTGAATAGTTGACGAATTTCCACTACCAGCCCTTCTGTAAGTGGTTGTTATCGTTGTGGAAAATGGGCAAAACTTTTCAAGCTACACGGCGCGGGTGCTGTAAAAATGAAAGTTTCTCTCATTTTTTAATTTTTTGCAAATTGTTTTTGAAAATGCAAACTGAAAGACTATTTGATTTTTAATATGATTTATGAGCAGACCGTGTGAGTTTTAATAGCCCAGAGTTTGCTTCATAGAGTTTGTGGACTTTGTCGAATTTTGAAAGTTTATTTTTGACGTTATCAAAGGCGTTTTTTTGCTTTAGCTGCACCCATTGATGTGAGATGGATCAATCAAATTCAGATTGTTGAACATGACTACCCCCCGATGGGCATTATCACGAGCAATTAATAAGTATACCGCCAGCTGACGACATAAATGAGGATACTGACTATGGCTCAATGCAAGCTGTGTCTAGTTAAATTAAATGGACACTCATACCCACCCAAATACTACAAACTTTGACAATTTGTTGTAAATTACTTCCCGTATGCGACTAAATACATACCTAGTCAAATTTCGAGTTTTCGAGAGAAGATTTTATTTCAAAATTATTGGTAGAAAACCAAAAGGTGCACCAAACGCATCTATGCTGGCGGAAAATTAAAAAAAAAATGTTTCGTGGGCAGTATCTATGCTCCGGCGCATCCAAAATCTAACGCCAACGAATCGGATGAAATGAAATGAAGTGAGTTCGCTTACCTTTGTCCGCGGTTAATAAGAGAACTACTGGATAAATTTCTACTTGATATGAGAACAATATCCAAAAAGAATATCGCTGTCTACATTGATAGTCAAGCTGCGCTAAAGGCGCTAGACGGCTAGACTCCTTCATAATCAAATCTGAAATAGTCAGGAGCTGCAGCACAATGCTCAGAGCATTATGCGCGCAGAACCAAGTCAGACTGTGTTGGGTACCCGGACACTGTGATATTGAGGGTAACGAAAGGGCTGATGTTCTGGTTAGTTTATTGACCGTTAAGGTTCCCCAGGGATGGCGATGGGCCCAATATGGTGCCTAGTCCAATGTGATGCACTCACACCCTATTCAACCTAAACTAACCTAACCTAACCACCGGAGCATGGACCGCTAAGTCCAGAGAAGTAGCTGTTCGACATTGAGTTCCTCACGTATTCTAGTATTTATAATGCGATCTCTATCTTGTATCTGCGATCTTATTCTTTCGGTCATTACACAAACTTCATGGTCATGACATGACCGAATTAAAAACTGACAGCTTAGCTTTAACACCAAGTTCAGTCATCCTAATAACAGAATGACCCAGCTGTCATAGTAATCCTGCTCCTTCCATCACTCGTGAAAAAGACCCCGAGATACTTAAGCTTCTCCACCTGTTTCAATGGGACTCCACTAACATGCGGAAAGCATTGAACAGCCGTTCTGGAGACGAACATCACTTCGGATTTGTTCACGTTAACCTTCATCTCAGCTTTAACAGTACGGCTACAAAGCGATGGAGTGCGCGTTGAAGTTCCGTCTGAGAGGAATAAGATTTACATAAGATTTACATAACGATATTCACGACGATACATTTATTCAAGAGAGCCCATTCGCACAGTGGTTTACTGGGATTCAATTTATTTAAAACATCATCTCATTAAATAGTTTGTGCTGACTGATGTTGATGGGTTACTGACACGCCAAGTCCCAAACGATGAGATCTATAGGAAGCTAAAATATTGAAGCAAATGTCCTTTTATGGCGAGTGAGTGCATGAAGAGATTTGGGAACAATTTAACTAGAAAAGTGGGGAAAGGGGCTGAGGGGGTCTGTGTACCTACTCTACATAGGAAATAAACAAAATCAATTTCGTTGATTTTGGAAATTTGTCTATGGGTCCAAGTTGTGGGCTTCTTAATATATTTTGTACTATAAGTATCTACTGCTGTAAATGTAATCAATCAAATCCTCTAATAAATGCTAGTTAAATATATACCAACCCTACATAGTACATGCATAGGTAGAATTAAACATGAATTATATTTCCTTATATGTATACTGTTATTGTACATATAATTCAGGTGCCATTTCAAGGAATAGTGTTCCTTTTTATAATTTTTGTATAGGTCCTGTATGACAGTCTTGCAATCGTGGCTCATTTAATTTTGTTTATTAACTCATCTTCAGTAATACTTTATAAATAAACAAACTTATACCACTACGCACCTGCACTGCAACCGTTTAAGCATATAAACCAACCTCGATTGTGCCAAAAACAATTAGACTTCGTCAGTTCATAATATGCAAATCCATGCTAACGAGGTGCATTTCCTCACCTCTAGAAATCAAAATTCGTTTTGAAAATTCAAACCCAATTCCGAAACACCACCAACTTGGGAAATAATTAGAAAGTTCCTGACGTTCATGAGTTTCGCGTCAACCATCCATCTATCTGCTCTTATGAGGCATGATGATGATTCCATATGAAAAACCTGCCGCACATAATGCCAAAACTGTCAGTCTGACAGTCTGACTAACTCCCCTGGCGCAGTGGGATTCAGAACATTAAACCACAGCACTCAATCACACGCACGCCCCGACACCCAGACTCAATCTTGAACCCTTGAAATTTAAATCACAATCTACTGATGGAACAAGGACGAACTCATGAAAACGTACAGTCATATACATTCACATCATAATGGTTAATAGATGACTGCAGGCGTTCGTAAATCCAAACCCAATCTCCCACACAGCCCACCCACTCGCACAATATACACTTACTATATGTATATAGCTTATACATGTGTATCTGTCTATTATTGCGATATGATGGAAAATTTGCAATTGTTATGATTACTGCCAGGCATTTGTCCTGAAATTGGCAACATCAATTATTATTGCACTCGAACGCAGTAGCCGTTGAGTGGGTGGGTGTATACTGTATAATGATGGAGTATGGTGTAGTATGCAGATACACAATGGCCAGTCGTACAATAACGCACGTAAGCTGTGCTCTGACAGCATGCAAGCGTTTCTGCATGTGTGCTCTGTAGGTATATATGCTATCCGGGCGCGATTGTGTGTCCATGTCCACATGAAGGAGATCCTTTGTAATTGATTTTAATTGTGTTAAAACTGATTGCAATAAAAGAGGAATTTATATAAATTTTGGATTATGGTGGCCAGCGGCATTCACGATACAATGGCCTGATCGCTTGCACTCTCCTTCAATTGGTCGAATCGTTGAGCAAATGTTTGAGTTAAGCTGTAGCTTTGGGGTATTAATTCGAACAGTAAGGTAAGGCAATGGCATACAGTTCATATAGTGCATTCTATATAGGTAGGTAGGTATTTATGATAAATATCGAAATGGAACTGACATGACAGTATTATGTGAAATGTGACTTGTGCCCCAAGTCAAGTAACACAATATAATTTCGCATATCATGCGTGAGAGGGAAATATAAAGGAATTCAAACCCTTTAATCCTTTAATGAGCTCCGAAGTTAGGGTAAATAAAGATTTACGAGATTAGTTGTTGACTCCAAGTAATATGTAGTTATTATTATTATTATTATTATTTATTAACAAGTAATTAAAATTACAAGGTAACATAAAAGATTATAGAGCCTAGCTGCAGAGACTATTGGCTCAATATGTAGTTACATATTGGGTCGGCATCCGAAATCAATGACGTTGGGCGCATACATTAGACTTTTTTGGCTTTGATTTGTAACTTTTTGGCATAGACCGGTGATTTAAGGAAATCTTACAAGAAAAACAATGTACCACCAGTTTACGTCGCGTGAGAGAATGTCCATTGTGGGATCAGCTGTGGTTACGTATCACCGTCCTTTTGGAAACACATGTCGTTCACATTCATTATTATCATAAAATTTGAGTAAAAAAAAATTGGTTAATAGCTATAAATGCAGGAGTGCCCCAAGGATCTATTCTTTCTCCAACTCTATTTCTTCTCCACATCAACGATTTGCTTGGATCGATGGGCCTGTGATTGTGGCTACATCACACAGTCAGAGATGTGAACAAATTAGTTCTCTAAATGATGATCTGGACAAAATCTTGAAGTATGGAAAAGACAACTTGGTTGTATTCAATGCAAACAAGACACAGCTCACAAGGAAAAATGCATCAACAGTTCCTCAGATGCAAATTGATGACCTTCCAATCCATCCCATGGACTCAATGCCCATTATAGGAGTCACAGTCAATTCAGGAATCACATGGCAGGACCACATTTCCTAAATCGCAAGATCGGCGTCCGCTAAGTTGAACAGCCTATATAGAGCAAAGAGCGGTACTTTAGCCCCAAGCAACTTCTACTTCTCTACATTACAAAGCACAGGTTAGACCAGGCCTGGAATATTGTTCCCATATGTGGAGCTCGTCCCCAAAACATTCACTTAACCTACTTGACAGCATACAGAGGCGAGCAGTTCGAATTATTGGATACCCTATCGAATCTACAACCGTTGGTACACAGAAGACCATTCGCTGACATATGCTTGTTCTATAATGTATAATGTTGTCTCGGGTTCTCCTGCACTCTCGCGGAAAATTGTAAACAACTCAAAAAAACAAAAAAAAAACATGGCCGCCATGAATTGTCAACATTTACCTGATTTTATTGGAAAACCCTGTATATAAATGTAGACCTCAGCTTAATGTAAGTTGGTATTGATTCCAATTAAAAAAGATATAGTTAAAGATATAGTGTTGTCAGGGTAAGTGGGAGGTTGGATACTGCATCCCCCAATGCCTTAAGGTTACCTTTGACGTTTTGGTCTTGTCTACAAGTGCGCTTACATTTTATGATCAACTCATCATTCTTTTGTGTGTCTAAGTACATTAGGCGGTCGAATTTTAAACTGATCTATTCAAGGCTTATAAGGCTGTATTGTTTTTGTGGGTAAGGAATGATATCATTTTTTATTTTGTTTTTTATAATAAGAAGTTTTTTACCTGCTAATTTCGACCGGCTTTGGAGGTGGCAAAAAATTTAATTGCATGACGTTCACCTTGATCCTCTGAATATTGACGTGAGGAAGCCGTCGACGTGTAGTACCTACCTATTTATAAGGTACAACGGCTCGCGGAGCCATGGATACCTGGGCTCTTCCGGAGCCATGGAAACCTGTATAACAAGGCGGCTATAGAAGCCTTAATATTGGAATGACAGCCTTCCACATTTCTATCAGGAAAGTATCAATACGCACCTCAGCAAGTTTAACACAAGCGGCGAAAGAGTTAAATATTAGCGATCGGCGATCGCCCATCTATTTCAGACAGAGCTCCATACCATTAAAGAATGTGCAAACTTTATCTACAATTTAGGCTAACATATCTAGATATATATTTATGGACAGTCAATCAGCTATAAAATCCCTTACAAAAAAAAAATTATAAAAAGGTGGTCCGTACCGTATAGACACCCTAGGCCTATACTCTGTCCCATTTATATTTTCAGTACAGGGAAGATAGGGTATTTGCCTTTCACCCTTACTTTTATGGATTTCAGTAAGCTGTCTCCATTATAAAGCTCTCACATGGTTGCCATAGTGAGCACTATAAATTGGCATAATTCTCTCACAAATATCGGTAGGGTTACCAGCCGTTTATTAAGATTT
The DNA here is from genome assembly GCA_955612985.1 of Cheilosia scutellata. Classification (NCBI taxonomy): domain Eukaryota; kingdom Metazoa; phylum Arthropoda; class Insecta; order Diptera; family Syrphidae; genus Cheilosia; species Cheilosia scutellata. Next base: position 102,129,069 of record OY015312.1, on the reverse strand, counting down.
CATGAACAGAAACATGTAGATCTAAACTAAATCTAAAAAAATTAAACTAAATCTAAATTAAATTAAATCTATCTTTTTCCACACCACCAAGAGGTAAGATAGTAGGCGCGTTTTTTTAAGAGTTTACCAGAAGGCCTAATCTCTTTTAACGTAAAAATATATTACAGAAAAAAATTAATTAAATTAAAAAAAAAAAAACACTTTATCACTCTTATCACAATATCACTGCAACGCACTTATCACTTGTTGCACTGTTAATGAAATGAAATTAAATGCAAAAATATTGCTCTTTATACCCGCATTTTTTCGGGTACCCGTTTCTTTTTGAGTACCCACTTTTTGGGTACCCGCATTATAAAAAGTATAAAAAACTGTGTCTCAATATTCAATTCTAAGTACTTCTGAATTTAGGATACCCATTACCCGAAATTACCGGGTACCTGTGAACTTGGGTAATAAATTCAACTCGACAATAAACCTCATTGTTTCGACAGCTGGTGGACTGTATATTAATATCCTCCTCCTCCTCCTTATCAGTTTTCGATTTTTTTTACACATTTTTTGAAGCAGCAATAATAATATTATTAAACATACAAAAAATTCCCTGATTGAGCCGATGATACAAAATAATAAAGTAAACAAATTAAACAGTGTTCCATTTCTGCTAAAAGACAAAATCGAAAAAATGGTTTAACTGCATATTAACAGATCCATCAGAATTACAAAATAATTAAAGGAGTACCTTAAAACTGTATGGCAACATCCCACATAATCAAATTCATTTATTTGCTCTCAAAAGCTTTAAAAAGCAACAAAACACGAAAGTTCTTTGACACAATCCATAGAAAAACCCGTAATGATATTTTTGCAAATGAATATGGTAACACTCTTCTGAGGTGCTTAAAACACACACCTACACCACACATGTTTATTTTCTGTGATAAAATAGCTCTCACAGATCCTCATTCTGCCAGCACATGCGAGGCAGACTTGTCATGGTGGGTTGTATGCGCCTTTGAGGAAAATTTCTTCATACACAGACTGATCATGGTGGGTTTTACGTAACAACAACAATAATTCCTTGGTAAGTCAGTGGCTTGGTTGGAAGGGACCCAGAATTTTATGCCGAGACAGTGCCGTAGCCAGGATTTTGTTTCGGGGGGGGCTTGCTTCCAAATCTTACGAGGAATTCTTTAAACAAAAAACTATATATGTATATTCCAATTCATTGATTTTTACTAGTTTTTAAATATGTAGTATGTACCTAAACAAACGTACTTAAATTATTTTTTACACATTTTTTTTAAAGCAGAAGACGTTTTGATTTTTTTTTTGACATGACATCAATCACCTTATCTGGATCCACATTAATATCCCAATGAACAGATATCATAGCAAGTGAGCTTAATCTTGCATTCCTCATAACGCTTCGGGAGTTCGGGACACTTGTTTAAATCCTTTTCATAGTTGAAAAGGTTCTTTCAACACTAGCTGTGGTCACTGGAAGCGTGGCCAAAACCGTAAGCAAGAAGTTTATACCTCTAAAGTAAAGCTAAGTACACACGATTGTCAGATCTTACAATATTGTTAGATCTGTCAATGCTCTGACAATGAGCTTACAATACAAAATTGTGTGTTCAAACGGTTGTAAGATTTTGTCCCAAAGTCTTACAATTTCATTGTCAGATGGATGTCTTTGTTGGTATTAAAAACATAATTTGGCAGCACTCTTTTGTAAAACGTTTAAATTTCAATTACAATAAAGTACATACTCTTCTTTTGTATCTCAAAGTGTAAAGATATCTTTTATTTTATCTCCGGAGCTATTTCTTTTTCCAGATTAATCTGCGTACCACATCAGTCTTACAATGGTCTGACAAATACTTTTCTGACAACGTTGTCAGGTTGAAAAACGTGTGTTCACACGGTCAAAGTCTTGTGGGTTTTTTTGTATTACGGATAATGGATCAAAATATTGCACTTGCTACTATTTTAACTGCCTACGTGTTGGAAAACAGCGAGGATGATGAACTGCCTCAAAATCGACGTCGTGTTTGGACAAAAAATTGGGTGGCCCATCGTCAGCAGGAGGGATTCTACTCCAAATTTCTCGTCGAATTGCGAGATGAGGAGCCAGAATTTTTTGCGGATGGACTTGAAACAATTCGATGATCTTCTTGCTTTGGTGAATCCGGCGGCCTCTTGATCAATTTAAGTATTATTATCGTTCGACCATTACCTCTGGACTTTCTTTCTAAAGGATTTTTTTTTTGTCTTTTTAATGTCGGCGACTTTTCCAGTATCGATTAAACAATTTTCCATCGTGTATAAAAGTAAAGTTCGATTTCGCGTCTATACCACCGGTTAAACTGTCTGTCAATGAAAAAATTGTAAGGTATTGTCAGCTTCCATAAACAACGACATCTGACAATTTTCAATGAGTCTTACAATGTCCTAATTGTCTGACAATAATAAAAATTGTGTGTTTAGACTTGTTCAGACGATCGTCAGCAACCTGACAATTTCATTGTCAGATGAATGTCTTACAATGGGCTGACAATGACATTTCTGACAATATTGTAAGACACAATTGTAAGTTGAGACGGTTGTAAGACATTTGGGACACATTTTTCACTGACAGATCTGACAATATTGTACGATCTGACAATCGTGTGTACTTAGCTTAAGTCTTGTCACACATATCAAGCAATCAAAACTTCGGTAGAAGGATCATTCGACGATATTTTTTCGCACAAAAGAATGTACTCAGCTTTCACAGCTGACAACAAAATTGCATTATCAAAGTAACATGTTAACCTGGGAGAAGAGCTTGAGACGATGGTGGAACGTCTTCTTTGACCTTGAATCTGTCCGTAAGATTTTGTATTAACGAATCTATGCAAGAAATCGGTACAGACGCACTCTAAAATAGGCTTCAGTAGAAGAGGTTTCTGGATTGGGACGCGTTGTTTGTTTCAATGAAGTTCTTGGAGTCCTTAATTCAACTTCAAATAAGTCCTCGGCAAGTTGGGATGCGGATTGAAAAGCCTCTCTGAAAAAATCTTCGGCATTTTCTCTGATGTTCTTAACAGAATTCAGAACTTCTTGTGTGCGGTCGATTGCAGAAACGAAATCTAAGGATTTGTTCTATAGGAAAACTGATAAGGGCAGCGTTAAACTAAATAGTATTTCGCATACAATGAGGCTTACTAGGAAATCACTTTTTTGGACCGCTGCCAAAAGTGTTGATGCTTTGGAAGACATCGCCCACGTTCTGCTCCTTCTACAAATGAAATAATACTGTCATGCCTTTCAATGAATCTTGTTTCACAAAGGCGTAGAAGTCGAAGTTTTTCGGCTCCCTGGTGCGTGTTTTTTAATGACATTTTAGAAAGTTATATTTGCATTTGAATGGTTGCGGAAGAAATTAGCTATTTCACTAACTACACCAAGGCAATTGCGAATTGCAGGAGTTGACATGGCATTAGACAGACCCAAGTTCAAGCGATGGCTTGCACCAGTGTACATATACCTAGCGTTTGGATACTGTATACCTATCTGGATAGTCTCCTTATTTTTATAGATTTGAATTTATATTAGAAAGTTTTAGTTTTTAATTTTTTGCTTCGCGTTTCGGGGGGGGCTTCAGCCCCTCAAGCCCCCCCCCTGGCTACGTGCCTGTGCCGAGAACAGTTATAATATCGGAAGTTTGTCAGACCTTCGTGAGAGGTGGCGCAGTGGAAAACACTAAGATGTAATTTATGTTGTTCCGGGGATAGAACCTGCGACCCCATTCACAGTAGTCCTGCATACTACTGTCCACTGAGCTACTGCGCCCTTAGCCCTTAGTTCACAAATTATTGTCTTCAAATCAGTACTAAATTGCTTAAACAGACATTTAGAACGAAACCAGAAATAATAAAACGGTTGAACTAGCCAAAAGAGGCTCGAAAACCCTTTTTATATAGGATCTGAACCAGTCTTTGCAATCCCCAAATCAACTGTAAATTCGGCTATAAAAATCTGGGAACACAAAAGCGTATTTATTATTGGGAGAACATCCCACCTCTTCGACAAGCCAAAAATGTAATTCAGGCTTTTTGAAAATTGTGCCAGAAAGATACTTAATCTGCCCAGGAAACGATATCAAAAATTTAGTAGGTCTTGAGGTAGTACATACAATAGATCTATTCTAAACCCAGTCGACGCGACGCCCAGCTTTATAAAAATTTAATCCTGATTGAGAATATATATATATACAGTACTACCTCGATAATGTGAACCCCGAAAATGTGAATTATCCAAAAATGTGAACTGGAAAAAGTTAGCATTGCATACTCTAAAATGTGAACTCAAAACCAATTTTTGTTACTCGATAATGTGAACCTCGAAAATGTGAATTATCCAAAAATGTGAACGGGAAAACCGGAAAAAGTTAGCATTACATACTCTAAAATGTGAACTCAAAACCAATTCCTGATACTCAAATATGTGAACTTTTATTTTATAATTTACCCCTATTAGGATTTAACTGTACGTCCCGTCTGAAAAATCATTAAGTTTAGTTTTTTTAAAGTTAAATTACTATATTTTTGTGTCTTCTCTTTTATTTTTCAAAAATCAAGTCAGTGATCATTCCAAAAAGCATTAAATGCAACGAATTTATTCGTATCCAGAAATGTGAACCCCTCGAAAATGTGAACTGCCCATGTTTTAATTAGTTCACATTATCGAGGTAGTCTATATATATAAAAATCATGGTCAATTGTGTTTGTCGATAATGTTCTCTGTAATGCGTGAACCGATTTTGATTCTGGAAATTTCCCATGAAAGGTGACGTTGATACCATGGTTTATAAGTTCATACGGTCTTTGTAGGTGTATTGGTTCATGAGTTATAGGGGCGTGGCAGCTCCCATACAAAAAATGCATTCAAAATCTTATTCCTCGAAAACCACTGAATCGATTGAATTCAAATTTACATACAATCTTAGGTATCGGCCCAGGAGTATTCCTGTGAAGATTGGTCAACATTGGACAAAGGGGCGTGGCACCTCCCATACAAAAAATACATTCAAAATCTTATATCTCGAAAACCAGCAAATCGATTGAGTTACAATTTTTGGACAATCTTAGGTGTTGGCCTGGGAGTATTCACTTCTCTTCGACAGTCATGGGAGCCAACGTTTTTAAAATTTGTAACATTGATATGCATTGTTTGTCCTGATAGACAGAATACTATGTAGGCAATACGATTAGTGGAAAAACAAAACATGTACATTGTACACTGTACAGTGTACAGAGCATTACAACAAAAACTTTTTGTCACTGATTTAAATGAATTTGCAATTGATTTTTTTATTTTTCTATTTTGCACTACGAAGTGTGCAGGGGGTCCGCTAGTACTGTATATACTTTATGGGCTCTCCGGTGACTCCTTCTTAGCGTTATAACTGTACCCTCCCTTAATGTGGAGGGTACAAAAATATTTGGAGGAGGATGAAGCAGCTGAGCATATCACATGCCAATGGGAATTAGTACCGAAGAATTAGGGCCTCTCCTGAATCATCAGCTATAATACTCTATACATTATAGGAAAGTAGAGACGTTACAAACCTAAAACCAGTAAGACAATTATCTTCGACTATGCCGAAGCTCAAATACCCGGTACTATATTATTGTAAAAAAAAAAAAAATATTTTAGTATTAAAAAATTATATAATTTGTATGGGAGGTATGGGTACTTTTTATTCGACCAAGCTAATTTTTTGTCAAAAATTTTTAAATATTATTAAAACAATATGTGCAAAGTTTAAACTTGCTATCTTTACTGTAGCTATTTAAATTTAATTTTTAACATAAAAAGCTAAATAAATCTTATATTTTTGTATGGGAGGTAGTAGTAGTTTTCATCCGATCTTGCTCATCTTCGAACTTAGCCTCAGTTTGGTGATTAAAAGCTTACATACCAAATTTCAAGTCGATAGCTCTTAAATTACGGCCGTAATCGTGCGGACAGACGGACAGACAGACGGACAGACAGACGGACAGACAGACGGACATCGCTAGATCGACTAAGAAAGTGATGCTGATCAATAATATATATAGTTTGTCATACCTACAACACCTCCTTATGGGCGTTACAAATGGAATGACAAAGTGAATATACCCTCACCACAGTGTGGTACCGGGTATAAAAATGCTGTCAGATCTTATGTGTCGACGTGTATTATAACAATCTCACAAGTCAGAAGTTTGTGTATATAAAAAAAAATGATTGTAACATTAAATCCCGCAGCAAAATCAATCAGCTTTAGGAAACTCTTGGAGGACATGGTGAGTGACGTGCAAGGTGCAACCTTTGCTTTCCGATCCAACATATCTATTTAATTTTCTAATTTTAGGGGATCTAAGAGCCTTCCCTGTTAACTTGACTATTATTTAAAAGAATTATTCTTACCTGTGGTGTATTTGCCAAAATCTGGGTGTTGGCTTATGCGTTCGCCAAATACAAACATTTTGCAAAACTGAAAATGTTCACATCCAGTGAATTTTGCCTTCTATACCCTATACAAGTGACGAAATCGTACAGTTAGTAATATATTGCAGCAGCTGTTGTTACTCCATTGACAGTTCATCTAATTTTGCTGTGATAACAAACCCAAAAGACACAAAACTAGACCACTTCATCTTCATTAGTTTGCCAGCCATTCCACAGCCCTATAACTACCAAATGTAAACATTCCAACCTACAACACACACTTGAGCAATTCAACTTCGTAGGTTATGTACACAATAATGGCTGCGTATACCTACAGCATGCATCACCATCCGTATGCACATGCACAATTTTGGACGTTCGACAGCCTCCGAGGTAGTACAGCCCAAAGACATGGGCTTAACACTGAATATCTTTTGCATACATATTCGAGTGACTTGGAAATGGAATTGGTAGACAAAATGTGAAAATCGAAATTATTGTTTTCATTAAGTCCTGCCAACAGACGTGGTCGACATCGTCATCGTCATCATCGTCATCGACGTCCTTCTCCTCGACAATGATGATGATGATAATAATGCCGAGAACTTAAAGAGGCACAACAGCTGCTAAACATGCAAATTGATTTTAATTTCGTGCCACTGGCAATTGGTTGTGAAGGTGATGGAGAGACTGAGGGCGAGGGGTAGATTTTACCGTAAGTCCTTTAAGGTGCATATAATGGTTATGCCTAAGTCCATGCGCATGCAGTGTATTTAGTTTTGTTAAGAAATTACATGAGTCGTTCACAACTGGGATAGGTAAATATTTGAGGATAATCTTAGCAAAAGGGAATTTCATTCATTCCAAGTGGCAGGTTTAGGTAAATTTGTTCTTTAAACTATCGGTTACTATGGAGAATTAAGGACTGCTTGTGCAGAGTGCTTAGGGATATACAAAATTGATTGCATTACAAAAGAGTTGAATAATATTTTTGGGTTTTATTCGCAATTTAGGTAAAGTCCGTTTTTATATTTATAACTAAAATGGATGAAATCAATTAAGGTTATTCGGAAGCAATTCCAAGAGGCGTTTGTCTGTACACCAATAGTATTTGAGTAGGTATTATTTAGGGTGACACAACAAACTGTCACCTTATATCCCGTGTAAGACATGGAAACGAGCAGGTACTCGGAGTTAAAAGAAATTTCGGCCGGTGTACCGCAAGGAAGCGTTCTTGGGCCGCTTTTCTACCTGTTATATATCTACTCGTGATATACCAAAGGAAGATGACACTATCATTGCTACGTTTGCCGATGACACCGCTATTCTAGCAGTATAGGTAAAACAGTCGAAGAAACGACTACAAAATTACAGCACGCACTAAATAAAGTAAATGAATGGACGAGGGACTGGCGAATCACCCTCAATGAAACTAAATCGGTTCACGTCAACTTTAGGGGAGACTGGGCACATTTAAACATGAGGCACATTGGAACATTGCTAATAAAACAACATTTAAAAAATATTTCAAAGTATAAACCAAAATTTAAACTTGGTAATACCGTGTTCTTTAGTCGACAACGACTTTCGGATATCCTTTCAGTCGTCGCCTGGGAGTAGCCGCATGAGGATGTTTTTATGCTTAAATTGCATATTTTAATTTTTCTATTTGTAAGAGTGTACGCATTTTATGGTGAGCTTTTCTTTTTGTGTAAAATATATTTTTAAGACACAATTTCATTTGACACCGTATAAAGATACGTTTTTTGACAAATATGAAAAATATTATTATTTACGCACATTTTTCTGTCGCTTGAACTATTGGGGCAGGTGTGAACAAAACAGTCGGGGCACTTTTGAACAAGTGCTCTTTAAGTGGCATTGAAATAAAAGCTAGGCTACCACCACCAATTAATGCTCCGGGAACATCGATTTTAATTTTTCAAAATTTCTGTTCGGTTAATAAAATAACTCATTTTTGTTTTTACAAAGTTTCTTCAGTCAATTTGTAAAATGTTTCAATAATTTTAAAATTTCAGTTTGCTTTTGTATTTTTTTTTTACAAACCTTGTAGTAGCTTATTACCTGCCAAAAACAATTACAAATACAGCCGTTCAAAAGTGCCCCACATGGTGGTACCTTTGAACATCAGAAGGACCTACTTCGTTTTTAAATAAAAATAAATTATACGCCCTTACAAAATTTACGTAGTTATTTGTAGAAATCAAAGTTTATTTGCATTTCTTAAAGTGAGAATACTTTACAGTCCAATACTAATTTAAACACATAGGATTTTATGAGACCTCAAAGAAAAAATTGTTCGAATGTGCGTGTGCCCCACTCTCCCCTACACATAAAAAACGTATGATTAGGCCAGAATACATTTTGCGAACAAAGCCAAATACCTGGGAATGACACCCGACGCAAAGCTGAAATGGAATTCGCACATGAAAATAAAACGGAAAGAGCTCGAACTCAAATTATAGAGAAATGTACTGGTTAGTAGGAAAACATTCATATCAGTACCAAGAACAAACAGCTTTTATACAAGCAAGTGCTAAAGCCGTTGTGGACCTACGTTATGCAACTTTGGGATTGAACCAAGAAAACAAATGCCAATTTTATACAAACTTTTCAAAATAAAGTGCTTAGAGAAATTGTCCAAGCACCGTAGCCGTAGTCATTGACATACTATACATGGACTGCTAGCAGCTAATTTTTCGTTGAAGCAAACATAAGCACTAGGCCTTTTGGTTCACGGTGGAGAGAAACGAAAACAAAAATATCATCGAGCAATTCGGGCGATTTGGTTTGTGTCGAGGTTTGTGTTCTGAGTATGCCATACTGCCATCTGTTATAGAACGTTCGAAATAATTTGAATAAGTCGTTATTTTTGCGCAGTTGCAATGTTTCTACAATAGATGGCACAGTGTTCTATGTAAAAAATAGCAAAGGCGCGCAGAAGTTGAAACCTCTTTTCGCCCCACTGAACCAAAAGGGCTAGTGCTTATGTTTGCTTCATTTTTTCTCGCAGGTTTGTATGAAACTGACATTTCACTAGCAGTCCATGTATAGTATGTCAATGACCGTGGTATATTAGAAACGACGATATCCACAGGCATATCGGAATACCAACAACCGAAGCTAGAAGCTTTGCGCGAAAGCATAGAAACCGACTAATCGGACACACCAACAAAAAGTCGCAATTTTTGCGCCGACTTCAAAAAACAAAACCTTTCGACTAGGCGATATATAGAGATTAACCGCGTCTAAATTTCGGAACACGCAGGATCTTTGATTGGAGAGTAACCTGTCAAAACTTTTCATTTCGAGATAGAAAAATTTATATCGAAGGGTGATGTTTGTGAGCACGCGTTGTTATCATAGTGTCTATGCAAGATTTTCACTCGGACAAAAAAAAAAAAACCTTATATCCCGGTTATATAAAATTGGCCATTGACGCCATTAAAATCCCGCTTTTTATTATCTTAGAACCTTAAGAGCATTACCACAATCCGGATTCGAGTAATCTAAAAGTGTACAAGGAAACTTTAAGCAAGGCGCGCACTGAAGTGGACAGCAAGTGTCGTGGTGTCGTGTCGTGGTGACCAAGTGGCAGGTAGAATAGAAGTGGTGTGTCGATGGAATGTCGGCAAAGTGGTATGAAAGTAATTTAACGATAAAGTGGTAAACAGCATAATGTTGCCACCGATTCATCAGTACTTAAAATGCCATCCTATGTTGAATTATTGGTCTTCCGCAGTTGCAAAGCCAAAATCCACGTCCTCACCATGGTCTACAATATGATATGGCTCTACAAGTGATATGCCTCTACAAATCAACGTCGTCATTGTCACCACTCACTTCCCACTCGAATTTGTTCGAAATAAGTGGCACCAGACGGGCTTCACGTTACGTGCAAAATACCTGTCTCCCCACTCCGATTTGATGCGAGCGTCGATTACATAGGCTTTAGCGATTCCGCCTATGCCACTTAGGCACCACGCCACTGCCATTTAGCAGTACTACTGCAGGAGTAATGTTTTAAGGTTTTACCAAAAAGGGTAAAAAGAACGTGTGAAGAAAATAAAACAGATACTTTTAGAGATGAGCAAGGAAACCTTGTAGTAGACCTCTTTCCAAGGAATTTGGAAAGACCTCTTCTGTGGACTGTTAAACGGCGAAGGCGACAGAAATTCCACTGTCGTCAGCCAGAACAAGCCATTCAATCTGGACGATGAAAGGTGATATTTTCGTCCACCCGAAAAAAAAGTGTGGATAGAGACATTTAAACTCAAGTCCAACAAAACTGCTGAACGGCCGGCCTAGCAACCGAGCTATTCCAGGTAGCGGGTGACGACTTGTTGGAGTGCTTATTTATCTCCAAGATTTGGTTGGAAAAAAGAACCTCAAACGCGTTTCTGCGGTCTACAAGAAAGGAGACCTAACTATGGATCCATCTGTCTTCTTAACATCGCCATCGAAGATACTGTCTGCCATAGGTGAACGCTTGAAGGCATTTTTGCAACGAACTGATTGGGCCCTACCAGTGCGGTTTTAGACCCAGTAAGTCCACAGTCGACCAAATATTCAGACTACGACGAATCTTTGAGAAAATAAAAGAAGTCCAGATCGATACCTATACCATTTGTTTATCGACATCAAGGCCACAAATGACAGCATTTATAAGACGAGCTATATAAAGCCCAGTCTGGTTTTGCATTCCCAGTAAAACTTGTAACATATTACGCAAAATGACAATGGAGAATACTCGCTGCTCGAACATCACAGGTCACTGGCCAATACACAAGGCACGGTATTTCAAAAGTCCGTCCATTTATCTACAAACTTGCATACGCCAATGATATATTGACATTAAGACGGAGGCGGTTAAAATGCGTTTATGGGTTTAGGTAAGGTTAGGTTAAATATGAGATCTCATACGGCGCTAGGCATCATCAGGGCCTATCGCGATCTTTATACAGGGAACCAACTGCAGAGAACTATACAATGAAAAAATACGTAAGCACTTGCCCTTGAAAAACCCCCAATTTCCCTGCAAAAACCATGTAGCCCTTAGCAGTTGGGGTGGATATGGTCTATCTCCTCTAAATGTTGGAAAAATTACCTGCCCAGAAATTTCCTTCGACTGCGACATATTACCTCGCATTGACACAGTATATGTGTTATATCTCCCTCGGCTTGCAGCTCATTACAGAATCTGCAAGTGTCCGAGTCTGCCAGTCTGAGCATGTTTTCTAAGAAGACCTTGGCATGACAATTGACAATAAAGAGACCAATGTCCTGAGCTGTTCCCTGCCTAGTTTAAGAATTTTCCTAGATATTTTATGGTTTATGCCCATGGGTTAACGAGGGCACAACTAAGTAGGTACATTCTGTCAACTAAAGAGACACCCAACATCGACGAAAAGGACAGAACGTCACAATCGACATCTATAACTTTGAGTTAGTAAGAGACTTCGTCTACCTTCGGTTCTGCTACAAATTCTGACAATAGCATCTGAGCAGAAATTAACTGCTGAAATTTATCGTGCGAATGTAATTGAGTGGTATAGAGCCCTATCGCGAACAGCAAATGAGATTCTGTATACGTAAGTCCTTGATCATCCCAGTCCTGGTGTATCGCGCTGAAGCTTGGACTCTACCTAAAACTGACGTAACATTCTTCGTAAAATTGTTGGTCCCGTTTACGTTGACGGGCTTTGAATGAGGATATTCTACGACGAACTATGAAAGCTTTATAGCCACATTGACCTAGTCAGAAAATATCAAAGCATCAGTCGTCTTAGATGGCAAGGAAAATGGTGAGCGATTTGACACTAAAGATCCGGTCCGAAGAGTATTCGACTCCAAAACAAAGGGACAACGCAGTATAAAGGAAGTCCTCGGCTTAGTTGGCGGGCACTGATGGAAGGGGGCCTAACTTGGTTAACTGTTCGCAACTGCAGGCGGTAAGCCAAAGATATTGAGCTAAGTAATTGATTGAGGTCCAGGTCCACCCGAGACTGTAGCCGTAGCGCCACCTAAGTAAGTAAGTAAGTATGCAATTTTCAAAAGAAATACGATAATTAAGAAAGTTGCAGAATCGCTTTGTTTAACCCTATCGAAAATTATAGGTACGTGACTGTGTAGTGGAGTGTGGACGGAATATCAGACCATGTTTACCATGCTGCTTAACGTAATGCTGCCAGATTGTGAGAAATTTCCCTTTTGAGGGAATAATTGTACTCAAAATAAACTAAAATGGAAAAAGGGTACCTACTTTTTGTTTTCCAGAAAAAGAAGGGAATTTTGGTTCTTTGAAACTTCACTTTAATTTTCTTAAGCTAACTATACATTTTATTGAACGCTTGTATTGACACAAAGAGAAAGGAGACCGTTGTTGCAATAACTAGTTTAGTTTAGTTTATTTCATCAAACAAAGTTACAATACTCCAGTGATTACTTGATACAATAAATATTAAATATTAAACATTACCACCATTAAAGTTATATAAAATTAATAACAGATTTGTTTTGAATAAATATCTATTAAGATTAAAATCTATCATGTCGCAAACAGTATTAGTTTCTCTTAAACACCTAGATATTGGTTCATTAGCGGCATAAACAGTTCTGTGGAATGGGATATTAAAAAAAGGTTGGTTTCTAAGCATTCTCGCAGGAACATTGAACCCAATCAAAGATAAAATAGAAGGACAATCAATACTATCCGCCAAAATGTCCCGAATGAACATAATCGCGGAATATTTCCTTCGTATGCGTAAAGGCAAAATTCCGAATAATTTACATCTCGTTTCATATGAAGGCATGTCTATATTCCAACGGAGTCTTTTCACTGCAACTCTAGTAAATCGTTTTTGGATTTTTTCAATTCTAAAAGAGTGAACTGCATATGTGGGATTCCATATTATATTGCAGTACTCTAGATTAGATCTCACAAATGCGAAAAATAAGCATTTCAAAGTTTGTGGATCAGAGAAGTCTTTTGAATTCCGCAGGATGAAACCCAACATCGAATTGCTTTTAGCAACTACAAAATCGATGTGTCTCAAAAAATTAAGTTTTTGGTCAAAAATTACACCAAGATCTTTTTTAAAGGTTATTATAGATAATGCCTTATTGTTAATTTTATACGTAAAGTTAATTGGCGAACGTTTGCGACAAAAAGTTAAACTTTGACATTTGGAAATATTAAGATGTAAGGAGTTAATCCTACACCAATTTGATAAACTGTTCAGATCATTTTGCAATAGAATGCAATCTTCTTCAGAATTTATGCAACGAAAAACTTTTAAGTCGTCGGCATACATCAAGCACTTTGAATTTGAAAATATATTAGGAATGTCGTTGACAAATAAAAGAAAGAGAAGAGGACCGAGATGGCTACCCTGTGGGACTCCCGATGTAACATAAATCGGTGAAGAAAAATGATTATTAATTCGAATGTATTGAATACGGTCACGTAAGTAAGCACTAATCCATTTTAAGAAATTCGAATGAAATCCAATTTTACCTAGCTTCATTAATAGAGTATCGTGATTGACTCTGTCAAATGCTTTCGAAAAGTCTGTGTACACAACATCATATTGAGAGCCCTTCTCAAGTCCATTTAAAACAGAATTACAAAAAAGTGTAAGATTAGTGGTAGTAGATCTACCGGCTACAAAACCATGTTGGTAGGGAGAAATAATTCTTTTGAGAGTAGGAGTTAATTTATCATAGATTATTTTTTCAAATATTTTAGGAATTGTAGAAAGTTTACAAACTGGACGGTAATTTGAGATCTCTTGCCTGCTTCCTGATTTGTAAATCGGTGTAATTGTTGAACGCTTCCATGTATTTAGAAATTCGCCATTTTCCAGTGAACGATTAAAAATCATATGCAAAGGTACAGCAAATGCATTCGCACACTTTTGTAGAAGAATTGGGGGGATTCCATCCCCATCAGGTCGTTTGTCTGCTTTAAGCATAGTCAAAGCTAATTCTATTTCTGAGTTAGATAAATGTAAACTACCAATATTAAACAAATTGAATGCCGAAATACTATCGGCATCAACAGGTATAGTAGTAGAGTTATTCAAGTAAACACTTTGAAAGTGTTTAGCAAATAAATTACAGATAACTGAGATGTCAGAGGATGCAATGCCTTCATGACGCATAAGATTGGGAATACCGTTTGACTTTTTTTTACTATTTAGGAATTTCCAAAAACTCTTACTATTTGTCTTCAATTCGCACTCGACAGAAAAGACATATTGTTTATAGAGAAATTTATTCAATGTATCAAATTCTTTTTGTAACACACGATACCGTTTATAGAGGGATTCATCGTTATTGGACTTGCGAAATAGCTTGTAAACCTTGTTTTTTATGTTATTAAGATGGATAATCCTTTTATTAAACCACACTGGCTTTATGCTACCAGTAGTTTTTACTTTGGGAGTGAACAAATCAATCGCAGTATTTATTACTTTCAAAAATGAATCATAACATCCATTTAAATCAGTATTATAAAATAAAGCTTCCCAATTAGTAGTATTGAGAAAATTTATAATTGCATTGAAATTGGATTTAGCAAAATTATAAATAATATTAGAGTCTGAGACTCGTGGTGGAAAAAAATTTAAAAATTCAAAATTTAAACTGAATGCAACATGATGTATTGTATTAGGAAAAACAGGAATCATTGAATTATTGATACTAACACTCAAATCGGCATCCACAAAGACTAAATCAAGCACATTGTTAAAGGAATTCTGAAAATGATTAATTTGTCTTAAATCAAATTGTGCAAAGGTATCAACAACTTCACAATCATGATTAAATACTACATTAAATGGAACTAGAATTTTCTCATCCGGATCATATATCCATTTTATATTCGGTAAATTAAAATCACCAACAATAATTATTCGTTGATTATCTTTCAGATCTTTTAATAATAAACTACAAATGTTAACGTGAGCTTTATACAATTCAAAAGAGCTACTTGGTGGAATGTAAGAAAGAATGAGAAAAACTTCATTGACAGAATCAAATTTTATGTTCAGCACTAATTGGTCGATATCAGGAGCGGGAGCACCAGTTAATGTAGACAATTCAACTTGAGTGCAATGAAGTGACGTACGAACGGCTGCCAGCACACCACCTCCTCTCTCACAATCCAGCACTTCATAGTCACGATCTTTGCGGAAAACGGCATACTGCTCTTTATTAAACATCTCAGCATCGTTATGTTTATCATTTAGCCAAGTCTCTGTGAAAGCAATTATGTCATACTGGGCCGATGAGGAAAAGAGAAGCACTTGCTGCATTTTGGTGACTACGCACCAAAATGCAGCAAGTGCTTCAGATAACTGAGTGTTTTGATAGTAAATGAGAAAATCATTTAGATGAGAGTGAGAGAAAGAGGCAGTTTGCAATTGAATTAAATTAATTGTAGTTGGTGTTGAATTATGTTGTTCTCCTTCGCTTCTTCGTTTTTTGGATGTGAAACAAATAATTTAATTTGAACAAAGCAGGGCCATATAGATGAATTCATGACAGTGTCCACTTTATTAGATGGAATGCTCAGTTTAAAGTTTACATGTTTCATGGAAGATAAGTCAGCATCTTTTTTTATCAACTTATAGCACTTATAGCAATGTTCTGTTTGTATGCCTGTCTTTTTTGAAATGTGTTGCACAATATCGCTCGGATTAGTGTCAATACGAAACTTAGATATGTGAAGCCACTTTATTGAGGGTAACACATTTAGGAACGAGGTATTGTCAGAACCAATAATTTTTTTGGATTTATTTTGAGCTACTGAAAGAGAGCTTTTACTTTTTTTAGTTTTAGAAATATTATTCTCTTTGTTAGCATTTTTTTTGTTTATATGCACTGAAACTTCACTGGTTGAGGGAAGATTTAAAAGAGATTCATTAGAAATTATCGGCACGGTTGGTAATTTTTTTTGATAATTAATGTCATTACTAATAGATTTAGAATTATTTTCAAGGGCATTATGAGCACCATTCTCAACTTTCATGGTAGAAATGTCATTTTTAATTTCAACCATACACTTTGAACTACTTTCGATCTGGCCTCTTAAGAAGGAGATTTCTCTTTTAAGGTCGATGAGACAATCAGAAAGTTCCGTAACACGCAAGATGAAATTAGAAAAGTTAGATTGAGAGCACATATTACATTTCCAGAAGAAATTCGAATTTGTCAGAATATTTAGTTCTTCTTGGTTAATTTCTGCACAATTTTTGTGAAAAGTTCGCCCGCAAAATGAGCCGCAGACTACACTTCCATTTAAATCTACACGTTTTATTTTTTGATCGCATTTAGCACAAATATTAGACATTTTAGAAGAGAAAATAAAAAACAGTGACTAATGAAGACATAGACGATAGGCGTTTTTCTTTTTTAGTTCAGAGCTGAGCTCTGAACAGAGCCTGAGCATTATGAGCGCGCTCTGAACTGAGCGTACTCAGAGCGCTCTGATTTGTTTATGAAACACACTTGAGCACTTAGCTGTCATATGGCTATCTGTCATTAAGTTTATTTACAAATTCGGCAGGGTACTTTTGGTGAATCAAAAAAACAAACAAAAATATAAAGCAAAATGGATAAACTAATTATTGTGAAGGAAGCATTTAATTTATTCTTCGAAGAAAATGAGGAAGAATATTGTGAAGTAAATAGTTTGAGAAAAATTGAAAAAAATAGAAACTATGCGGAAGATGTTGTTCCAAGGTTTTTGGATAGGTAAAACATTTAAACAACATTTTCGCATCAATCCAAATGTATTTGAAACCTTGTGCGTTGAATTACATGATATTGAGGAGCATAAATATGGGCCAGGCAGAAAGTCGACGCTGATAGAGAAGCAGTTAATGATAACCCTGTGGTATCTAGGAAACCCAGAATGTATGAGGTATGTTGTATGTAATAACATCATTATTTCTGTGACTTAAAAATTTTGCGTATTATAGATCAATTGCAGACAGATTTGGTGTGTGTATTGCCAATGTTTGGAGAATTATATACAACAACTGCGACAACTTAATTCAACTGAATAGATCCAAAAGATATATTCGATGGCCAACTGCCGAAGAAGCTGCCAGAACGTCTGCGCATTATTTAACGAAAACTCGCTTTGGAGGTAGAGACATGGTTTATAATCATATATGTACATATATAAATATTCATGTGTGAAATTTATTAACTCTAGGAATTATTGGATCTATCGACGGGTCACATATACCAATACGAGCACCAATTGTTTCGCATAACTAGTACATCAATCGAAAAGGATTTCATTCGGTCCTACTTCAAGGCATATGTAACCACAAAATGGAATTTTTATACTGCTACACCGGCGAAGTAGAGTCTATCCATGATGCACTACTATTAAGAAGATCTGGATTAATAAATAAAATCACTTCAGGTAATATTTAAATTATTTACAATAACAATAGATCATTACAAAATTCCAACTTTAATTTTAGGCGACTTTATTATCAGTGAAAACCAGCATTTATTGGGAGATTCAGCCTATCCCCTAAAACAGTGGTTAGTAACCCCGTACAAGGACAATGGTCATTTAAAGCGGCCCATAGACACCACACTTGTGTTCGCATCGGTGTCGGTGTACGGAAATGTGTGCTGTGTGTGGGCTGGTGCGCACACCGATTTTGGTGTCAGACACGGTGCGAGTAAAATCAAAAGTTTTTGATTTTTGGTGTAGGTGTCTCGATCGGTGTGTGTATGGCGGAATGCCACTCCGGTGTCAGTACACCTGTGCAGACACAAGTGTGGTGTCTATGGGCCACTTAAGGGATGAGCAGAAAATTTTCAACAGGATTCATTCCAAATGCAGAGTTTCAATCGAGCGTGCATTTGGTCTGCTCAAAGGCAGATTTCGAAGACTGTTCCACATTAATTCTCTAAAACCCACTTCAATTGTAAAATACATTATTGCATCATGTATTTTACATAATACATATATGTTTACAAAGCGATGATATGGATGATGAATTTATTGTAGTAGAGGACGAGTTCGTTGAGAATGATCGCGATACAGATTCCATTGATATGGAATCCGCTCATACAAAAAGAGATAGCTTAATGAATTCTTTGTTTTAAAAAATAAATTTTATTTCACTCTAAAATATGACTTCAATTTTAATATTACATAATATCAGTCTTCATTTCAGTAACATTATATACAGAATTTTTACAGGATAAAATAGAAAAAAAAAACAAGAACAATTCAAACTAATTAAAAAAAATGAAAAAGAAAAAAAAAAACAAGAACGAATGAAACTAATTAAAAAAAAAGAAAATGAAAAAAAACAAAAACGAATGAAACTAATTAAAAAAATTAAAAAAAAACAAGAACTTAAACTAATTAAAAAAAAAGGTCGGCGAGATCACATGGTTCACATTTTATCCACCATCTTTTGAAATATATCTAGGAACTTATTGGTGGCTTCCATCCGCTCTTTGTGTCGCCTTTCAGCTGGATCGTCCTGGTTTGTATGCGCCTTCTCTTTCGCAAGTTGGTGGAAAACGTTGGGCCTGAATAGTCCAATTCATTATCAGATACGACAACAGACACGACGGCTACATCGTCAGTGGATAGGACTGCTGGAGGATTAATTTCTGGGGCTCTGAACATTATATCGTCCAACAGTTCATAATACTCCCATACTTTCCTCGACTGGCCCGTTGTTTTATTATCCTCTTTAATTTTTTTGTAGGTTTTCTTCAGCCCCTTCCATTTGGAGTCGACTTGTTCGTAGGATAAATTTACCCCGAAAGCATTGTTTACTGCTTTTGCAATTTCCACATATGCAGTTTTTTTAACTCCATTTTCCAGGCGTTCGTAATTTTCTTTTATTAAGTGTAAAAGCATGACTACCATGTTTTTCGTCCATTTGAATCCTGTAATAAAGTATAATTAAGCATAAACTGAATATTTATTAATTGTTATTTATTAATTTCGTTTACCTTCTGTTCCAGAACCACAAGCCTCGTCCGCCATTTCCACACTTTTGTTTATCCTGGGTTTTTTTCTGTCAAATGTGACTGTAATCACCTTTTTACTCAGAGTGCTCAGTCAATTTATTCTGAGCTCGTAGAGCGCGCTCTGAGCGTGCTCTGAACATTCTCTGAGCGAAAAAAGAAACACAAATCTGAGCTCTGAAGTCTCTGAGCTAAAAAAGAAACACGAAATTTTTTTTTGACAGTTCACGCTCTCTCTGAACTAAAAAAGAAAAACGCCTGATAAGAGCGCTACGTCGAAATGGTTAAGATCTATTGTACTAAACGTTGGAAAGAGGTTTTAGGCCAGAAGGTTCTTCACGTATTTTTTTAAAAAATTATGATACTGCTGCAGAGTAATTTTTTCAGCCCAGTTGGTTCTTGAACGGTTATTAATAAGCACATAGTCTTTAACTAAATATTTCGAGTTCCTGAAATCAAATTGTTGACAATCAAGTCTTATGTGAAAAGGATTAACTATGATAATCGACTGAATGCACTTAGGGTATGCTGTGCATTTTAGACGGTGTCAGATAATGCGAAGACTGCCATGACACCAATCCTTCATCAATCCATCGCGAACATCTGGCTGTAAGCCGCTAAACTCATCCCAATTGTAATTACTGTCTAAATCCTTTCAATGAATAAAGATAGAATCAAAATTATAAGCAAAGTGTTACCCCGACTATGTGTATACGTGCCCGCATGCTCCTTTATAAGCTCAATTCGGTTCTCGCACCCAAATACGTTAATAAAGTTGTCCGCATAATTTGTAGTCCTGCCTGCCGTGTAATGTTTCTTCATTCTTTCAAAGGTACCTATTCGTTGCTAATTCCAAAAACGCGTAGTAAGCCAATTTACAATTGTAAATTCCCTCACATACAACTAATTTGCTATTCCGCTCAGCCATATTCGTTTAGCTCGAAAACGCTGCATCTTCTTTTAGGTCTCCATTTTGGTGCAGGTGTAAGAAGAGTGTATGGTGTGTGCTCTGGCAGGGGACCGGGCCGGGCCGGGACGGGACGACTAAATTCGCACAACAACCAAAAGGACTAAAGCCTTGCTGCTCATCTGATTATTATTCTGAAGGCGAGTGTTCTCGTCACTCCTGCTGTGTGTCAGTGACAAATTACTTGCACCTCGTTGTCGTTGTCGTTGCCGTTCATGCTGTATAAGGATCAAGGTAGCGAGCGACCGAACAGTGGGTGACATGAACAAAACAAATGACAACATCATGTAAGTAAGTCAAACTTTATGCACGTGGATTAGAACAATGGGTCTGCCATACCAATAGTGCGGCATTCTGCATTCAAGGACTCTGTACAATATAGCAAATAGATGATGGGATTCTGTAACAAATTCATCCCCCCCATTCAAACGGTGTTAACCTCTAAGGGATGGATTGGAATTCTCGTTAGGGATTCCATTTTGGGGATGGTTAGAAACTAATTTGCCCGAGATGAGTATGGCATTGAAGGGATATTGAAATTTTGGAAGCATGCCTCGAACAACACCTGCGACAGCACAATAACCAAACAAAATGAAATATCCTTCAAAATCGATCAGTATGCCCAATTGTGTATAGTTCTATACTGCGTGGACCTACATATATAAACGGTTGACAGAATTCCGAAGGTAGCTTAAGTGAATAATTTACTTAGTGGCAGATGACTGAGAATTGACACTTTGAAGATTCGCTGTTAATAGATAAATGTGGGATGATAATGGGATCAGGACGAATTTGGGAGGTAGAGATATGAATTTGAAACGATTTGCGCTCCTAAAATTGGTTATTTTTTGGTTAAATACAGTTGATAGGGCCAAGTGCACAGTCAGCTTAGTTTGTTTGATGGACAAGCTCAGTTAAGGTTTTGTCAAAAATACTGTTCCTTTATTGTGTTTTAAAAGACTTGCGTCAAACGAAGACATAACTTTTGGAAAAGTTAGGGAATCCCTTTTGTAGTTAAAAGTAGTAAATTGTAAAAAAAAATTACAGAATGGTTATATTTTCCAGTGCTACAGTCCGGGGTGGACCTAGGGCTCAACCAACAAGCGTCTTGAACCAGTACGATCTTTGACCAGCTGTCTCCAGTTTCGCACGCTAAGTTGATTAAGGTCTCCTTTCACTTGCGTGCGCCATACCTGAGTCGTGGTCTTCCTCTACTGCGCCGTCCTCGAGTGTGCATTCGAAAATCTTCCGGGCCGTAGCATTCGCTTTAATTCACTCTATATGACCCAACCACCTCAGTCGTTGGACCTCCACTTCCACTCTTTTGACTAGGTCGATGTCCCTATTTTGTACAGTTCGTCGTTATATCACCATTCACCGTCTATGCAGACGGGACCGAAAATTAATCGAAGAGATTTCCTCTCGAAACAACCAAGGATAACCTCATCCACTTTTGATAGAGTCCATGATCTGCTCCATATAGCGAAGGACTGGGACGATTAGGGTGTTAAAAATACTTAAACTGCTCGAGAGAGGGTTTTGCTACAGTCCGTTGGTGTCTTAGCCAGCCAGAGACAGCGACTGGAAGGAGTTACTCTTCGATTAATCTCAGCGCTGGTGTTATTGGCCGAGTTGATAGCGGAGCCTAGGTAGTCCTTAACCTCCTCAAAGTTATATCTGTCTATAGTGACATTTCGAGATGTCGCCGTCGTCGATGTCTTTCTTGTTGACAACATATTACTTCGTCTTCCCCTTATTGACTGCCAAACACATCTTTAGTCTACCTACAAAAGCTTAAAAGTTATATTATTTTTAGGAGTTACACTTCCAAATCGCAGGTGTCCCCAGTTCAAGGAGATGTATGTGCTATGATGAGCCTTCTTTAGTCTGGATTGGGACCGGATAGTGTGCAGGGTAGGTGTCAATGGGTGCTATATGAGCTGTACTCTACGATATGTATATAACCCGAAAATCAGAACAACAACATTATCGAAGGCACAGACAAGGATCTCGTTAAACGCTTTGAAACCTGCATCTGCCGACTGCGAGATTTATGAAGTGCACGCAGCCACGTATGTCACCAGTCATGCCAAAACCAAACCGTAGATCAATTGTCATCTATCTCCCGTTTAGGCAGAGATTATTAATTTAGTCATATATGGCTGAAGTATCAGGGGAGACTATGGCCCCTATTGTGACTGTCGATAGGTGATCGTTGATCGACAACTATCGATCGATAGACAACTTTGATTGTCGATTGCGATTGATATTTGTCGATTTGACAGTCGCTTGTAGTCGATTACAAATGTCTGGTCGATGCTTTCTCTTGAAAGTGAAAAAAATGTGTGCGTACGAATAGCTAAAATCAATCGACGCAATCGACAATTGTCGTGACGATCGCTGATCGACAATCACAATAAGGGCCTATAACTATATACAGGACAAAACTTTCAAAGAATCATAGCATACCATGATCGTTTTCCTCCACTACGATACTACGCCGGTATCTATTCAGAAGTACTGGAACTATCCCGTCATATTAGCCCCGGGAAACACACTTCAGTATACCAGGCTGAGATGATTGCTTTGCTGCATGCGTTGGACTACTAGCTTGAGAGTCAGTTGAAAGAAAGAAATATCCTTATAGCACTGGAAATCAGGCAGTGATTAGATGAATGGAAGAGACAAACCTCACAACATCATTGGCACTGGAATGTGTATTCAAGCTCAATAAGTGTTCATCTAAAAATCAGGTAACACTGATTTGGGTACGAGGACACATAGGGATCGACGGCAACAAAAAGGCGGATACCCTTTCAAAGCAGGGGTCAATTGAAAAGTTGCAGAACACCTGAGAAGGTGGTCAACCGTGGAACAATGTAGACAAGCTAAAATGGCAAAAAATGACCGACCAGATCCACTCAAAGAAGTGTTTATAAGCATGAGTCGAGGAACATTGAAGAGGAACTACAGGACATGGTAATTTCGGGTATCATTTGAGCAAGATGGACCTTAGAGAGGATGATACTTGTAAGCTATGCCTGGAGAAATGTGAGACTGCGGCACATATACTGTGTCAATGTCCATCTTTGGCTGGCATCTTGAAGAAGAATGAGCATCTTGGGACAACATTGGGTCGAGACCCATTGGATGAAACAGATCTCACATAAATAGATGCTAGCGTTAACACTAGGAATCGAGCCCGGGGAAAAAATCTGGAGAAGTCCATAAAGTCTCTCTGGGTAAGGTTTATAGTGGTAGAGAGACGAAAAGAGACCCGACAAAAGTGGTCTGATTTGAATATCTCTCCAAATCTATATATATATAATATCCTCCACTACAACGAAGATGACAGGCCCTAACTTATGGCAATGCACGTGTGGGTATGTATTGTCTTAAATTTCGTTCAACCTGACTGTGGAAACATTCCTCTAGCAGCACTATTGTTTTAAATTTAAAGCTTACAAAGTATTGGTTCTCTCAATTCTCCTATTATTGACCCATTTCACGTCTTCTGTCTGGGGGCTTCTCACAGGATGAATGACGAAAGCAAGTTGTCTTAGTGCCCAGACAGATGGTTGAAGATAGACGATCCCCAATTCATTAACTGAGGGTTCGGGTGACCTCATTTCAAAATCTACCTACGAAAAGTGCCCAATCCAGTGGATGTAGGGGGGGAACACTTGAACTCTCATCCAATAGAACGAAGGACGTAAGCCTTAGGAGAGGATGGATAAGGAACACAGATAAAAAGGGTTTTGTTATTGTTTTGTACTTCGCTGGGCTCATTTAATTTGTGAGGAATGTTTCGAGGGAGGTTCCGATCCATGGCTACCGGATAGTTTCGCGACACGTTGCATCTTTTATGACCGTTACCCCGAGAAAAGGTTGATAGTCGAAACATATTTGTTGGTCTAAAACGGCAAAGTTAACCAATTTTTAGATCCGCTATACCTACATACCTATTATCATTGGAGATGAGGATGAGGTGGAGTCAATGCATATTTTCTTTGTCACTGCTCCACTCGGCAAGAACGACGTCTAAGTATCCTAGGATCCAAGTTTTTGGAGTTAAAATCTTTGAGATATCGGATCTGGAACCTTTCATTATTTCAACTGTTTCCTAAGCAATAAATTGGTGGATCTTGGTCTATTTCATCTTTTCAGTCTCGATCTTATTAGAAGATTCACAATGGAAACTTTAGGGTTCCCGAGGGGACTCTCTTCAGTCAGACAGCTCTTCATGACATAAGCTTAACCGAACTGAATCTTTCGAAAATCCCATTTTGGGAAAATAATTGAAATCTTTCAGTTCAACGTTGCTTTGTCGCTTAGCTCAGTAATCTTCATTCCAAAGGTTTTGCAATCTGCCTTTTAAATTAATCCATACATTTATTCTTCGTTTATAATAATAGGTAGGTAGTAGGTACTATTGTGTCTTGCAACCTTCTGATTTGAAACATCGAGGACTACATTATTTTTTGGTTCGTCACAATTTCACAAAACAAAGTTCAACAACACAAACAAAACAGCAGTAAATTATATTCTCAATCTTAATGAATAAAATATATTCCCCGCATAGAACGTTTTCCCTTTCCAAAACGTTAGCGGGGTCGTCGGCCATAGCAAAACTTCATGCTATACTATTTCCTGTCCGTGTGACAGGAATGTCTTTCTCATAAAGCATTCATATATAGCAACCGTCCATTAAAGGAAATGGTTCAAAAGGCCAGCGCAGGACTAAACCATCGAACTAACTGAAGTGTTTTTTAAGGCGAAAATCAGAAGACACACAAGTTGGGAAATGCTAAGAAACCTGTAAATTATACCCATTAAAGTTGGCAACTTTTATGACCCGAACATGACAAGAAAATTTCCTTCTAATTCGCACTAAGATATAAATTTTACATTTTGACACATCATTTGACACTATGTCAAGGAAATTTCACAGAAAAGGTGACTACGATGACAGTCATGGAGAGACTATGTGTATGCTGACATACATTTGGTCAGCAGGCTTTTAATGTATGCATACAAATCCTTCTATACATACGTATACCTAAAATATATGTGTCATACTTTTGAAACTGATGCTGCAAAAAGGCCAAGGACATTAATAAAACCCAATCGTAAGCATTTTAGTATACGCCCACAAAATTTCCATTAAAGCAAGTTTTCTCATCACTCTCCAGTTATACGAGTACCTATAGCAGAGCTGCCTCCCTCCCATCCTCCTCCCCTGGACGAATTCCTTTCAAATTATGTAGTACAATCTGTATGTTCGCCCAAATATTTAACAGAACTTTCAAAGAATGCCAAAGTAAAATTAAATTTTAGCTTTGGGTTGATGAGAACAACATACACACAGCATCTCCCAAACTCCTACCCCAATGACAATGTACACACACATGTCCGATGATATGGGCATTGGGGTTGGCTATGTAAGGTATGTATATCTGATGAGAGAAATTAATTATTACTGAATTTTCTTTTTGTACACACAGATAGAAAGAGATATCTAGTGATACGGTTACGGTATAGAATGTGGATCTGGGAATATTCATTAAAGCTGGACCAAAGATGGACGATACGGTCCAATGGTTTGCTTTGTTATGGGTCAGGAGGGCAACAAAAGCCTGTCGTCAAACTAAAGATTGATAGTTTTACAGGATGGTTGGGGTGGACGACGGCGGACGGTCGGCCGGTGGTCGGAATTAATTTACAGAAATCAGGATCTCTGCATACTTTGGTTTGACCTAAGAAATTTGTCTTCTAACGTAACGTTGGCTTGTGTAAAAGTTGCGGTTCTTCCGGTTGCCTTGAACTTGGAACATAATGTGAATTTATTACAAGGATTCGCAACGTAATTAGAATGTCAACGGATATTTTCAAAATTTGTTGGGGCTACCATAAACTGTTGGCGTCGTCGTCGGGGGTTTTGGGACAAATTTGTGTGGCCATTGCTTTGGAGGTGATTTATTGCTTCTTTTTTTTTGAAAATCGGATAAGAATCCTCTTTGGGGAACTAAAAAGTGATTAATAGTTTTAAAACTGGATGTTCAGTATTGGAGTT
This sequence comes from Cheilosia scutellata, assembly GCA_955612985.1. NCBI lineage: Eukaryota > Metazoa > Arthropoda > Insecta > Diptera > Syrphidae > Cheilosia > Cheilosia scutellata. Next base: position 102,102,508 of record OY015312.1, on the reverse strand, counting down.
AGTGGTAATAGTTGAGAATGCTGTGCGCCGCTGTAGCATGTGAAACCTATAAACAGGTAGATATGTACTTTCTCAGAATTCTCGGATTCTTCAACTGGCGTTTCAATACCAAGTCACCGGAACAGGGAAGCTAATAAAGCCAACTCTACTTATAATAATGATAATTTATCAGGCTCCCGACCCGTGAATAGTCTCTGCCTGAAACACTGCAACCTTCCATCCTCCACGATCCCGGGGACGCTGCTTCCAGTTGTCTAGACCAAGCACTCTGGCATCCGCGATGGCTTATGATCTTTGAAGGGGGGGTTCGGTCTTTCTTGTCTTCTCGAACCTGGGGCTGGAATTCGAAGACCCTATTGCAGGAGCATTATTGTCCATTCACTCGAAGTGGCAGAGCCAATTTAGTCGACGTGTTTTGGCTCATAGAGATCCCGGTTGAATCTTCTCCTCCATTCGCCCTCCTCGCATATAAGACAAAAAATCTGCCGAAGTATTTTTCTTTCGAAGGAGCTCAGCACTGGCTCTCCCTTCTTGCTTATCGTCCAGTACCCGGCGCCATACCTACATCAGAACTGGCAGAATAAGGGACTTGTAGAGCATACATTTCGTCCTTCGAGTTAAGAGTTTTGAACACAATTGTTTTGCCAAACCGAAGTAGCAACGATTTCCTAGGGTAATTCTTCGCCGGATCTTCACTAGGGTGTCATTCGTATGGAGTTCATGTTTACTCCGAAGTAGGTGAGCTCCTTAACTACACTCAGAGAAAAAAATAGTTATTTTTGACTATTTTTTAACTATTTTCATAGTAAAAATCGGGAACACTATTTTAAATAGTTAAAAAATAGTTATTTATGACTATTTTCATTGTCATTTAATAACTTTTGTAAAATTAACTTCTTAATGGTTAATATTACTAGTTACAATAGTTATTTTTAACTATTTTATTGTCAGTTGATGTTTTTTTCAAAACTAACTATTCAATAGTCAAATTAAGCTATTCAATAGTAAAATCAACTATTCAATAGTCAATGTTATTAATAATAATAGTAATTTGTGACTATTTTGATTTTCATTTGATATTTTTTTCAGAATCAACTTTTTAATAATCACTATAACTATTTAAGCAGCAACATATACCTATTGTGCATAGTTAAATTTCACTTTATCGAATAGTCGTTGAATGACTATTAATATGGCCATCTTCAGTAGGTACCTGTCTCACGTTTTGTAAATGCTTACCTAATAGTTTTTTACTTGCCGCGTATACAAGAAGAATAATTAGTTTCCTGAAAATTCTTCAAAAAATCAACAACAACAAATTTTTTCTCAAAAAATTGCAATTGACATTTTATTATACCTTATATAAGAATTTAAAACAAAAATTTACAAATAATATAAACAAACAATTAGAAATATTTATGTCTTATTAACTTTTTGTTCGTTACAAAATAAAGGTGAAGTGGTGGGGAATGAATTTCTTAAAAATTAAAGGTTAGCCCCAAGTTAAATTTATCTTATTTGATACAAAACCAAAAAAACATTTACTTACACAATCTGTGGCACATGTTGAGCTCAAACTTCAGGAACTTGAGGGCGATGATGGCCTTATGTTTGCGGAAGAACCACTTCTTATGTTTCCCTCCACTGTAGTAGCGCTAGCTGCCGAATGCACTAGAAATCCCTGGTAAAGTAAAACAAATGTAACATAAATTAAGTTAACAGAGTTACCTCAGATTTTTTCAGATTAACAAATTTCCCCGCAATCGGACGTACAATCCGTACGATTTCTTGTCACTTCCCACAATTTATCTTAGATCGTCGTTGTCTAAAAATTTTAAAATATTAAAATCAAGGCCCAGATCTTTAAAAAAAATATTGTTTTAGAACAACATAAAAACACAATCGCTTCGGCGGCGTGAAATAAAGCCAAAGCTAGCTTCACATTGAAAAGTTAAGCTCATTGGCCATTTTGTATTAGAAAAAAACGACTACAATTGAAAAAATATTTCGGTATTGCCTTATACAAAATGGTGGCAAAGCTTTACTTCTGTCCCACACAAAAATGTATGAGCTAGCTATGATAAAAACTTACCAAAAAAATGTTAATAGAGAATTTCCAGATCCCAATTCTGTAAAATGGAATACTGCTTGCCGCCCTCGATTGTCTCACAGGTACCTATCATTTGTCTGGAAAATATTTTCACTTTGGTTTTTTAAACGTATTTCATGTCCTTCACTGTCGACAAATTGAACTTGAACTTTTTAATGATTGATTTTTAACTATTTTTTAACTATTTTATAACTATTTTCAATTTATTTTTGTGCATAAATAGTCATTCGACAAATTTCATTGGATTTCATAGAGTGACTATGGCAATAGTTACAAAAGTAACTATTTTTTTCTCTGAGTGTACCTCGAAGTTGTTGCTATCAATAGTGACGCTTTGTCTTAGGCTGTGGACAGGTGCTTGTTTGTTTGTTGATAGCATGTACTTAGTCTTGTCCTCATTTAGCTACTTCAAGGCCAATGGATTTCAACCGTTCTTCAATCGCCGTGATAGCTTCTATAACGGCACGCTGAGAACGAACGATGATGTCAATATCATCCGCATACCCCAGCCAGTGATGCCATTCTGACCGGATTCCGGTCATATCTGACCGGAATCTGTTTACTCTGACCGGAGCAAATTTAGAAATCCGGCCTAAACTTTTTTTGACTGGAAAAATAAAATTGTCCTACTGACTATAAATAAAGATAGATTTCTATAATTTGAATATAACTTTGCCATGCATTACGAACATGCTCCCAAGTTCAAACAGAAACCAATTTAATGCGAATAATGGGACTACAACATCACGTATGGAATTCTGCTCCAGGAGCACGATAATAAATTATCTTATAGGCTAATTTTTTGACGTTTTCTTTTGCTAGAATGTTGAAGAGGAAATTAAACAATGAATTTCAATTAATTAAAGTTTGAAATTCGATAAATCTCAAATTGGAGTTTGGTGAACTACTATTTTCAAGTGTCAGAAAATTATCTGAGAAAAATTATTTAGCCCAATTGACACACGACCTTAGTACATGGCCTGGCCATACACGTCTTCTTATGACTTTCATTTCCATAAACGATTTGGCTACACATAAAAACCAGGCGTCATTGCAATGAAATAAAATTTGGCAGGTAAAAGAAAAGTGAAATTGAAAACACAAACAAATTCTAGGGGAGAGTGGGTATGTATGGGACACAGGAGGTATGGGACACGAGCATTTTCCTAAACGCTATACCCTTTTTTCCATTTGTGCTGATCACAAATTTGTTCTTTAATGTGTACCCACCGGTCAACGAAGCAGGTCTTGTGCACAGTTGTAATTACGCAGTGGAGAGCAAAAAAAAGTATTTTGTATATAAAAAGTAAAATCCTTGGGCAAACTTTGAGTCAAAGAAAAAAATTTATGAATGAACTTATTGTACAAAAAAGTGAATCGAATATATAATAACATTTATTACGAATTGATTTACTTCTAATTTTGTTTAGTCTGTGCCATGTTTAAAGTGATATTTTGGTTTATCTTGATAAGGTGCCCTACAGGATGATTGGGACACTCATATGCAGGAGGAATGGGACATAGTGTCCTCAACCTCAACCTCAGCATGTTGCACCAAATAAGAGGAATCCACGGGATATTTATTCCTTTAGTGTGGATTTAAAATCCAAATTTGTATCACTGTCATGAATACCCACTTTTCTGAATTGTTCCTTTTTTCTTTATACGCTTTTTTGTTATGTTTTTTTTTATTTTTTTGTACAAGTGAAGCTGTATGTTTTTAACTCTTTTTTGTTAGAACTGAATAATATATATTTTGTTTTGATAAGTAAACCGAAAACCGAAATTTTATCGTCTTTTGTTATAGAAAAAAAGATTTTAACATAGCCGTCCCATTCCACCACATAGCTGTCCCAATCCTCCTTGAACCAGGAGGAATGGGACAATGTTAGGTGTGTACATGGAATGAATTTTAACTTCTATTCTGGTAAACGTTTTAATACTTTTGTGTTTTTAATAGCTTGCCACAATGTTATATTATCTTAAGAAAACTGTTTTGTGCAGATATGATTTATAAGTTGCGAGTAATTGAGTTTTTACTGAAAAGTGTCCCATACATACCCACTCTCCCCTATAGTTAAGCCGAAGCGGACGCCCGTTTTTGACGTCCTCATGCAATTATCAAATAAAGATTTTGTATCGAAAGCACAATGGTGCGAAAAAGAACTTGCCAGAATTATTTCTGAAAGTGGATTTTCTGTGCATTTTCTATGCTATCTACCTTTCTCCTTTACTCACTCAAAATCTACCGGTGGCGCTGGACACGACGTTCATTGGAAGGCGTTTATGGCCATGCACTAAAAGTGTATTTCAGAACTTAAAACATGTCATATAAAATGAAAAATTAGTTTCAGTAAATTTTAAACAAACGGAATCAAAAACAAGTTCACAAATTCAAGATTCACATATAATATGAAAACGTTTTCGAAACATCTATAATGCAGGTGAACATAAAAATTCGTAAATTGTGTGAGTAAGTATTTTTTACTATTTACTATTTTTGACTGGGTTTCAGGTCTAAAATTCTCATTTTAACTGTTGACCGGATTTAGAAAATAAAAATCCGGTCATTCGGTCAGATTTTTTTTAGTGGCAACACTGGTAAAATCTTCTAGGTCCAATACCACCTTAAATCAGGTAGATAATATCATATAACATCCACCATGCCATGACAGGATGGACAATCTAAAGTTGTTTTTTTTTTTTGTATAGCGTACCTATTATACGGAATATAGCCGATTAATATACGAGTACACTGCACCAGCCCTATTTTATTTTTAATATAATCAATATTATAAGTTAATATTATCTCTGGAAAGTGCATTACACCCGTAAATTCTCATATCGTCCAGAATGACCATCAGGAAGGACCATCACTATAGCTATGCATACACAAGTAGGTAGATACGACTATACATAATATTTGCTGTAATGAGAACTACGCGTCCTTGTGCGTGGCCTTTCATGAGTTCCATTTATAGCCAACCAAACCTGAATCGTCATCCTTCCATTTTGTACGTTATTAAAACGAGATTTCTGCACAGAAGCAAACAAAAATATTCATACACATATAACATATAAACCTCGCGAACCATCATCCACCAAACCAAACGCAATATCAGAGATTACTAGCCCGAGGGTTTATCTACTGACAACGACGACATGATAAATAAATTCATTTCGCTGAATATTCCGCGTCGATGAATGGATTCCCGGTAAACAGTTTCACTGTGCGGTGCGGCAAGTTGGTCGCCATCGTCCACATAGCACGTCCCGTCCATGTCCACCATCATCGATCATCAATATGAGAAGAGAAAATAATCCCATGGCTATTCCATCTGGTAGTAACTGACCCAAAAGATCTCGAACTCAAATTAATACCCAACCGTGATTTTCATTTCACATTTCACAACAATGTCCTTCGGCTACTGCATTTTGAGCCTTGTTCGACGCATCCGTACATTTTCAGCAGCGAACATATTTTACTTCCTCTAAGCTCAAACACTGACAGTGCAGAGGATACACACTGTAGTGGAAGTGGAACCCTTAGCTGTTGCAATGCACTCCAACAACGGCAAGGATTATGCCCAAGAATGCACACTCCACAGAATGACAACTACAAACCTATGTACAGTACACTGTGCCCGCACCTGGACAATCATCAGTTCAATTATTTGTGACCTTCGTGCCTTGAGAGTGCCAGGACGTGAAGTCTCCTTCATTCGAATGTATGTATCGCTATGGGTGTGTGTGCTGTGTGGCGCAAAATTGAATTGGCAACGGTCGGACAACTGATTGATTTTCGGAAAAGTTTCGACATGCCCGAATGGTGCGAATGGGTTAAAGTTAAAGTAGGCCAATCAATATAACGTGCCATGAATGTTGAATTGGCTATCTACCCTACCCTAACCAAGCTAGTTTGTATATTGGCAATTGGAACCGGAACTTGCGACTGTGCTTACGTGTGTGTGTAAACGTGCGCCAACTTTTGTGCTTATGCCGAGTGAGGATGAGATTTTATGATGTGCACCCTGATTTACGATTATAGTAGTGGGGGATTTTAAACTTTTAACAATTAATAACCGTTATGTTAAAACGATTATCGCAAAGTATGTAGGATTTATGTGCACAGTACGTAGCAGGTGTATGTACTTCATATGGCCTCACTGATCGGTTTCTTTTTGCAATTTGGCAAGAGTATGTATTTGCATAAATCTTCAAAGTCGTGCGTGACTGAATAGGTCATTCGGCCGGCTAATTCCGGTTGAGGAGCTGATTTTGGCAGCCAGAGGAGAACTGTTTTATTTCTTTGGCTAGAGTTGGGTAGGGTGGCTGTTTGATACAATAAGTACATACACATTATTGGGTGCTCCCCTCGGAATCACTAGATTGATTTGGTCAGGTGACGAAGGTACCTTACGATTGTTGTCACTGGTGAATCTTTTATGACTTGAGTACAGCCTCTGTTGAAGGGTTTTAGTTTCGTGTTTCATCTTCCTATACTCCAATCGTCGCTGCCGACCATCCCACAACGTTTGCAAACGAACTAGCTGCAATAAAAATTCATCCAACGCGCTTTGCTCTTCGGTAATGTCGGAAGGCAATTCTTTAATTTCAAATCGTTTCACTATGGTCCTTCGAGCCGGATTGCTGCTATATTGTCTCCAAACTCACTTCCTTTGTGCTTGCTTCTGTAGCTAAAATGTCGGAGATGTTTCCTCCCCGTTTTCAATGGCAGATTCCAATTTCAACGTTCCAGGACATATTAACGTTCTCATTGCTGCTGATAAGGCGTTCAGCGTATTCGACGAGTATATATGTATGTACTTGGATCTAGGTTTATATATGGAAGACATACCTGATACCTGATAGTGAGATAGATCTGCCAACACAACAACCCATTGTTACTATTTGCCCCATCATACCGTAATGAAAAGTGACAGTAGGTAGTGCAACTACGATGAGGTTGGTTTTTGATGGATCTGCTGAATCCAGTGAGTATGCCAAACGTACCAATGCGATATCTTTTGAACTTTCATTCGTTTTCGACGTCAAAGTTACACAATTTCATGAGATGTCGTAGACAAATTCGAGTCTCAAGGAAACGTGCGGGTTTTTAACGGATACTTTGGACAAAATCTCCAATTGGCGCACGACTCAAAAGACTTATTTCCCCGAGCAGCCGAAGTGTTCTTAAACGACCTAATGACCGGTGCAGACTCCGTTGGAAATAACAGCTCCCTGCTTGAAGTTAAAAATATTGCTAAAGTCAGGTGGATTTAATCTCCGCAAGTGGACATTCAATTGTTGGCCGTTCAGTGCGAGTTATCCACCATAAAGGAGTGTAAAGTGAAGAGTTACAGTGACCTGCAGTAGTCACCATTTAAGGATTTATTTTCGTATAAAGTTACCTTAAACGGTAACTCACAATTAACAAAACTCAGCATTCTTTCGGAGTCTTTTGAGATATTCCACCCTATAGGATTTCTATCACCTGTTGTTCTTGGCATCAACATTTTATTTCAGGAGCTTTGACGCCGAAAATATGATTGGGATGATATCATTCCTCCAACATGCTGAAATCACTGGTGCTCTATTCGTGATGAGCTCCCTAAGTTAGAATCTCTGAGCATCCTAAAATTAATGTGGTCATGGTACATTGCTAGACGCTGACGCGGCAGTCGCATATTACTGCAAATGTGTCGATTCTGTTGGTAACGTGAGATGTACTATCGTCGCTGCAAAGACTAGAACCACAGATAATCGCGTTACTATAGTACCTGTGCTAGAACCGTCTCGAACTTTGTGGAGCAATTCTTTTAACTTGTTTGATGATGAAACTTAAAAATTATTTACAGGATAGTTAGTTAGTTTAAAGTGGCTCTCGTTGAGAGAAATACTTAGGCCGTTAGTCGCCCCATTGTGCATATATCACACTGGGGATTTGGGGCGCTATTCCTTTACTGGCTACTCATATAAACCATTTGCTGGATCTTTTAAGTCGAAGAAGCTTGACAGGATAAAGAAATAAAAGTTTTCGCTTGGACTGACTCCGGAATCGTCCTGTACCTATTTTCTCTCGGCTTTGCCAAAAAAAGTTGTCAGTTTTTATTGGAAATCTCACATCCGAAATATTATCATCGATCCCAAGAGAATCATGTCATGTCATCATGTGCGATTGCAACAAAACCAAGCAGACTACTCCGTCAGTGACATTAGGATCGAGGAATTTGAGGTGCGAAAAAAGGCTTCTACTCAGGTATTTCAAGAACGATGTTGAAGAAGCCTTATGACAGCACATCGGCTTGTGTAAATCATTTTTTGACATCGAAGGTCTCGGTGAGTTCTTTACCGACCTTGATGGAGCAGCGTGCATTCTCCATTGTCATTCTGCACAATCGGATGAGTTTGGCATCGATGCCAAAACTAGACATTGCTCTATAGGTATAACTCGTCAGAGTTGGGTATCGATTTGGACTTCCTGAGTTTTCTCCAAGATCTGCCGCAGTGTGAATATTTGGTCGATGGTATAGACTTTCCATGGCATAAAGGCAAAATTATAGAGACCAATCATTCTGTTGACAAAAGGCTTCAGGCCTTTTAACCCAATCCTATTACAAGAGCCGACCCCAAACTACCTTCTCAAATGAAACTGAATTGGGCTATGCGCAAACATAAATTATCATCTGTAACAATTTCGCCTTTCGAATAGATCCGTCAATAACACAAACAGTATCGGAAGGCTTCGTTCCGACGGCAAAGATTTTTACTAATTACACAAGGGGTGTCATATGCAAACACACTCAAAATACGATCCAGTGTTGTGATTGCAAAAAATTAAGCTACTATTATAGAGGGCTCAAAGTTTTACCAGTTACATAAAAGGTGTGTCCCTTTCCCTTTAGTGGACTGTCAAATGAAAAACAACTCGAGAGAAGGCTCAAAATTTGAACCAATACGCACCGGCACCACACTACAAAAAGTTATTCGAAAGATCATTTCGAGTTCACTTTCATCAGAAATACAATCTACAATGCACCTTTTTATAAAATTGTAATCTCCATAGATACATTTTGTGTAGAATCTGGAATTACAGTTACTATTCAAGTGACTCGAAAAAAAAATCAAATGCGACTACTCTTTAATTAAAGAGCATTGAACGCACTGGCAAATTCAAAAGCGAAGAAGAAGAAGCCATTGCTCTGGTCAGGACCGATCCGAAAGTTATTCAAGCACGTCTTTCTTTTGCCAACTAATTCGCAATTCACGTGGTCGCTTTGGATGGGTATGGTTTCGCAGGAGACTTTTTGATTTTTTTTTTTTTGAAAAAGTTGTGTTACGTGGTACGTTTGTATCCATGGATAATGTGTAACTCATCCAGTGTGGAAAGAAAGTTCCGAAAACTAAATTAAGTGGCGTGGCGAGACAAAAAAAAACATTTTTTTTTTTTTTTTGTAAATTGTTAGGTATACCAAAACGAAGCATTGAAAAGTTTAAAAACGTCACCCAGGTATATCGGGATAATAAATTCCTGTCGACAGGAGCAGCAGCAACAGCAGTGCAAGGGCACAATGTCTGTGTATGTGTATTGCGCTACATCCAGACAGGAGATACCTCCTTCCTATATGGTTACACCTGCCTTCGTATGTATGTTAATGAATGTGTTTGTAACTTTTGTATAATTTGGCAATTAATTAATATGTTTATTAGAAAGTTCCATGCTGCATACATTACTGTTGGTACATCGAAACTGTGCTAAAAATTATCTCTTAAATATTCATTCCGTCCCCTGATACATGAATGGGTGAGGTGAGGAGGCGTGAGGGTAAATGAAAAATCTGCTTTGAAAATTCCAAAGACTCAGACATGGGGAGCGAGAAAGTGAAGCACGAACCTGCGGGTTGAAAAATAATTTAGGTATAATACAGACTGACTGTGAACGAAAGTTTTTGTATGTAAATTAATTTCGAAGAACACCTAACGGGATGAAGACCTTTACCTACGGAAGATTTTTCGTAACGCTAATGAATACAAGGAGCTGTGTGAAAGGGTTTACTTAAGCAAAAACATGAAAAAAGTGAAAACGAACAAAAGACGATTGACGATGTAATTCGTAGGTATATGTATGTAATGACTTATATTCTTGTTGAGTAGGTATTATAGGTACCATCTTTATATTTGTAGGTTTTGATGGATTTGGAATTGAAGGTCCTCTGGAATCTTCGTGAGCATCAAAGAAGGGAAATATACTCAGAACTTGCAGCAAGTATGCAAGATGCGTCTTTTGGGAAAAAACCGGAAGTAGCGTCATCAGCTGGGCGCAGCATATCCAGTATGTCATAAGAAGCTACATATAAGAGCCGGCTGAAGAATACGAAAGTCCTGTAACTAAATTTAGACTACTTAGACCTCCTGATACAACCGGTTTTTGTGTTAAAGATAAATATTGCCGTACTATGCGATCAATAGAAGAACCTTGATGAAAATGGTTTTACACCAGACGATTCAAAAGCAGCAGCTATTTGTGCTTATTGTGGAGACTACGTTTTTGAAGAAAAAATGGGGACATTTGAGCAAAAAGAAGCTTTAGGTACTCGAAGCAGGAGGTATCTGCGTCTTCACTAGACCGGAAGTAAGCATCACCTTTGCAACCAGTGTCCTATCGACAGGCTGCAAGGAAAGGGACAGATATCAATATACCCCCAATGGCTATCCTTTTTGAAGTAAAAAGATGGATAGTGACCCTGAAATATGTGCCAAATTAGGCACAACGAATAGGCTGGTAAATAAACACCCTAGACAATGATACTTTTACTATAATTTTTGGGGAATATTATATTACAATAAACCTAGCAAATGCGATGGCAGCTGATGTTAATAAAGCAGTAACTAGAGCCAGCGGCTCATCTAAGATGTCAAATTACCTATACCCCCAGTATAATACTTGACTATGAAGATATAAGTAGTCAAGCTACGTAGCGTAAATAGAGAAAGAGGTTATTTAAAAGATCGAAAGGTTTCGATCATCTAAGGGCGCAATAAAAGGACAGACGTAGGAAGCTGCAACTAGTTATTCACAGAAGTATAAAATAACAGAGGAGTGCCGCGAGGGGGTTTTCCAAGCAATGTCTGGTGCTGCTGCCTAAAGCAAAGAAAGCACCAGATGAGCCCTCTTCATACTGTCAGTTATGCCTACTAATCACAATGGGCTTTGTAAATGAACGTATTCGAAAAGTATGAGGCGATGGAAGGCAAAAGCTGGGTTAGAACTCGCCGAACAAAAAAAAGGAAGCAGTACACTAGTAAGAAGGGCAATAAAAGAAAGCCAATCACTGTCGGGACCGACAATCGGATACGTATAGTAGGTGTGCTGATCGACGTGAGGCTCATTTATAAGGTCACCCCTGAAGTACGTGCAACAAAGTTACCCGTGTGAGTGGTGCTTTAATTAGAATTATGACGAATATTTGAGGGACAAGACAGCAAAGGATAATAATAATTCTTTCAATAGTGGCGCTATCCATTTCAGAGTAATGACAGGTAAGTCTTCATCCACCAATCAGTCTGCAAACGATCCATCGTCTTATTCCGGAGATCCAGAAATAGATGGATCGCTAGCAATCGGGCACGTCTAGTCTATGCTCCAAGCGTATCTACCTGTCTGCAAAAACTTGGGCTCTACGACAGGAAAGGTCCGCAAACAGCAACACGTATTTTTCAGTGTCTAGATTTTCGTGACAGTGTGAAGCATTATGTAACATACGCATAAAAAAACATAGGCATAAAAAAACATAGGCAGTTGGAAAGAGTAAGAGAGAGAAACCATCAAAACATCATGAATATATGCCGAACACTTAAGGCTGCGACCTCCTCGCAATTTAATGCTTAGCGGCAGTTCCGCGAGGAACAAGGACACGAAGGGTGGGGGACAAAATCTGACGTAACAGCAGTACCTATCTTATGCAAGACTTCCCTCCGATTATAAAGAAAAACAAAGTTAGCGCGGTTCAGTTACGCACTCCAAGTTGGTTTATGGTCTCTGCTACATATTCGCGCAACCTGAGGCGAAGTCTTCCTCTAATGTATTGTCCATCTAGCTCGAACACTCAGTATCCATTCTACATGTCCTAGCCATCTTGACAGACTTTTCTGTTTCAGGTCGAATCTATTCTTACACAAATTCCGTCAAAGCAAATGCCTTCATTCGCCTTCGCCTCGTATATAGTAGGAATGGGAATGGGGGATCTCATAAGAGCCCCCGTGTAGAGACTGAATTGCCTCAAGGTATAAGGAGTCGTCCCTAACTACCTTCGGCTACAACGACGCATTTCAGTTGGGCCTACATTTCCATCTATACTAAGCTATTACTGAATTGGTTTTCTGGATACTCTCTACAAATATTTTCAGAGACAGTGCGTGAGAGATGACAGCCTTTTTTTTGGTAGTGACCCATTAACTGATGTCATTCAATGAAGACGTATCGATAAAGAATTTTATTTCAGCACAGAATAATAATAAAGAATCCTGCATCGCTTGGATCACCAGGTGGTTCTCCTTCAAATTGAATACCACGAGATCTAATATTCTTTTTAAGAAACCCCACAGAAAGCCAATAAAACACGGATTTTAGTTCAACTACACTTCACCTCCTAGAGCTATATTATGTACTCTATCCATATGGCCTGATTTTAATGGACCTCTTCTGCAACTGTTCTCATCCTCCTCAAGCACATAACTTCTTAATAAAACTTTGTGTCTCATTGTCCAGCAAAAAGTGAAATTTAGGTCAAATTGTTAAAAGATACATACAGGCCAGAATATACAATAAGAAGACCAGAGGAGAGATTGTGGAGGCACAAAGCCAAAATCGAAATTGATCCTGAATCCTTAAACAGTACTCTATTACCTTTTTAGTATGAACAAAATTTAAATTTATGTGCACTGTGCGGACACAGGCAGAACTTTTCCATAACTTTATATATTCTCCCTCACCTCGTACACTCTGTTGGATAACGTCGCAAGACCCATACCCTCTCAAAGAAAGCAAAAAAAAAAGGAAACTTTGGTCTATTCCATGCAACCCCTCTCCATACATTCAATAATTCCTGTCAAGCAAATACACTATCCTATAGTTGTAAGGGTTTGACAAAGCAGACCTAACTTTGGTCAATTCAGTTTAAATCCCAATTGGGGAGGAAGTCTGTGCGGAAACGTGAGTGTATACGTATTTCTGTATATTCGAATAACGGCCAGTGTGTCTACTCTCAACGCTTGTGGCTGGAGTCCATTATCGTCGTCCAAGTTGTTCATTGATGATGCCGTTGTCATCATGGGAAATGGTCAAATACTACAATGGAATGAGTTACAAATACTTTCGAAGTCAGATGAAATGGGATCAATTTGTCTTGTTTCTACATTTATACAATATATGTACCTACATCCAAAAAGGATACAAGGATGCGGCTGGTCTCACTAACTGTGGGGGGATATAAGAAATCCTAAAACATATGCTCGTGGGAAAATGGGCCTGTGTCATTGTCAGAGACGAGCAGTAATGTTTTGTTTTTCTTTTCTTTTCTTTTTTTGTTTTTTGAGAAGGGGCTGACGTAGGATATGCTAAAAGTAACAATAGCAACGACAACAACGACGACGACATTGCCAAATATAAGTCGAACTTGGTTCAGGGAGAAATAGAAGTGTCAGTTCAAAGGTTCTAAGTTCGAACATTTTGTAAACACAATTGAGGTCATTGGGAAACCAGAAAACTGTGTGATCGATTGTTTCAGGATGCTGCTTTCCATCTCCTTCTAATTTGTATTAATTGTTACGGCATTTTGTTGGATACTTCGACTTAATGCTAGTTTGGTTTACAGAATGGAAATATGTTGGTAAATTAAATTAGCTGAGGAATGGAGTATAAACTGAAATGGTAAAACGTGAGGAGGATGTGAAAATGTCTGCATTTTGTATCGTAAATAATTGAGACATTTTTAGGAACCGAATGGTAGGAAAAGTTTCAAGTTTTGGAGAACTGTCATCGTCTGGTTTAAGTCCATTACATTGTTAGCTGTCTTCATGTGCAAATATAATTTGGTTCAGTACATTCCTTGTTTTTGTTTTGAAATAGACAATTTTTAAAATGATTTTTTTTTTGTCTCACAGTTGATAAGGCAGCAGAAAGCTGTCCGTGAGAAGCAACTATATGCCCTCCAAAAGATCCACCAATAAATTTAAATCGATGACACTGAGCCTTTTTAATCATAATGGAGTCCTTGTTAACTTTGTGAGGTCTTGTGCTATCCAGTACTGAGATTTATTTTTAGCAATATTACCTAATTGTGTGACGATTTTTAAATTTTCAATCTATAGGTACCTACTTAAGTTCGGAAACGTGTTGGGTTGAGTGAATTAACTTCCATACTGACCCTATTTTTGAACTTGGTAGCCATTGGTTGTGCCATATTATGTGAACGCCCCTATCAGTTCTGTTATAGGCCAGGAAAGTCATCTATAGAGACGAGCTATACAGAGCCTTGTCTAGCTTTGGCATCCCTGCAAAACTCTTTCGCTTGTATATTAAGACGATGGAGAAAGCTCGCTGCTGCATCAAGGTGGGTAACGACCTGACCTTACCGAAACCTTTGATGTCAAAAGAGTATTTGGCGCTCTGTCGTGCGACTTCTTGAACATAATACTTGAACGAATTGTCCGAAACTCACAGGCCAACACAAAAGGCACGATCTTTCAAAAGTCCGTTCAATTACTTGCGTACACCGATGATATTCATATAAGTCGTAGAACAAAGCGAGCTGTCACTAGTTCGTTTGCTAGTATAGAAACGGAAGCGGATAAAATGGGTCTATTGGTCCACGAAAGCAAAATCAAGTATATCCTGTCAGCATAAGAAGGGACACCCAACATCGTATCCAATCGGACAAACTTCGCCATTGACAGCTATAACTTTGAGATATTAAGTGACTTTTTCTACCTCGGCTCTGCTATTACTTTTGATAAAGACATCTCAGATAAAATTAAAAGTAGAATATCTCCTGCCAACCGCTGTTTCTTTGGGCTGAGAAGCCAATTGAGTACCTACTAGAGCCCTATCCCGAACAGCTAAGGAGATTCTATATAAGACCTTGATCATTCCAGTCCTGCTTTATGGCGCTGAAGCTTGGACTCTATCTTAAGCGGATGAAGATATGCTCGGAGGTGCAGTGAAATAAAGTCGAAGGAAATAAGGTCGAATCGATTTTATTTACATTTAAATTGGAAATAACTTGGAGTGCACAATTGGAGGCAGTTAGTTAAGGACCGGGCCAACTAGGGAGCTTTTTAGTTGTGGCCTCGGTTCACCAAGAACTGAAGAGCCAACGAAGTACGTAAGCTTGGCTGCTATTATAAAACCTTTAGATCTACATTATAGTACATCTCTGTGGTAGAATGAATAGAACTCATATAGGCAGCTTCTTGATGAACAATGAATGAGGCTTAATCGCCAAAACGTGCCACGAGTTCGGCTGTCTCAAGATTAGTAGGTACTGCGATTCCAGGAAAGGCTATAGTAGAAATAGTTTATCTTCTGACCCGTAAGAGTTTTCCTATAGGGTAAGGGGATACTAGTTGGGCCACTTTTGACTTGAAATCTCATAAATATTGACCTCTTTACAATACAACTATGAAGCTTGGATGAATAGAAGAATAGGATGAAAGAATGAATTTAATTAAAGAAGAATAATAATTTCACAAATATTTTCAAGTGGCCCATTTCCAAATTGGGCCAGCATATAGGGTAAGTTCAATCACGTCCTAAAAAGTGGAAACACGAGCTCCAAAAAGGATAGAAAAGCCAGAACTTTTAACAGCATTTTATTCAAAACTGACTTGCTCTTCTGGATTGAAATTGGAATATTGGATTCATGGCTTGGTGGTGTGATGAGATTTGGTTTGGGGTACAGGGTGTTCCCATATACAGGGTGGGACAAATACAAGTTTTATTTTTAAAACTGCAATGAAATGAACAAAATTAAAATTTGCCCATGTTATGGCTTTATTAGTAAGAGCAAATATTCCCATTAATTATGGAACGCAACGTCGTTCAAGTGACTGCCTCGGCTGGCTTCGCAGTACCGCATTATGTCACTCCAATTTTTCAAGACCTTGTTGATGGCTCTCTAACGTCCACCATTGACCGAAAAGTTGTTCCCAGCCTCATTTTCGAAGAAAAATGGTCCAATAATGCCACGACTTCACAATCCGCACCAAATTGTCACTCTCTGTGGATGCATTGACTTCTCGACAATAACGTGCGGGTTTTCCGAGCCCCAGATGCGGCAATATTGTTTTGTTAGCATATCCTCCGAGATGAAAATGCGCCTCGTCAGAAAAGATTCCTTTCAAAAAACGCACTGATTGGGCTACACAGCACTCACTTTGGAAATAAGTTTTCAATATTTCCAAACGTTGTTAAAGCGTAAAGCTATTTCGTATGGTATGATACTGACTTTCTGTCAAGATTTCGAGCGGGAAACAGCTGTCAGTGTCAAAATAACTTATGATTTATGCCAATTTCGATTCGCTATCTCAGATTTCTGTTTCAGATGTCAGATTTCGGGTGTCCAATCGAACAAAAAAAGTAATCTGAGCTGTTCTTTGTTGGTGTTGGTGGTGTAGCTGCCACAATTTGTTTACCTTTTTTTTGCTGTGAAGATTTTTTTTCGTAGAGTGGTTGCAACTTGAAAGTTTTACATATGTACATTTTCAAATAATTATAAAAGATATCTCATAATATATACTTTCGAACATATACCACGTCTTGCACAAAATTGCAAACGCGATGCTTCTACTCTCTTACAAATAATAAATACTGCAACTGGAGAAATTGCTGGTATGAAGAAGACGAACCAGTATTATCCCAAGACGACGACGAGGACGATGAAGATTGTGGTACATCATGAATATGAAAATAACATACAGTTTGTCAAGGAATTGTTTTTACAAAGGAAAACAACTGGTAATTTAAACAGTTTCTTTATAAAACAAAAGAGCTTCTTTGATGTTTTACTTCATAGTTTTTAATAAATTTCTACATTATGAAAGTAATAAAAAATGTGCACGACTGGGTCGCACGAAACTTTCTCGTTTATTGCGAATCTCGCAGAATCTCAGAGTTATTTCAGCAAATTTTACGTTCAAAATCATACCCACTTAAGATGTACTCAGGTTTAGTAACTCAACCCTTGTTAATTAAAATATAAAAAGTAATACATACTGCATAAACATACGTATTAACTACAACACTTTATTACTTACTTTCAAATTTCACCCCGAACAACTGACACTTAAAGGAGGCAAGTAGGCGATGAATTTCGTATTCCCATTTTTGATTATTTAAAAAAGTGGTCTCAATTGTCGGAATTTTTGTAGTCATTTTTGAGAAATATTCATAAAACGGCTTTATTCGAGTTTTCTGAGAAAAACTAAGTACGTGATCATGTTTAGAATGCTTATGTTGTCCTAAATATGTATTTTGATCAAAATCGTTAGAGCGGTTTTTTGTAAAATTATGCTGACAAATGTTACAAATTTGGATTCGAAAAGCACTGTTATTAAACTGTTTAGCGCAAAACTGAGTACGACGTATTATTCAGGATATAAACATTACCTAGCAGTTACATTTTCATTCATATTGAAAATGGCGTTTTCGAGATATGAGCAGTTTTTAAAGTACCATTTTTAGCGATTGGGGTGGAAATCGAAGGACGCATTCATGGTTCAAAAAACACTGTTTTGCAACTGTTTAGCTCAAAACTGAGCAAATGATATTACTATGAATTTAAGCATTACCTGAAAGTAACATTTTTATCATAATCGAAAATGGCGTTTTTGAGATATGAGCAGTTTTTTAAAGTACTATTATTAGGGATTTGGGTGGATATCAAAGGACGCAGTCTTTTTAGGGAAAAACTGAGTTTGCTATCAAGTTAAGAATGACAATAGTACCTTAAAAATTTTTAAAAGTTTTTTTTTAAATCGTTTTTTACCGTTTTCGAGAAAAAGCCAATTTTCAAAACTGCCGTTGCTGGACTTTTTAGCAAAAAACTGGGAATGCAGTCATGTTAAGCATGCTTACATTAACTCAACTATCAATTTTGGTTCAAATCGTTAGAGCCGTTTTCGAAAAAATCTAAATTTAGACATATTTCGTAATATTTCGTAAAATTTTTATATGGGAGGTACCGTTAATATTAGGGCTAGCATAAAAAAAAAACGTCCCTAGCGGGAAACCCACAAACTCTAAATACGAACTTTGAAGCAAATCCGTCCAAGCGTTTAGATTCCCCAGGGGTGGGACAGACAGACATACGGACGGACAGAATTGCGAGACCCACTTTTTTGAGTTCCCCAATCATCGTAATATCAGAATTGATCAAAAACTCGAGTTCGAAATTTTGTACGAAAACAATATCTTTCTCTTACTACGTATACGAGAAAGTTAAAAATAAGCATATCTAATTTAGCTTGTCAAGAAATGTGTAAAAACAATTTCGTGACAGACTGTATCTATTATTTGTTCCATATTTATCCAAATTTTGGTTTAAATTAAAAAAAAAAAAATAAATATGTGGCGCAACAGGCGGTAGACACCCTAGGCCTAGCTTCTGGCAACCATTCGTTTGTGTGAGTTTCTATTTTTGGGACGAATGGAAGGGACCTACAATTTTATGCCGATTCCGAACGGCTGAATTGAGAAGCTTTTTCAGGACAGTCATACTCTCGGATGTTTGTCAGACGTTCGCGAGAGGTGGCGCAGTAGAAAAAACCTTAAGATGTAATTTGTGTTTTTCCGGGGATCGAACCTGGGATCCCTCGCACAGTAGTCCAGCACACTAACCACTGCGCTACTGCGCAATTTGGTTTAAATTATTTATTTTAATATGCTTTTTCACTACTTCTAACTTTTTCGGCCAAAGACCATCCGTAAAACGTAAACAAACAAACGCCTAATGTCAAATCATTTGTAGGTGCATTGGTAAATCTCGAGCGACTCTGAGAAAAAATCTAGATTCGCAAAAGTGCTCTCGAATCTGAAAAAGATAGTTTTTTTTTGTACGAATCGAACGAAAAAAATGATCTCGGGCAAGAAAAAGTGTTTTTTTTTTTTGGCGAATCGAAATCAACATTAAAAAGAAACCACCAGCTGGCCCACCCTTTGTATATAAAATGCAACGTCTCATGTCTGTTTGATTTCGAAAAAAAATACGAGCATCTAAAATTTGACCGCAAAGTTAAAAGTTAAATAGGTAGGTAGGTACATAATTTGGTTTATAGATTCATGCTTACTTTTCTCTTTTCAACATACCGTAAATGCATATATGTGTCTTCCGTGAACGTGAAGTAAAAAAACGAAACGAAAACTGCTTTCGCTGTAAAAAAAAAATTAATCTAAAATTTGCTTCATTTCATTTGCTCTTTCGTTTTTTTTTTTGCTACGTCTTCGCAAACGTTTAAGAAGGAGTGTAGTTGAAAATGTATAGAAACTTTTAGGATCGTTTTCACAGTTCGAGACATTTTTGCTTTTGACAGCAGTACCTGAAATAATGTTTTTCCGCCTTTTATTTTTCGGATTAGGATTAATATATAATTTCTTTTAACACCTTCATTGTTAGAATTGGTTGGATATAAAAGCCACAAAAATGGAATTTAAATACATAATGAAATAATCAAAGAAAATTAAAAAGTTGTAGTAGTTTTCCTGTCGCACGAAAAGAACATTTTCTTCGTTTTTGGAGTTACATGAAAAAAAAAAAAAAACCAAAACGTCAATGAAAGAGCTAGGTTAGGTTAGGTTAAGGTGGCTGCTAGCCTACGCCAGCACACTTAGACCAGTATTAGGTCCATTGTGATACCATCCGGATCATATATTACTCCACGCCTAATTGTTAGAACCATTTTGAGCTTTTAATGAAGCGCAATAGACTCCTGATATCATTAGTGACGAGGTCACCAGGATTGTTGAAAAAGAAAGCTCCTAAGTGGATATCGAGAGAGAGCAGGACAGGAGCAGAGAAGGTGGGAGACAGTTTCTTCCTCCTCCTCATCTCTACAGGTTCTACAAAAATCATTTGAGGGAACACCAAGTCTGGTTGCGTGCCTACCTATCAGGCAGTGTCCAGTGATGACACATATCATAGCGCTAATATGACGTCTTTCTAGAGATATCAAACACTTAGAGCGTTTTAGATCCAGCTTTGGCCAAATCTGCTTTGTCGCTAGACATGTTGTACCGTTTGTCCATCTAAGATTTGTTTTCTCAAAGGCGATTAGCTTTAATTTATGTTTACATGTAGCGATTGGTATTCCTAAGTTAGCTTTGTCAGGTAGCAAAGGTAAAGTTTTTCCACGTCTGGCGAGTTCATCGGCCCTACAATTCCCTGGAATATGAAATAGCTAGCTTTCATTTTTTTTGTTGCGAAAGCGAAATTTCCTTTGTTTTCGAAGTTACATGAATAAAAACGTTCGTGAAACGAAAACAGTTGAATGTTTTTATCATACAGAGTCCTATCCCTGATTTTAAGTGTTTCAATCACGCGGAACTAAATTGAATTGAACGAAAGGTAGGAAAAACCGTTTGGAATTACATACATATGTATATTTTAATCAGCTAAATGCCAAATCAATAGAAGCATCAAAAGTTTAAGTATTGAATTGATTTCTTCAACACCTTTTGTATTCTTTGAACGTTATACATTTTATTATTATCAAATCGTGACCAATTCATGTGACAATTTATTAAATCGGAAAGGAACCATAAATCGCGTATTTAAGTGTCGGCAATTGAATTCTACTATTTCACCTAGTGCAATATACAAAGCCGCACTTGTACGTGTTTATTGTTCGGACGACGAATTATAGTCAACCAAGCTTTATACTTAATACATTGGTTTCGATGCTGTTCTTCTCGGCGAAAGTATCCAACCAATTTAAAAACGCAAACATCCTCCCCAAAGTATCTGCAAATAAAATTCCAATATATCAAGTCGTTGTCACAGCTATTTCAGGAAAACTATGGTCTGCAATGATATACACGTATACAAGATGTACGCCGTACGGTACGTATTTGTACGAACTAACAGATATTCAAGCCGTCAAGAGCAGAATCCAATACCAAACCATTGGCTTAGTCCACATTCACAAGTCCCAAACAAAAAAAGATTCGATTCTTTATGACTTCTCCCAATTCAATCTACTACATACCATTTTTCGATTCCTTAAAAGTCGGAACACCATACTTGCAGCGATGCCACTATAGCAACTAAAAGCTGGACGTTATGCAGCAGTGTGTAGACGGGCTGTATTATTTGGTCGTTGTTCCTCAAGCTGTTTTTTTTTGTGTTGGCATTGGCACATAAGCGCAAAGTTATTCTACTCCTATCCTATATGGTAACCGCACGTACTGACCATTCCATTAAGCTATTCATACTCACATAATCCTGCCATAGATTTTGCTGCATAAACTACACGGGAGGAAACGGATTTTTAAAAGCCATGGACTTATGAGGTCATTACACATGTACATAGTATTTACAATTTACGTTTGGGGTGTGTACCGTTTTAGTGGCAATATAAACATTAATATACAATGCGGTTCAGTTCAGTGTTTAGTGTTCTCTTCTTTAAATTCTTCATTTTTTGTTTTCATTGTTTTTCAAGGAAGCTGTTAAATCGGCCTCCGGGGTTCAGAGGCGTAAAAGAATAGTAGAGCGCCAAAAGCAAAATCAGTAGAGCACAAACCTAAGGCCATATAGAGAGATAATAGGTTTTATTTTTACTTGTCTTTATGTGATAACAAATATTTTTATTAGTATTTTTTAATTTTAAAGCCCAGTATTTTAAAAACAAAAGTATACTATGACCTGTACATATTTATATCACACACTTTGGAAAAATAAATTTGTAAAACCGTGCAATAGTTCATAAGATTTTTTCGGACATACAATTTTCCCATTCCGTTTTATAGATGGCAAAGTAAAATTTTTTATTTAAATTCATCAAAAATGGAAGGTTAAACTTAGCTTTGATTTTTATTATTAGATATTATTATATCCTTTAATTGCCGCAATATTTCAACAATCATATCAGTCATGCAAAGCTATTTGAAAAGACGGCGGATGGATCTTCGACGACATTATATCCCAGGCCAGCTTATACAGTCTTCCTAGCCCCTTGTACCCAAATAGATCAAATGCGCAATTAACAAACCTTGAAGGCCAAATAACTAGGAACAAACTGCTTTGGATAGTATACACTATACAGCTTTAAACCATACGAATAGGCAGGAACGGATAATACCAACTGCTAATAAGCATCCTCCTATTGCTACAGATAATGCTAAAGAGTTGTCTTGATCACCACCCCTGACAGCTCGCCGAGTTCTGCCGATTATTAAATGTCAATGTCATCGGCGTATGCCAGTAATTACATAGACTTTTTAAAGACTGTATTAGAAGTGTAGAATGTATTAGATATCTTATCTATCTCCGGCGCTGTCTTGTGAGTTTCGTACAATTCTTTTTAAGTTTAACGTTAAAGAAATCACATGAGAGTGCGCCACGTCGCGTCGGTAATAACTTTTCTGACATCGTACGGTTCGGTTGTGTTCTTACTGACTGACCTAGCAGAGAAAGTTCTCCGGCGTCATCCTGCACAAACGGACAAGTTCAGCGGGAATGCCAAAATTATAGACATTACCTACTCTGTATAGATAATAGAGAACTATCAAAGGCAACCTTAAAATCGATGAATCTATAGTTGGCTGAAGTTAAAGGATGTCATTTCTTCAGGACCGGACAGACAATGTTCAGATTCAATTCCTCAGGCATAATTTCATCCGATAAAAATTTACAGAAGTGTTGGAGTATGCTCCTTACCAATAGTCATCTCCTTCAGCTTTGACAAGCTCTGCGGATAATCGTCAGCACTCGCAATTTTACTGGATTTATGGATATGGATAGTGTTAGGCAGAGGTAAGGTAGACTGAGATACCCATCTCCGAATCCTCTTGCCGCTGTGCCCCTCAATTTTTGCCAGGATTCCGCCATTTTGTTTTCCTATCTGTGTACATCAGTTCCTATCCGTGTAAAAAGATTAGGTGCGAATGTGTTGGTGGAGAGGATTTTTGACGTTTGTCAATACGAATTTCTATGCAACAATACTAGCGCACCTAAACTTTTTGGGAGCGTAAAATTTAGCTTGTAGGCAAATTACTGTAAATAGGTCGAAGATGGGAATCTCAGTCTCTCTTACCTCTGGTGTTAGGTACTCTAACTACCAGTGGCGTGGCGTCCATATAACCCGATTCCTACCGGGTTACCTTTTAAAAGTTTCAGTTTCAGCTACACAACAATGTTTACTTAAAAACGAGCAACATAAAACCCACGGGATAAACTTAATAATATGTATCTATTCATCTGCGCAAGCTACATACCCCGACCCCACCAACTCAATTGAACTTTATACACACGGAAACACACACCCTTCGGGCCTTCTTCGCCTTCATTATTAGTATTATAACTGCCCACACTCTCTGAGCATAACCCAAATCTAAAATAACCCGAAATATGACGGGTTATAAAATCTCTCACTGGATAGAACAAATTTGTCTCCTTTCTCTTTTGTACACTTGCGTTTATCTGAGTTTAGTCCTCTCTTTTCAACGCCCGCTTTCTTATGCAAAAAAATAACCCGCTTTTCTTCGGGTTATTTGGTGGGTTTTGTGTGTATCTTTTACCGCTGCGCTGTGGTGTAATTGAGTATATGTATCTGGAAAATAACACGCTTTTCTCCGACATATTTGGTGAATTTGAATTGTGTGTCGTGTGTGTATCTCCTACCGCTGCGCTGTGAAGTGTGAAATGTGATGTAGTCATAGCTCATAGTCAGTTCACTTTTTTACCTAAAAATTTTCTGATTTTTTCTGAGGGGAGTATCCTCTGTGCATAGGCCGCTTTCTTATGCAATAAAATAACACGCTTTTCTCCGAGTTATTTGGTGAATTTTGTAAGTATCTTTTAAAAAATAAACATACTGATGTGTTTATAAAGTTTATAAACAAGTCGCTAAGTGAGAAATCAAGTGTTTTGAGTCTTGGCTATGATCTTCGTACCTATGTAAATACGTTTGAAGAAATGTTTCAAAGAGTAAGTAGATGATTGTACTGAAGCTAAACAAAAACCCCAAATGCTCGATTTAAACACTCATTTAAAGAACCTTTATGTAGAAATAAAGGACAATATTATAAGACATGATATAAATCATGTTTACACGAAATACATATGAAGGTACAACTTTTGACTCATTCTTGTAGACATCTCTCTATCGACTTAATACAGCTTTTATCTCGGTTTTGTTTTGTTATTTGGTCCTTGTCTGTAGCGGTGTGAGGTACATCTCTTGTTTAGCCTCATGTGCTCATTGACATTCGTCATCAAACCATTGGTTTCATGTTGGTCGCCTGGTGAAAACTAAGCACATGGTTGGTTGGTTGGTTGGTTGAAAGTGGCTGTCAGCTAAAAAACGCCAACACACTTAGACCAGTATTAGACAGTATAAGCACATCAGACATCAGAGTCGGCATTTCTGTCAGCTTCCTGGCAGTGCTGATACTGTCGGTCTTCTGGACTTGAATATTTCGGCTCGGGACTTGCTAAGAGATTAAGGCAGTCGCCAAAGGTTCTAGCAGTCTCTTGTAGCCTGGTATGTAGGGTCGTCTAAAATATCCATCGATTACAACAAAAATACGACTGCATAAACTCAAAAACACTTCTATATAACAAAAATTTTAAAGTATGGCATCTTCATATAGGTTAGTATCCTCAAACTTTGTCATTCAATAAAAAAAAGCCACCATAAGGAAGACTTTTATGGACTTTTATCCAACAGTGCACATTTATAGACAACTGTACACTAAGGATTAAAAACATGTGTCTGGGTGGTTTTATCCATCCCCAGTTCACCCTTAACAAAAGAAAATCTACCTCATTTTGTATTAAAAATTGCACATTGTAAATTGTTCAGAAATGTTTTTGTTCTCTATTTCCGGTTTGAGTTTATTTCGTAGCTATGTGTAGATAATAAGAAGAACTATTTGATTATTTTTCTCATATCCGCTTTTACAAGTATTCTGCTGTTTTATTCAAAATATTTCCATTGAAAAGACGAAGATAAAAAATATTATTATTCAACAATTCCACTTCTTCAAGGTTTCTGAGAAAATTGCGTTTCTGAAATGTTACCTTTCTTCAATTAAAATAAAGTTAACCATCTGACAGACTATGTTTAAGAATTTCATTTTGAAAAAATTTCTTGGAAAATACAGGTACAACCACTGAAACTGGTTTTCAATATTTATGTCCCAAGTTCATCGAATTTCTACACAATAAATAAACAGGTAACTTTAAGAAGAATTTCTTACATGTACTTAAGTTTTAAGAAAAGGTTATATTTAAATTTAGAGTTCAGTTAAGCTCGTTGGTACAATTTTTTAGGGATTTGTGGGTACGATAAATTTAAAGTTTAATGATATTCAAATGTGTTTTCTGAAAAACGAATGCCTGCGACAAAATGTAAATATGAAAAGTAAACAGTAAACTTAATTCTTAAACTATTCCCATTGTTTTTTAACATATCCACAAAAATGACTGATTACATGATTTATTTACATAGTTTAACGCAATAGTACCACAATAGCATCGTAACAGCTATTACAACCATATATTTTTCATTTTCACACGTATTCACAGGCAGGAAAATTGAAAACGGGAGCAAGAGGATTTTATGTCAAAACCCGAGAGGAAAATCAATTAGATGCACGGAAGCTGACAGTCTATTATACTATACTAGCTGTAGCAGCCCGGCTTCGCCCGTGCTCAGGATTCCGCCCATAGTTTATTCCAAGGGTTCCCAATCTTTTCCATACAGCGACTCCCTATAGACCAGCCGGTCTAAAATCCGCACTAAACAGCTTTTTATGAATGAATTGCCACCTCGTGTGGATTGGCGTGACCTTTTTACGGCAAATTGGCTTGTTAACATTTAACATTTATTTGTCCGAAAATGGGCCCTGTCGCTAAAGATGATTTTTCGGCCAAAATTGGAGTCTTCTATGGACATGGTCATTATCATTAACTTTGATCTCCTGGGTTAGTTAATCTTGAACGGATATAAGCCCAAGTCCCGATGCAAAATTCGCCAAGTTGATGTCTGCAAAACGGCGACTTCTTGTGCACGGCAAGGAATTGAGTATCTAGCTACCTGGTTTCTCCTGTACACTTTCATAGACTGCGGCAGTGTTCTCAGCCAATCTGGCCTTCCTTTGTAGTATGGGTTGATTTCTTACCGAGCCGGTTGTCTTGAATTTGGCTACCAAAAGGAGAGTCGACTTTCAAGAGCCACCGCGTCTGCCGTAAAATTGGTGGTTTGGTATCAGTGACCGAACAGTAAACCCCCAGATTAGATAGACGCCACCAAAACACAATGGCCGCCACAATCTGCCAACATCGACCTGACCCGAATTATTTTTTCAAATCGAGCTCAAAGCTGATGGAACTTCTTTGTGTGCGTACTACTCATCTTTTGACGCCACTAGGATAGCCCCACGACACCCCTGGGCGACCCGACGCACAGTTAGGGAACTTCTGGTTTATCCAATGCTTTCTAAAGGCAATAAGGATCTACTTACCAAAATTTAAGCTTAATCGGTTTGGTGGTTCTCGAGATATTCGATTTTAAAAGTTTTTGTTTGTATGGGAGGTCCCACTTCCCTTTGTTTAATTTTGTTTACCTTTGTTCTTCCTTGGGTCAATACGAATCCATCACGTCCGACCGGCAGTCTCTTTTATATATAGAAGATTCAAGGTATGTATATACGAATGCGGACATCCCAGACTTCGCTATAATGGAGAAATACTGTGAGGAGATTTAACGATCAACCTTTTCAATCGCAAAAAATTGTCACAACCTTTGCCTATCGAGTATTCTTTAACCTATCAAGAAGTGCCTATGAGACCTTCATCAAATTCCGATGACCAAAGGTTTTGATTTCAAGTAGTTATCAGAGACGGTGCAACTAATCTGCCCCGTCGAAACCCCTGGTTTGATGAAGAATGTCGGTAAGCCTATTAAGAAAAGCAATTCGACTACAAAGCGGGCCTGGAAAGAAGAACGAGAGGGGCTCGTTAGCTAAACGAGCAAAAGAAGAGTGAAGAACATCGGCTTCTCAAGAAGGAAAAGAAAGGGCAAGAGAAGCGCTCTATTGAGTAAATAGAGAGGTGCTACTCCATCAGGAGCATTGTTTCGAAGTTTCACTAAAAGTTATAAAGTACCTACTTATAAGAACGTGTCAAGGCAACAATACCCCAACAGTGACATGTATGACCCCTTTTACACGCAGAGTTTTTTCACTCATGACTCTTCTTAATTCTCTTTTGGGCACTTATGGTGCATTTATACGTTCAGTGTTTTCACTTTAGTGGCTTGATTGTCAAATTGTCTTTGTTTCCTTTTTTTCTCATTCGTCGCTCGCGGTGGTAGCTGCATTTTCGAAGCGCAGACCGCATACAGTTCGAAAATAGAGCAAATGCAGACGTCTATCGAGACTGAGTACAGTTTGAGAATAAAGCAACGCTGAAAATAACGAAAGAGAGCGAAAGAGAATACAAGAATCGGATGGGAATTCGCAGCCCATCAGTGTTCGGCTATCCCCTGCACTTTTCATCCCCTTTACCTACACATTCTCGACACTAAAGTGAAAAAACTCTGCGTGTAAAAGAGGCCTATGTAATGAGCAAGGAAACTTTGCAGTAGATTGACAGTCGTTGATGAGGAAGGATATGGATATGCATTTCTTCAGACTGTCAAATATCTAAAACGACCCAAAATTCCGCTGTCAGACAGAACGAACCATTCCATTTGGATGATGAAAGTCGATATTTCCGTCAAGACCAACATGAAATATCTAAATATCTAAACTCAAGTTCCACAAGGCGGTTGTATCAGAAAGCCTGCCAGCGAAGCTATTTAAGCCGTACACCAACTTATCTCCAAGAGTTGGTTGGAAGAAAATATGACCGATGAATGAAATCTCAGAATAATTTGTCCGGTGCACGAGACGCCATCTATAGAGGCATCAGTCTCCTTAACATTGAAAACAAGATCCTGTTGTCTGCCGTACTGTGTGAATGCCTGAAACCGTTTATTAACGAACTGATTGGACCCGTATTCAAGGATTCTGTAGAATACCCAAGCAATCCTGTTATGTGTATCGAATTTTAACAATTTTAAGGCCGATTGACATAATTGGTAGAGCTGTCACTGGTGTGCTTGCTAATACGGAAAACGGAGGCAGTGGTTAACGAAGACAAAACCAAGAAGGGACATCCAAAATCCAATATCGACCAATCGGACAAAATGTCACAATCGACTTTGAGGTAGTAAGGGACTTTGTCTACCTTGACTATGTACATATGTGACATTGAAATTTTACCTGAAATTAAAAGAAGAATAGCTCTACCCAACTTCTGATTCTTTTGGGCTGAGAAGGCAATTGAGTAATAGAGCCTTATCCCAGAGAACTATGGAGATTCCATATAACACCTTGATCCGCTTTGTCTTGGCTAATGGTCTAAATCAGATGAAGATATTCTCTGATGCGACATAAAGACTCTTGGTAGAATTTTGGGTTACGTTTGCCTAGATGGACTTTGAAAGAGGATATCCAACGTTGACCTATTCCAGCTATAGGTACAGCGACCTAGTCAAAAAATTGCCCATCAGTCTTCTAAGGTGGGTAGGGCATTTAGGCCGAATGGACACAGGACACTATAGCATTCTGGCAATACCTACTTAAGGCATTGCTTGTAGACACGTCTATCATTGTCTTTTTCTCTATCTCTAGTGGCGTGGTATACCAATATGGCGCTAGAAATTTAGGTTGGGTTCGAATTGTCACTTGTCGTAAGCTCAAGATTTTTGCCTAGGTCTGACGCTCATAAAAAAAGTTCCTACCCAAATAATCTTTTTACTATATTATGTGATACTCGCCGTAGAGTAGATGTCGCTGTTTATCATACTTCATTTGCCCACAGCCAATTTCACCGCACTTCCTGAATGGCATGACGGGACGGTGTTATCTGCTTTGTAGCAGTCCTATATGGTTACAGCTAACTGACTAATCGCTGTTTCAAAAATGATTTACTTTTGTAAATATTAGCAGTATTTAAATCAACTGAATAATTGTTATTTAAATGCAATTAATTCAATCGGTGCACTTATGCTTATCTATTTGCCATTTTTCAAACGAATAATTAATCATGTCGCCGCTAATAGCTGCGGCACTAGCCGATATCAATGTACGCACTAAATTACATGTTTCCGTGATCGTGCCTGCACATTATGTGATTTGTTTCCACCGCCAAGTCACTATTGTTTACAATGTGTAAACAAAATTAATTTGAATACCACTACCGTCGAAAAAAAAAACTTTTTGTGACATCATTGTTTGCGAAAAGCTAAAAGTTCCTCCCTATACATAGTTCCAGGCCAGGTAATGAGAAGGATTCGGTCGGCTACCGAACAAAAAAAAATCAAATTGGATTATTGTGTAAGTGAATGGAGATTAAAATGTTACGGTACTGAAATACCACCTTAATAGGTGTGTCGGTGTAGTTTTGCGTTAATTACATGGATTTAACAACAAGTTATAATTACATGGGCAATATTTTTGCCAATAATTTATTTATTAGAAGAAAACATTTTTTTGTGGTGGAACTTTGCCTACGATGAAATGAAATCCGATGAAACGAGAAAGCGACTCACGGGTTGATGTCAAATTTCTTAGGGCTCGTTGGCCAGCATTTTCGAACAACAATAAAATATTGGAGAGGAACGAACAGACTCGAAGAAAAAAACAAAAAGGAAGGTGTAGAGCGAGTCGGGGGGCGCTGCCTCAGACAGGATTAACCCTGAGCGTTAAAAGGCTTTATCGATGAGTGCGCTATACTATTATGTCTTATGACGGAAACTCGATGGAATGAAAAAAACAAGCAAAAAAAGACAGACAGCGAGGAGTAACAACATTTCTAGCTTAACTTAATATAACTTACAAAAGCAAGTTATGCCTCCTTAAACTCAACATTTTTAAAATTTTTTGTTACATTATTTTATTTAAAATACATTTTTCTAAAAATGTTTACATTATAAATATTTACTATTTTTTTTATGAAATTTTTATTCTGGAACATTTTTTTAAAAATTATTTTAAGCAGCTTTTTTACATGCGATCAACAGAACTTGAAGTAGAAGCCATTTTTTGCAACAAACAAAAATGGTCAAAAAGAAGAGCACTAACTGAATAAGTTATAAAATCTCTTTTTATACCCGGTACCACACTGTGGTGAGGGTATATTCACTTTGTCATTCCATTTGTAACGCCCATAAGGAGGCGTTGTAGGTATGACAAACTATATATATTATTGATCAGCATCACTTTCTTAGTCGATCTAGCGATGTCCGTCTGTCTGTCCGTCTGTCCGTCTGTCCGCACGATTACGGCCGTAATTTAAGAGCTATCGACTTGAAATTTGGTATGTAAGCTTTTATCCACCAAACTGAGGCTAAGGTCAAAGATGACCAAGATCGGACGAAAACTACTACTACCTCCCATACAAAAATATCAGATTTATATAGCTTTTTGATGTTAACAATTAAATTTAAATAGCTACAGTAAAGTTAGCAAGTTTAAACTTTGCACATATTGTTTTAATAATATTTACATTTTTTGACAAAAAATGTGCTTGGTCGAATAAAAACTACCCATACCTCCCATACAAATAAATAATTTTTTAATACTAAAATATTTTTTACAATAATGAAGTAGGTACGTACCGGGTATTTGAGCTTCGGCATAGTCGAAGATAATTGTCGTACTGGTTTTGTAGATTAAAATCATTGAGGTGTTTAGTTATATGTGACAAAAAAGCTAACCACTCTTCATTATCAAGCCTTCATACCTAATCCTTCGAAAAAGCAGCATATTATGTCTTCACCTCTTGATTTCGCTGTTATAGATAAGTATAAATGTTCTTTTCCTGTTAGATTACTATTATACAATGTCAAAAATCTTGTCAATCTTGTCAGAATCTGTACTAAGGTTGTATGTAGATAAAATCTGGCGACATATTGATGATAGCATTTCAAGAATTGGCACGATATTTGACATTGTGAATTCTTTAAAAGTCAGAGTGACAGCTGCGAAAATGTCAACAATCACAAGCAACGTGCGCAAAAAGGTTTTAATGTTAGAATTTGTGAACAGCCATTGGTTGTAAATTTACATTTGTCACAAGACAATTTTAACAATAAGTATATACACGTACGTGAATATTGTGTATCAGAAATAGAAATTCTTCAAGAAGAATTAAAATTTAAAAAATGAATTGGGTCATATACTCATAATTAATGAAGAAGTACAAAATTGCTTGTACTTTATTTAAAAACATTTAATTAAAATTCTTGCGCGTTCGCCTAAAAGTGGGCTGGGCATCGCCACCGACCGTTTGTCAGCCTTAGTAGCAGTTTAGAATGCCATAAATCCGTTCCCCTATTTTATTTCTAAATAATTTAAATTCAACAATTATTTTGGTTTTTTTTTTAAATTGTTTTCAAACTAAAAATAAAAAATAAATATTTTTATTCCTTAATTTTACTTAAAAAAATATGTAATGCTAAAAAAACTGAAATGAAATTCTGCATTTTTTATCCGTAATTCGCATGGATTTCGAAAAGCTTTGCATAGTCCTTAAAAAACAGCCACGCCAAAGCAGAAGGTTGCAGAACGGCCCCCAAAAAATGTTATGATGACCATTTTTCCATTTCTCCAAAAACTAAAAGGCATAAAACTATCCGCTTTTTAGTGTTCAATTAATAGGGGCAATGAATTCTTAGAATGACAATTCAGTACCCTATTTCAGAATTTTGGAAAAAAATCATATGCATATAGCGTAAAAGCGTATGTATCTAGTTCTAGTAGCTACATTTGTTTTAAAGTATTTTTTTCAAAAAATATTCATAGAAGTAATTTGACTTCACTTCGCTTTCAAAACTGTTATAAAACTTTATTGTAAGTAGACTAAGAGCCCACAGTAATTTTTAGGTGTGATTGATAACACCAAATAACTCACATACATAATTAGGTAGGTCTTATGGCCAATTCACAATACAGCGAGAGAGCGAGACGAGAGCGAGATCGAGTCTAGCGCGAGTTGTCAAATTATTTCCAATCAATGGAAATGCATGCAGCAATACACAATGGCGCGAGACTCGTTGCCTCGTCTCGCGACCATTTCGGAAATTTGGAAAAATCTCGCCCGAGACACCGATGACATTTACTCTCTGAGTGGGAAGCGACGCCATTTTCATAGAAATGTACTTAAGGTTGCCACTTGTATTTTCTCAAGCAAACAGGGCGGCACTTTTATCGTTTTTTGTTATTATTTTGATATGGTTTCATTATTCTGAGAAATTTTTAAATAAGTCAGCGATAATGTTAGAACTTATTTTCCCATAATAATGAATGACGGTGAATATCAAATAACACGTTTTTGATTCGAAAGTCAAAAAAACTTTTTTTATTTGAACACACACCAGGCGAAACAGAATGAAACAAAACAAAACGTATTGTTTTCTTGTTTCGTTTGGTGTGGAATTTGAGACTTTATTTTAGTGTTGGTCGGACTCAGACGATGAAGTTGTGCAAATCGTATTTACATTTTAAAAACAACGAAAATTAAATTTTGTTTCGCAAAAACAACAAGTTAACTATCGGCAACGAAACATGTTTTTCTGTTTTGCTTTGGTTTTTATGTTTTGTTTTCGTTGACGAGTGTTGCAATTATCGTCAACGACGCTGGTTCTAAACAGTTTTGTTGCATTCGGTGTATTTTTGACAACCACCACCTTTATTTGTGGTTTTGCTTTATCGGGTGAGTTTCCAACCTTAGACAACAATTGCTTAATTTTTTTTGAACTAACTTTATAATTCATAAGCAACATTTTAAGACCAAGATTGAGTTCTGTCATTAAGTTTAAGTTCTCAAAAAAAGCAACAGAATTTGTTTCGGTTGCATTTTACTGATAGTTATATAAGCGACGCCTAAAAACTGCGAATTGGTTGTTTTTAGAATATTCAAACTGCTAAAAAAGCAATAAAAGTGCAGCTCTGTTTTGTAAAAAAATCGAAGTGGCAATATGGTTTTGTAGTTTCAGTGGTCCATCTATTCGTTGTCAGAAAAACTCGCCGACGTACCACGTTTCATTGTGAATTGCTAGACGAGGTTAAAGCGAGAACGAGGCGAGAGCGATTCTCGCCTCGCTCTCGTCTAGTTATCACGCCCACATTGTGAACGAGGCATCAAGTAGTTGTTCCTAAATGTTACCGTCTTGCATGCTGTAGTGGGGGCCATTGTGAGTAATACCATGGCAAAAATGAATTTTTTTCTGAATTACAAATAATTGGTATAACAACTTTAATATAATTTCAAAATGTAGAGTTAAGTGCCCTGATTACCAATATGGTGGTCCAAGACGTTTTGCAGGCGTCCTTCTGCCTGCAAGACGCTCTTAAAGTAACCTAAAAACCGATTTTTTAAAAATTGTGATAACACTTTTTTTTCTGCTCCTATATATAGAACTAGCCATCCTGATGACAAATATGGTGGTCCAAGACGATTTGCCGATTTTTAGGCTATTTTAAGAGCGTCTTGTAGGCAGAAGGCCACCCGCAAAACGTCTTGGACCACCATATTGGTAATCAGGGCACTTAACTCTACATTTTGAAATTATATTAAAGTTGTTATACCAATTATTTGTAATTCAGAAAAAAATGCATTTTTGACATGGTATTACTCACAATGGCCCCCACTACAGCATGCAAGACGGTAACATTTAGGAACAACTACTTAAGACCTACCTAATTATGTGAGTTATTTGGTGTTATCAATCACACCCAAAAATTACTGTGGGCTCTCGGTCTAAAGTGTTGTCGTTGTTTTTGTAAAAAAATGTTTATTAATTTAAAGTAGGTATACCTACATATTACTTTTTTTAATTGCCCCTCTCGTCTAAACGGAAGGAGATAGACCCGCTTTGTAATATATAATATAATAATATTTTTAGTTGCCTAAGTTATTATACTCGTGCCTACCATGTTCCCAAGGTGTAGTCGCCTCTGAGTTGATACATAGTCACCATGTTTTTAACTAGCTACTACCCATTTGAGTGTTCCTTTGTTTATATAATAAGAACTTCTCATATTATTGGAAGGGAATTTTGTATATTTTTTCAACTTTATTGACATTCAATAGGCAACACTGTTTTTTGTCGAACTGATTACAGAGCTGAGTAGGTAGATAGGCGAGTCAAATTTCCATTTGCCTCTAAGAATTATACATATTTAGCTTTTCGCTAGAATACGATGTCGCCCTGTTTTCTCAGTACATATCTCCCTTTTTTTGCTATATAGTACCGTTATATTATATATTATATTATATTATGTTATATATAAAAATGAATGTTTGTCTGTATGTCCATTATAGAATCGTAAACTATGCATTTGATCATGTGATGATCTTTAGAAAAGTTATTGTGCATGAGCCCACGAAGGTTTCTGAGTTGGTACGACAAATTTTCGACAGATGGCGCCACTGTCATTCCAATGAATTTCATATATTGCCGTTACAGTTTATGGTGATTTGAATTGAAACGAAAACAGCGAACAAATGATAACGTGCCGTTACAGTTTATGCTGATTTGAATTGAAACGAAAACAGCGAACAAATGATAACGTTTCGAGATGTGGGTGACATAAGAATTTATGTAAATTGTGAAATTCATGTCCGGCTCACATTGAACAGACAATATTGTCGTTTTTCTAATAGTTTTGTGCATTTCATTAATTTAGATAAATAATTCAATCGAATTGAAATTTCGTAGTTGCCGTGAGCTGATTTTATTCATTCTCTACAGTGAACTCACGAAGATCATGGAATGTGTATGTGAAGGATCTGACTGCTGATTGACGTTCCGAACGCATTTGATGTGCAGTTTTTTTTTCGGATATCATCGTCAGTGGATTTAAAATCGATTTCAACAATTCTCGAATGCTGATTTTTTTCACTTCAAATTTTCCTCAGGGAATTGGTGATCACCGTCAATATATTTCGAAAACCACCGAATCGATTGAGTTACAACTTTTGAACAATCTTATTAAAGGTGTTGACCTGGGAGTGTTCACTTTTCTTCGACGGTCATGGGAGCCAAAGTTTTTAAAATTTGTACCATTGATATGCATTGTCCTGATAGACAAAAATGCAATCTAGGCAATACGATTCCTGGAAAAACAAAAAATTTTGTGCACTACACTGCACTGATTCAAATGAATTTGAAATTATTTTTTATATTTTTCTATTTTGCACTACGAAGTGTGCTACTATTTTATAAACATTTCGCGAACATCTATCATCTAGCTACCTTCTGCGCTACGCTTCCCTTTCTGTGCTTCTGTTTATATTTCCATTCTTTCGTTCGCCTCCACTATAACCATCTATACCAGCTGTGCACAGCTGTCTATCTAGATCTGGAATCCACAAATATACTAACAACATTTCCCTCCTCGTATTATACGTTCATTGGACATAATACGCGACAGGACTCGTGTCCCAAAAATGCAATTAAATTGCATTAAAATTAATTGCAAATTTCCCAGCATCCCAGTAAGCGGTAAATATGTGGTAGTGAATAGCACCGCCATTAACAACAATATAGCCGATGAATGCGCCCAACCCATCCGAACGTTTTATACCTATCTATAGTTGGCCGGCTGATGTACCCCCTGCGGCGTTTACCCAATTAACATGCATTATATTCAATTTATTGTCATTTAATAATAATTTTTCAGATTACAACACATGGGCTTCGTTTTTCCTGAATCAATTGGCCCATAGGTGAGTCTACTGTGTCCATGTCCGTATGCAAATCGCGTACTAATTTCCAGTCACTTTTTCCACCCTCTACTTTGTATTGTTCCACCAATATTGTTTGGGCTATTTTGACGTCACCCCGTATAGGACGTGCTGCGTGGAGAAGCTTTAAAGGGTAGATCCTTTATTGCATTGTTGTGTTGCACTGTGCGTCGTCGTAAAATACCGACATACATTTTTGATAAATTAACAAATTGGATTTAATTGTGCGCGAATAATAAATAATTCACCGGGTAGATAATAATTGTTATCGTAGAGTTTCGAATCGATTTAACAATTTGTAAATAAACGATTGCGAGCAATTACCTGGCGATTCTACAATACATAATTGGTTCTTTTTGGTAATCGGACATGTTTGTGCAGCGGCGGCTTAATTTATAGTGGCTTCGATATACCGGAAGCAGTTCGATCGCATTGTGCGAATTTTGTAGAGTTGGGTAGGTTTTTTTTTTTGTTCAACATTTTGTTCACATTTTAATGGCAGGCTTTTGTTAATTGTTAAAAATGAATTCTCATGCCCATCAATTGGACGAATATATTCCAT
Organism: Cheilosia scutellata; assembly: GCA_955612985.1. Classification (NCBI taxonomy): domain Eukaryota; kingdom Metazoa; phylum Arthropoda; class Insecta; order Diptera; family Syrphidae; genus Cheilosia; species Cheilosia scutellata. The sequence goes on along the minus strand of OY015312.1, from coordinate 102,065,763 downwards.
CAAAAGGGTGCAAAAAAAAAAGAATGTAAACAATAACTGAATTATGGTCATTTATGCGCATTTTTCATATGTGTCTGTGGGGATATACCATACCCTAGAGGCGATGCATGAATTGAAGCTTGCAAACTGGGGGCTGGCGTGTTATTTGGGTGTAGATACTACCTACAGAATATTGTTTATTGAGGAAGCTGCGCACCGACTGGGGGTATACTGTGGTTTTGTATCCTTTTTTCTATAAATTTTAACTAAAGGTATAAGGGTATAACATACCTCTCCAAAGCTCTCAAGCAGTAAAACGATTTGAGGTCCCAACAACTCCATTTTCTTTATCTGGCTTGTTGTGCATTTTGTCTCTAGAATCTTTATTCGGTCTGATTGTCGAACATCCATGGGCCTTTTGGTTTTGATAGTGTTTCTATTAGTGGAATGCCTTGCCCAGCTTTGCCTTTTTCCTGCAGTATAATTTACTGACATTTTAAGCCAATAACCAGAACCTTCTTTGGATCTTACTGCGACCCCGGTAAGGGCCTCTGTCTGGACTGGGAACGCAATTGTGTATGGCAAGGCTCTTTAGGATGTGGGGAGACTAAAATGCATGCTCTCGAGAGTCCGTAAGAAGTCATCGACATTCCTGCTGTCTCTCAGCAGAAAAGACTGTAGATAACTACTTTATTGGCGTTCTTACGGGACACTTTGCTGTTCCTACGCATCTTAGTGTGGAAGGCTTAAGTGATACTACTGTCTGCGACGCTTATACTTAAAATGAAAAAAAAAAAAATAATTTGATAAACAATGGCAACACTTACAATAAAGGATTTTAGGATTTTTGGAAGCCAGGAATCTGTTCTTTGATATTATTTTTTAATCAAGTTATAGCTGTTAATAGTTTTTGAGAAAAATACTTTCAAACTTGAAATTTAAGGAAAAAAATTAAAAAAAAAAGTTGTATGTTGATTTTTTCAATATTGAGAAAGTGGATACTTAATTTGTTTGTAGTTTTTACTGACTAAATCAATTCATAATCGAAAACTGAAAACCAGTTTGATTTATGTCCTTCTAATGTTTGAGAAAATTGAAAATTACTTTTATATGTCGCTCCGCTTAGAGTACAAATTGCTACCCTTGCGCCTTGAAATGTGTATGGGGGGCCATGCTGCCCCCCTGCAACCCCCCTGCTTGGGGTCACTGTTGGATTTTGGGATGAGTGCAAGGCTGAGTATATGCAAACTTTCTTTAAATTATATTAGTTTACCTGTAGTGTATTTAGAGTATATCCAATAAAAAAGGCAGTAGTATTTTATGTATACTATTATAATTATAATGAGTGAGAACTCAACATTACCCAATGTCAACAACATTCTTCAGATACAGTCTCTCCCCCCTCCCATAGTAAAAAATGCTTTTATTTAACCCCTCTACAAAATACCGTTATCAATTTTTGGCGCCGTAGTTATCGTACTCTCCCCGTATCTTCTATGAAATGCGCTAGGTAGATGTATCTTACTTTCCGTTAAATTAAGCAATCTAGTGAGCTTTGCGGAAAGGGCTATGGGGAAAGTTGTCAACAATTAAAAGTAAGGTACGCTACTGTTACCTATCGCACTGCAATTCCAAAAAAGTCTAGCATAATAAAGTAGTGTTGTTATAAATATTTGTTCTAGACTTAAGATTTCCGTTTTCATGTCTATTAACTCATCTTAAAGACTAGTTTTACCTAAATCACAACATAATTGACAAGTAGTTGAGCAACGGCTCCGCCCGCTAAAGTTAATGATACGATTTTTTCAACCATGTCACCATGTCGTTGACAATGTCAACCATGGTTTATAAGAGCGTATACGACCTTTGTAGGTGTGTGGGTTCATGAGTTATAGGGGTTATATGTTATATCTCGAAAACCACCGAATCGATTGAGTTCAAATTTACATACAAACTTAGGTATTGGCCCAGGAGTGTTCCTGTGAAGATTGGTCAACATTGGACAAAGGGGCGTGGTACCTCCCATACACAAAAAACATTCAAAATCTTATATCTCGAAAACACAGAATCGATTGAGTTAAAATGTACATACAATGCTAGGTTTTAATCCAGGAATGTTCCTGTGAATATCGGAAAAATTGGACAAAGGGACATGCAGCCTCCCATACAAAAAAAAAAACATTCCAAACGCTATTCTTCGACAGTCATGGGAGCCAAAGTTTGTTAAATTTGTAACATTGATATGCATTGTCCTGATAGAATGTTATCTAGGCAATACGATTCCTGAAAAAACCAGAATGTTGTGTATCACAGAGCATTACAGCATCTTCCACCCTCTACCACAACTCTAAAAAAAAATCTGATTGATGGTTCTCGATTTATGGATGGACCAACAGACAGAGGTCGCATTTTAAATAATAGGTAGTGTGGATGCCAACAAAAATAAGTATGTATCACATAAATCGAGGAAATAGTTTAAACCGAGTAAACAAATAATCTAGAACTTAGTCAAATCAATTTGGTTCCCAGCATGTCAAGGTGTTTTCAAAAATAGGTCAATAAGTAGGTATCGTGTTTTATAAGGCTCTAAAGGTCCAAGTTAATAAATAGCGAATTTAAACGAAATCATAAAAAGCATATAAATGCTTTAAATATGCTCTAAAATAGGTGTAACGATTGACTTGATTCTGCTCTTACCGAATGTTCATAAGCACTTAGGAAATTATACTGTTGCTAAAATTATTTCAGTTAGTTTTTGTTTTAAAACGACAAAAAATAAATTAATTTGTCATTCAAATTTAAAAAAAACATTATAGTAATGCAAACGCTCATCGAAAAAAAAAAATTATAACTCCCTTAAAAAAAAATCAAAGAAACAAACATCATCCACGATGTAGCCTTATATATTAATATCTAAGGAAAGTTAAAGACTTTATCAAAATTTAATTTGGTTTATTGTAATAGTTTATTTTATCTCATATAGTCATTATATGAGATAACATTATAGCTTCTGAAGTCTTACAGACCTTTATTTTGTCCTATAAAAGCTTAATAATAAGACACAATAAAAGAGTTTTAAGAAGCAAACGAATGTAAAAAGGAAAAAGGAGGAAAAAAATGAAAAGGATTAAAACTTTCCTGGGGATTAAAAGTAGAACTCAAATAGAGAAAAGAGAAAAATAACGTAAAACAGTGCATAAATCTAATTGCTGCAAAGCAAAAAAAAAATTAATAAAATTAATAATTAATAGTTAAAAAAATGTTTCTTTGATGATTTTAATCATTAAAAATTAAGCCATGTTTATTTTTGTAATTAAAATTTGAAATTTAAGTGTTTAAAGAATGATGGCTTAAATTTTCATTGACAATCTATAGATGGCGTAGGTCGCGGATGAGATGCACGCGTCTATATCATGTGGCCAAGGAGTCCTAACGTCAACATTTGGGACTCCACATCCAAATAATTTCCCTTCCGCCTTAGAGTTGAAATTATTTGTTCTGATTTTCAAATTTGTACTGTGCTGTCCCGTGAACCAGCCCCTAGCCGGGACCGGGATTGCTTTACCAGCAAAATTTGCGACCTTCTCTCAAAGCATAGTTACATAGATAGGTACCTAACTAGCTACCTATACCTACCCTTTTTTCTAGTCAAAAACTAGAAAAAATGTAGTGTTTTTTAAAGTACATGGTATCAGGGGTTCACACAGTATAGCAGATAAGATCTTGTGTGCAGTGTTGCGGAGACTGATGCCTCTTTAGTTGGCGCAATTTATATAGGTTCTTCTTTCTTGTGGAGGGGTCAAACGCGATGCTGAGGCTCCATTCATCAGGCATAGGTACATTCCTCTTACCAAATCTTGGCGACGAGTCGGTGTATGCTCTCAACCATCCCGTCCAGCAGCTTTGTTGGACTTCAGCTCGGATATTGCTATATCCTTCATTTTGGTCAGGCCTGGGCTTTCATCAAGTCTTGGCTTTTATTGTGTAGGCTAAATGTTTCAACTCATAATGTTATTAGGAAATAAGATAATTTTCGGTTGTTGGAGATGACCTCAATGGAAAAGTTTTTCCAACAGTCTGCTGCGAGTACCAAATGTTGGCAGGCTTAAATAATATAGTGGTGCAAATTGCGGTAGGCCCTTTTACAAGCTTCTCTGAATTACTTATGATATACAGCAAGACTGCCATCTATGACATAGTTATGAACTTAAACAACAACAAAACAACGCAGCTTTATCAAATGATTTGCTCTTTTATAAAAAAAAAACCCATCGCAAGGAAAACAATGTTAACCTAAGTACTAAAGTAAATTTGCGGGACTCACGTTCGTACACCTTCAACTTAGCATATCGCCACGACTTGAAAGCAACTTCATTGTTTCTTGCACTGTTGCATCTGCAGAAAGTGGGTGCTTCACCTATTAAGGATGCACAACGGCTCCCTTTTCTCTTGTTCTGGGGCGTTGCGATTTAATTACGTTCACCCATTATCCGGGGAGTAATTTAACATTTCCTCCTTAGTAAAAGGTACTCGTCCTGGCACTCCTTGTAGAACAAGTATATAAAAAGAGGGCAAAATGAGAATACTCTACTTTATATTGTACTCCAATTGCAGTAGGCGCTGGTGACAATTGTACGCAAGAGAATGGCTATGGCAGTCCCTTAAGTACCTTCAGCTTTGTCGTCTTAGTGGGTAAGACTTTACGTGTTGAACACTCTTTGTAATAGACTGAATGGATTTTGTATTCTAATACTGAGTTTCACAGAAATGAGAAACTGATGATCGTAAACAGTTGGTCTCATTTACTGGAGTTTACACTGAGTCCTTATTAAAATGCTAATTGTTCTTTAATGAGTAAATTGTATACGGATTATGGACCGTGAACAATAAGTGCATTTTTTAAAAATTCGTCTTTATATTATTTTAATGGGCTCGCGGACCGTGAAGGGTCTCTTTTTGAAACACAGCAAAATTCCATTCACTGCTATGACGAGCTCCTCCTAAGAGGGTTTTCGAATCCCAGACCCCGGGTTCGAGAAGACAAGAAGACCGAACTACCGTTTCAAAGACTAGAGGCCATCGCTAATGCCAGAGCGCTTGGTCTGTACAACACTGAAAACAGCAGCTACCTAGACTCTACACGGGTCTGGATCCCGTTAAGTAGGTTACATAAGTACTTGCGGCAATGCAAAAATGGGATTCTGTTTCTGTTGTTTGTCACTTAGCGGCTTAAGTTCTGTGGCAATAAAGTATCGTGAACCTGTCTTTCTCTCTCAGTAGTATTGCATAAAAATTTACAATTCGTGTCACTTTGGCTTAGCGACAATTGCCAGCCTAAAATCAGAAGCATCACAGTATCTACGTCATTTTGTATAGATGAACGATTGGATTAGTAGTTTTTCGAACATCAATCGCGGGACCTCCATTTATCCTTTGGAAAAGGTAGTTCCACGTAGATCAAGGATGGGAACGTTGTCCGGTATCGATGTTAGGGCTTGAAGACCTGCACTTTGCTCGACATTGCAGTTCATGGACGTACTCAGTCTATCATCTTTGCCAAAAGGGTTTTGACGGCATTGATTCGCCGCCATCAAGTTAGTTAGTTAATGAATATAACTGATGTTTGAAGCTTCGATGTTAGATGGTTCTGGAATCGCCTTCAGCGATGACCCGATGAGCAGATGCGCTGGAGTTAATGCTTGTAGTTCGCTAGGGTCGGATGACATCGATGTTATTTGGTCGCGATTTCCACCAGAGCTCTGCATGTTTCAGGAGTCGTCCTATACTCGCAGAAGCAGTCAGGACTGTTTTCTTCTTTACTCTGGGGAAAGCTGAATGTCGATAGCGGATGGCCAATGGCCATTTGTCCTCATCTTCTAACAGAAAACTTGGCCCTCCAAATCACATCGAAGTTTCGAGCTCCTTTACCTTACAACCTCTTTATAAGTTAGTGATAACACAGTGTTTTTTAAAATGTATGTGTTTCATTTTATTTCGATGGGTCACGGTATGTCGTAACTCCCGCCCTCTTCCTAATCAAATGCCAGCCTAATTGTAATGAGCTAGTTAGAGCAGAAAAAAAAAAGTTAAAAATGCAAAACAAAACGGGAAACATAATTAGGTACTCATTTCGTATGCTTAGAATCGCTATCCATTTATATCCACCTCCACCCCCGTAAGGACACTTTGAGGTTTGCGAATACCTACCCTTATACCAGTTGAGTGCCAAACAACACCCAAGCAACCTGAAAAGTTAATTTAAAATTTAAATGCGTGCATGCGGCTGAGGTCGTCAAAGTTAAAAGGAAACTCCAAACGGGAATGAATTAACGAACTTTCAAAATGTAGAGGAACCATTCCACATGCCAAAGGATATAGTACCTTACCTACTCACATTCTTAGCTAGATTCCACCCTTGGCTTCCTGACTCTATCCCACGTACGATCGCATAACATATACACTATGTCAGGCAAAGTACATGACCCGCCCAGTAAATGTGTTACATCTCATGAGGACACTAAATTTTTCATAATAGTCGCAACTCAAGTTGAGGATTCCTCGGTCTTCATGCACCACGTTCAGTGTTTTTTGGTCGTTGTCGTCTTCGTGATGCAGCAGTCAAGTCAATGTGTAACACATATAGCGAGCGGTTGTCCTATGGGGTACCCAGCGACAGCACCTTGTAGCTGGAGGTGGGTTTTCACGGATGGTCGAGTGGTGAGAATATGCTGTGAAAATAATACAACAGCAAACTTTTACCAACACGACAAGCGCATAAAGAAACACAGCTATAAGGAGACACAGAGATAGATACACACCAAACGCAGTGAATGAGAATAAGGACACAATGCATTCCGGTCGATTTTTCTTCCTTATTCCGTCCACCGCTATTCCTGGGGTTTTTGAATAATACATACATATACAATACCAACGCTGGCTCTCGGCATATTTCGTTTCCTGGAATAAGTTTTGCAGTCATTGGATGCATCGGTTGCACATGGGGGTGAGCGAATTTATTGTTAAATTTGTTTATACAAATTTAATGAATGTGGAATTCTTAAATGAAGTTTTATATTTCTCAGCGTTGTTTGTGTAAAGTCGCTATTTTTGATTTGTTGTTCTGAAAAGAGAAATGTGGGTAGGAATAGGTAGGTATTAGCAGGGGCGGGGGTGATGATATCGTCCGGAAGAAAATTGTTCTAGGAGGCATTTCATGTGAATTTGATAGAAAGTCTGTTTTCTGTCCTAAAATTATCTAAGGCTTTTAAGGATTAGAATAAAAGATGATTCAATAGAACGTTTGCATCGCATTTTACTTAGATTTTTCGAACAAATTTTTTCTCGCAATATATAGAAGATAGAAGATAGAAGATAGAAGATAGAAGATAGAAGATAGAAGATAGAAGATAGAAGATAGAAGATAGAAGATAGAAGATAGAAGATAGAAGATAGAAGATAGAAGATAGAAGATAGAAGATAGAAGATAGAAGATAGAAGATAGAAGATAGAAGATAGAAGATAGAAGATAGAAGATAGAAGATAGAAGATAGAAGATAGAAGATAGAAGATAGAAGATAGAAGATAGAAGATAGAAGATAGAAGATAGAAGATAGAAGATAGACGATAGAAGATAGAAGATAGAAGGTAGAAGATAGGAGATAGAAGATAGAAGATAGAAGATAGAAGGTAGAAGATAGAAGATAGAAGATAGAAGATAGAAGATAGAAGATAGAAGATAGAAGATAGAAGATAGAAGATAGAAGATAGAAGATAGAAGATAGACGATAGAAGATAGAAGATAGAAGGTAGAAGATAGGAGATAGAAGATAGAAGATAGAAGATAGAAGGTAGAAGATAGAAGATAGAAGATAGAAGATAGAAGATAGAAGATAGAAGGTAGAAGATAGAAGATAGAAGATAGAAGATAGAAGATAGAAGATAGAAGATAGAAGATAGAAGATAGAAGATAGAAGATAGAAGATAGAAGATAGAAGATAGAAGATAGAAGATAGAAGGTAGAAGATAGAAGATAGAAGATAGAAGATTGAAGATAGAAGATAGAAGATAGAAGATAGAAGATAGAAGATAGAAGATAGAAGATAGAAGATAGAAGATAGAAGATAGAAGATAGAAGATAGAAGATAGAAGATAGAAGATAGAAGATAGAAGATAGAAGATAGAAGATAGAAGATAGAAGATAGAAGATAGAAGATAGAAGATGAAAGATGAAAGATGAAAGATGAAAGATGAAAGATGAAAGATGAAAGATGAAAGATGAAAGATGAAAGATGAAAGATGAAAGACGAAAGACGAAAGATGAAAGATGAAAGATGAAAGATGAAAGATGAAAGATGAAAGATGAAAGATGAAAGATGAAAGATGAAAGATGAAAGATGAAAGATGAAAGATGAAAGATGAAAGATGAAAGATGAAAGATGAAAGATGAAAGATGAAAGATGAAAGATGAAAGATGAAAGATGAAAGATGAAAGATGAAAGATGAAAGATGAAAGATGAAAGATGAAAGATGAAAGATGAAAGATGAAAGATGAAAGATGAAAGATGAAAGATGAAAGATGAAAGATGAAAGATGAAAGATGAAAGATGAAAGATGAAAGATGAAAGATGAAAGATGAAAGATGAAAGATGAAAGATGAAAAATGAAAGATGAAAGATGAAAGATGAAAGATGAAAGATGAAAGATGAAGGATGAAGGATGAAGGATGAAGGATGAAGGATGAAGGATGAAGGATGAAGGATGAAGGATGAAGGATGAAGGATGAAGGATGAAAGATGAAAGATGGAAGATGTATGTGCCCTACTCCGCTGCCAAATATATAATAAAACTCGTTCCATTTTTATTTACGTCCATCCTTCTTAATAAAGTGAACGTAGCCTTACAAAACATCATCAACTACTTACTCGTTATGGTTATGCCCTCATGCATCCAAAATACGAATGCCTCTGCTGGACAAATTCCCTCACATATACATACAACGCACTTTATTCTCTAACATGATTATCATTCATCTGATTGAGGGAGAGAGCACAAAAAAACTGATAAATTCGCACCCCTTAAAAATTTGCAAGAATTATGCTCCATAATGAATCCAGCTTTGGAGGGATATAAAATTCTTTCATACTCACCCATGACAATGGTCCAATTAGGATGGGAGGATATTTAATCGATTTCATTTCGGAATCGACGTGAGTGCACTTATGGCTTTCAAATGATTTGATTCAGCACACGATTCATTGTGGTGATGAATTGGATTATTCGTTTAATGGTGAGCGATGGATTTGTTTTTTTTTTTCATATTTGCGTAGGCATCGAGTTCTTTGTGAGATTTGAATGGGTAATGAGCTATGCTGCAGGGTTATTATTTTCAATATCCTATGGAATGTTATTTGCCATGCAGGGAATAAAGAGTTTGTCGTTTAAAGACTTGCAATATTATTTGGTACACTAATATGTATCTCATTTTGAAGGGCTAGAGTTTTTTTTTTCGATTGGGGTTCCGATTCGTCTATTCAAAACATGTTGTTCGGCTGCATGCAGAATGACTCAATATGCTGGTTTTAAAACCTCGTGAGGGTTTATTGTAGCTCGAATAAAGAAGACAGAAAGATATTACTCAGGAGGGTTGATACAAAAAATAATGTCGTTTTCCATTGGTTTCACTCGGGGATTCACTCATTCCGTAATCCAATGGAACAAGAAAACTGCTTCTGGGCGACTACACTCACGTATTGGTGAAACGTCAAAAATTACTGTATGGCTGCTGCAAACTGGCTTGTATAAAATACATAAAATGCACTTGTGTAAGTGCTCCTCGAGTGGATTCTGACTTGAAATCGAGAAGCGAAATTCTCTCCTCAGAATCAACAGAAGAGTATTTTTTGCGCCAATGGAACGGTTTCGGAAGTGATTTTCTTGATTCCGGACGCTCCCGGACGCTTCTTTTTGCCCAATGGAAAACGACATAAGGGAAACGCAGGATTGACAACATTTGTGGGATAAAATAGTTACAGCGACTTCTTACATGAAATTGTTATGGGCAACAGGGCCATATAGAAACCCAGCACTAGGATATATCTCAACAATTAGGCCAGAGAAAGCCGTGGCTTTCAATTGATCAATTGATTTGATCTCGGATGAAGTTTGCATTCAGTTGAGAGGGCTGGGCAGGGCATATTAAAGTTTTTTAAAATGTTCCTTAAGACTGTGAGACTGCTACAGGCTGTGTCGTTTATAGCCACGTCCTTAGGAAAAGTTTTTAGATAAAATGTATTTTTTGAAGTGAAAATATATACCTACACATATACATACCTTGCTACAAATGGATGTTTATAATTTTGTGATCGTCCGACACGACAAACAAAAACGAAACCACACTAGCATACATATACCTCGCATTCGAAAAGGGTTTCGCAGTGAGTACTATGGTCATCAGTTGTATATGTAGGTATGTATATTATGATCGTATGCTCGATGCCGGATGGGGATGGGGTGCGTGCTGCAGTATGGCATAGGGTATATTAATAATCTTCATAAGAGAAGAGACGTATAATACGAAACAAGTTTCATTTCAGAATTTCATTCGATATGTGGTATGGTAACAGTGCACTGTTGGGGTAGGTAGTTGTTTGGACTCCATAGGAAGAAGGAAACAAAGGAAAGGAAAAGAAATGCAGTATTATAAACAAGTAGATCATGATTCGGTGCATGCTCCCTACTAAAACATCACCACCGTATTTAAAGATGGTAAACCATCGGAGCCTGCGGCCTTGTTGTTTTTAATCTTTTTTTATAGCTAAGCCAACTTCTTCTATAGGTAGTAGGTGGTGAAACTGTTTCTTCGTTGACTGGATCTGGGTTCTCTTCTTCTCTACGTGATGCCCATTAAGCATCTGCTGAAAATGCTGCTAAGACATTTACTATTCCCTGCGCTTCGGTGGCCAGGTTTCCTTCGCTGTCTAGAAGGGCCTGCGTTCCGGTTTGGTAGCAAGCAGCCAGTTGCTTGGCTTTTTTTATAAAATCTCAGGCCATTATTAAGATCGCACGACTCTTCGATGTCCTTGAGCTGGGAAGCTGCGTAAGCCCTCTTCTTTCTACGCAGGACCTTCTTTTCCTCCCTTCTCCTGGCTCGGTACTCTTCTCTCGTTGCCCTTGCTTTGCCCCGCAGGCGCTTTCTTGTGTGCATCTTCTGTCACCTTTTTCCTGTACACGCATTCATCATCATACCACGGGCTCTTTCTCTGGGGTGGCTGGTACGCTACGGTGGTTTCGGCTACCTCCTTGATGATGAATACCCGATACTGGCACCACTGATTGTTGACGTTTGTGGTAGGTGAGTGCACAAAGGAGAGTTTCATACTCAGGCGCTCGCTGTAGGCTCTGGCTACTCCAGGTGTGCTAAGGCGTCCAACGTCGAATTTCTTCTTCTGGGCGGTTCGCAGCTTCTTCTCGTTGGACAGTCGAGCTCTGAATTTAGCGACGACAAGAAAATGTGGGATGCGTGCCTCGCATCGATTAGCACATGGTCGATTTGGTTGGCGGTTTGACCGTCTGAAGAGCGCCAGGTTGCTGTGTGGATCCTTAGCCTTGGAAATCTAGTGCTACTTATCACCTTACTACGAGCTGCTGCATAATCAATTAGTCGGTCGCTTGTTGTCTGTTGTCGTTTCGTGGATTCTGTGCTTACCAACAAAGTCGCTAAAGATGTTTTCCTTTCCGACTTTAGCATCGAAATCCCCGAGTACAACTTTTACATCATATACTCCAGACAGACTCCGTAGGCTCCAACCAGAAGGTAATAAAATTCTTTCTTGATGAGATCTTCAGTCTCGTCGGTAAGGCCGTTGTGCAAATAGCTATTAGGCTTATTTTTTGGAAAGTGGCTTTGATGCGGATCACAGAAAGGCGACCGCTTATCGGCTTGAAGTCAATGACTTTTGTCCTAAGCCGATTTCCCACGACGAATCCGCATCCTAATAAATGCAATCTTTCGTTGCAGCTGTAATAAATGTCGCATTATTTCTGTACACAATGGAGAAAGTTGACAATAATTCCCAACTGAATTTACTACTAATGTTTTTATAACTGCTTTGTAAAAGCATATGCGTATACAATCTATTTGTTAATGATCCAAACGATTAATCACATTGTAGTGGTAAAAGTTTTGGCATCATAGTAGGTCCTTAACAAATATGATAAGTGTTATCAAGCCTGTGTACTGTGCGTTGGTGTGCCCAACTCCCGTGGGCCAGTTTGGACACGAAAAACGACAAAAAGTAGATATATATGACTATGACCCCGTTTCGAGTAGGTACCTACTTCTCGCATGTGTATCTCGTTCTCGGTACAAAAGAATAACAAAAACAACCCAATTTTAATGCAAATCACATTATGAACATGAAAACTCCATTAATTTTCTTTTATCACTTTACATGTTGAGCCTTTAATGTGTCCTCAACACTCAAAAGGGGACTTTGGTGTTTTGTTTTGCTTCGCAACAATCTGCAGGAATGTTACTAAATGTTGCTAAATAGTATTAATTTGGAATGGGAATGAAATTTATTTTTTACGATGTAATTAGGAAAAAAACTGACATGAAAAGTACATATACATTGAAGGACTGGTTGAAATGGGTTTCCCGTGAGAATGGTCCTATATGAGAGAAATTATCACATATGAGTGTGGGAAAATTGTTTTAGATTAGCATCTGAGTAAAAGCTTCAATTCGGTGAACAAGCAAAATGTCAAAAGATTCATATTACATTTTGTCATAAATATTCCGAATAACGATGGCAAACGAAAATTAATCATCTGTGGCAATAAGACAGAGTAGCTTATGTCGACATAAGTTCAGTTTTTCGTTTCTAGTGTTTATAACAGTTTGAGATAAACTTTTCTATTTTATCCCAATTTAAAAAGCATTTTCCGTTACAGAAATGTAAACAAATTCCTAACCGTTTATGTCTAAACAGCATAAATTTAAAATTTTAACAGAAACTCTTATGTCGAAGTAAGTCATGCGAAGTTTCAAATTTGTAAGTTCTATTTCAATTTTTCAGAAAAAAAAACTTATATTGACCTGACCTAAGATGTTCTGTTAAAATGTTGTTTGAATTTTACCGACATTTATGTTAACATAAGTTCTTCTGTCAAAACTAAGAAAATATTAATTGAAAATTTAAAAGTTTATCATAACCACTTATGTCTACATAAGATTTTAATAACCGTAACTTATGTCAACTTAAGATATTTTTATTGGGTGCACAATGCACATCAGTTCGAAACATTGATTTGAGTGGTTAAGAAGTGCTGTAAGGTGATTAGTGTTTTTTTTTTTAATTACAAGTTGTATAGAGTTAGTATTGTTCTACATCTTCTCACGGATAGTTTTATTTCAATAACAACAGTGATCGCAGCTGTTTTTGTTTTTGTTTTCTAATATTGACGGTATGTTAGGTTTTTATTATTTAAAAAGTAGTCTTTTTAATTGGTTTGCTTAATTTGCATAGCTCGGGAAACGTTTAAAATATGGATCGTGCAAGAAAAATGCTCTCTATGGCACTGAAAAAACAAGTTCCAAGTCTTGACATTAAATCATCTCAATAACTGTCAAGAAGTCATGAAAATACCGAAAATTATTTCATTATTATAAATACTAGTCGTATTTTAAAAGTGAAACAAGAAAATAGTACATGAATGATTTTTTTTAATGAAAATACATTATAGGGCCTAATATTTTGGAGAAACCAAATTTACAGAAAGATTCGGGAACTGAAAATACACCTCATGAATGCGTAGACAATGGCGATCACTTTCGAGAAATGGTAACAAGAACGTTCGAGGACTTTAACGATGATGATTTCGTGCCATCTGATTCAGAAAACGTAAGTGATACCTATATCAGATATTTCTTTAGAAATGCAAATCACTGGCAGACAGATCGAGCAAAATTTGGCTGGAGATTGTGAACCTGTATCTGCAGAACAGGAAGCTGGCGAGCCTTACGCACATCAGACAAAAAAGATGCGAAAGGAAAAAAGAAATGCTGGAAAAAGAACAACTGGAAAAGTTGTGGCAGAACGAAATATATGACCATTAGAAAACTGCAGAAATAAATGCAAGGAAAAACTACCATTTGACAAACAAAAGTTAATTTTTGAACAATATTGGAAGCTTGTTTTTTATGAACTTCGGCAGGCGTTTGCTTCTGGACTGATTACGATAGATTCTATCGGGTAGAAGATACAAAAACTGGAAGAAAAACAAAGAGTCTTACTAATCCTCGAAGTAGGAAGCACACAAATTCATACTCGTTGGACATAAATGGCGAAAGGGTACCAGTATCTATGCCAAAAATGCTTTAGGTTTACTCTTTGTGAGTCCGAGGAATTTATAAAAACAATTGTAAAGAAAGAGTTAGAAAGCACAGGCCCTTTTACGAATGGTGATATGCGAGGAAAGCAACCTGGCCCCAAACAAATCTCTGCTGAAAAGGAGAGAGATATTAAAAATTTTATAAACAGCTTCCCATCGTATGTATCTCACTACATACGGCGGGATACGTCGAAAAGATAGATATCAGGCGACTTATCAATTGCCGAATTATATCGACTATTTTGCGAAAAGTTTGGTTGAACCATATCTCTTTCCAAATTTTCTAAAATGTTCAATACTCTCAATTTAAAATTTAAAAAAACCCAAGTTAGACACTTGTCACAAATACGATACTTTAAAAATGAAGATTGACATGGCTGGAGAGGAGGAACGCAGTGTCCTAAAAAAGGAGCAGGCTGAACACCACTAAGAAGCTGAGTGCGCTTATCAATCAAAAGCCTCAGATAAATCAAAGGCTGAAGTTGAACCATTAATTAAAGTTCTAATTCTAGCCTTCGATTTGCAACAGTGTCTGCCAAAGTGCCAACTCCATTTTTACGTTCGTCTGTTTCCTATTCCAAACGACCACTTTGGACTTTTAACCTTACAGTTCATGACTGCAAGACCGGTCAACCCACATGTTATATGTGGCATGAAGCTATAGGTAATCGGGGTGGCAATGAAATAGCCTCATGCCTTTTTAAACACCTTTCAAAACTTCGCAGCTGACGTTAAACACATCATTCTGTACAGCGATTGTTGCCCAGGGCAAAATAAAAACACATTTGTTGCTACCATGCTCGGAACATTTTTACAATTGGAAAACCAAAACACTAGTTGTGTTTTTATTTTTATGAAACCTCCTCAGCCAGTGGTTGCCAGTAGTTGCCAGTTGAGACACATTTCACATGCTAATTATAAAACAACAACCTGCTGGCAACAACTCTTGATTTTAGTTGTGTTTTTATGAAACCTCCCCAGCCAGTGGTTGCCAGTAGTTGCCAGTTGAGGCACATTTCACATGCTAATTAAAACTGCTGGCAACAACTCTTGATTGAGATTATTGATCAATGATCACAAATTTCGAGTCCCAGTTCACACCCATATGGACTGTGACGTTGATCATGCTTTAATAGAAAAAAAGAAGAAACGGACAACAGTACAAATAGAGCATCTCCGTGAACCGTGATTGGTATCAATTTGTCCGAACAGTGGTAAAGGTGGTACAGGAAATTAATCAGCATGATATTTTTAATTTCTCAGCATTAGGAAAAATATGTGTGGCGTAAAGTCAATAATCAAACCCTAATTCCGACTACTAGTTAGCTGCCAGGTTTACCTACCTAAAATGTATAGCTTTATTGAAATGGTATACCAATAAACAATTTGATCTCCACATTTACTAGTGCGGCAACTTTATTAGGATCTATTACATTTTCTGTCATAGCAGGACTCAAATTCCATAATTTGGTTTCGCGGAAAACAAGACCACTGATCATTTTTATGCCGAATAAATTATTCTAAACGAATTTATGCACAAATTACAATTAAATTCGACCATCAGATTCCTCCCAAAGGCTTTAAAACGCTTATTAAAAGCTAAAACCGAAACCCCAATTAAAATCTACAAATTGTCAGCTGTTTTGTCAAATTCATACGAAAATTAGTACTGCCATATCATATAATTCGGATCTATTTTCAGTACTATTTACAATACGTTATCCTATGCATTTAGGTACTTTTGTATTAATTTCGAAAATTGATGCTGTTCTAATAAAATTCATTTCAGATTATTGCATCATAATAAAAACACCGTTTTTAAATTATTCGTAGGCTAATGATGCAAAAAGAAAAACAACTGAAACATCACACGAATATGTGAACATACTTTCTTCCGATTTCATTGAACATTGGTTCCAAAAAAATCACACTTATAGCAACCACCTATTTTATTATATTATTATCATTTATTTCATTCATTTATTATATTAAAACTAAGCCCTTCTGGCAATACTCTAAAATATTATTATATTGTAAGATCTGGCAATGATGTAAATTAAATAAAGAAAGCTCTGAAAGCTTACCGACAGCCGATCACAACAAAGAATAAACAAATAAAAGCTCTGTAAAAATAGTATATAAGGCAATGAAAATTATGAATAAAGCGAGTTGAACTTGCGAAGTGGACAGCACGGTCGAGCGCCTCAGCCTCTGTCACACCAACAAGAACGACTTTTAGCGAAAAATAAACACGTTGTCAGCGTATTTAATTATTTTCAGACTCTGCGTATCGAAAGTATCCCAGGCATCGCCCCCTCGTTGTTTTTCACCAGCCTTCCCTTATACCTGCAGCACGGTAGAGCACCTCCGCCTCTGCAGTGTGTAAGTCGAGAAGCGGCAAACGACAAAGCAGCGACAGCGACATCGACCCCTGTACTCCCACAAATTTTTCTCTACCTCTACACACTGATATATAAAATATCGTATATGAATGAAAGTGACACGAAATAATAGAACAGCCGTATTAATAATAGATCTCAATCCATTCTCTAACTCACTTTTTACGTAGCTGGTAGTTAAAAATTTAACTCACTGACTAA
The DNA here is from genome assembly GCA_955612985.1 of Cheilosia scutellata. NCBI lineage: Eukaryota > Metazoa > Arthropoda > Insecta > Diptera > Syrphidae > Cheilosia > Cheilosia scutellata. Next base: position 102,048,793 of record OY015312.1, on the reverse strand, counting down.
ATTTTCTTATGTTAGAAATTGAGATGAAGAGGAAGTAAAAACACCACGAGTTTGATAGTTCAGCGTATAATTCAAGAGTGAGATAAGTTTGTATATACATAGTAATAGTAAGTTAGAATATCAGCAATATAAGAGTTTTCAGTGTTACCATTAAGTTAAGTATAATAAAGTAGTAAGGATTTATAGTAGTAATTTAATTTGTATAATTTAACAATGTAGATTTCAATACACCTCCTCAAATTAAATTTTATTATTAAATCCTAACATATTTACAAAATGCGAATGTTTAATTCTATTCAAATTTTTCGTTAATATATCAGCAACCATATTATTACTTGAAACGTACTTTAAGTTAACAAAATCCTTTTGTAACACGTCAATATTAAATGTTAAATTGTAGCCCGTAAATATAAAATGTAAAATTGTAACATGTCAAATGAAAATTGTAATACTTATTTAATGTAATATTAATGTAAAATTCTTCTATATTTATTTTTTTTAATTCTTTAAACAATGTAACTTTTCACACAAAAAAAATGTATTGTAACTTGGCAACCCTAAAAGAAAACAAAACAAAAGCACAAGCAAAAGTTTTCCTTAGATCAGCTATACTCGATGAAAAGCTTTTACTATTGAAAAGCTCAACTATGATCTTTGAGAAAAAAAGTTTTCTATTGAAAAGCTCAAAGCAGAAGAGTATATAAGCCGAGCTTATTTCAAATGCAACTCACTCGAGTTTGGTATTTCGCCAGCAATAGTCGGGTTCCTCCACTATACAGGAAAAATACCACACTTTGACTAGCCTCTTGTTTGCGCGGTTCTTACGACAGTCGGGTTTTATTTTTTCCACTGTATCTAAGCGTCCACACTTGATCGACACGATTTTTTTTTGCTTGATTTATATTTTGCTCCTCATTTTTTTGCTCTTGCTTTTGATTTTCATTTTTACTTACTTTTCTTTAAAATTTTTTTTGTTTTAATACTTCACTGCTTATTACTTTTGAATTACATTTTGATTTTCTTTTTTTCTTAATTTTCTTACTTTTATTTTGTTTGTTAATTTTTAAGGCTAAGATTAATTTTATTATAATAAAGATAAGAGCTTTAATTAAAATTCAAAAGTGTCAATTTTTTTTTATTTCTTTTCGAGGAGACAATTTTTTTTTTCTCTTATTCATTTGTTTTACTGCCTGTTCAGCGTCTGCTGCAGTTTTCGAACAGCACAGAAAGCGGCAGAGAGTGGAACAAAGCTGCGTTGTTTCTTTTCTCAATCATCGGATTGGGTGTTGCTGAGGAGACTTGAGACTCAACGATCCTGAGGTGACGAAAGGGTCACGTTACATTGGCGCCCAACTTGTCGGCGAGTCTGCGAATACGACACCACAACGGATACAGAACTACGTAGGAGTGAGCGCATCGCCGCAAAACAAAAAGGAGGCACAAATATGGCTCAATTTACAGAAGAGCAACTGAAAACGTTCATTGATGCGTTGCAGACGCAAAGCACCATCAAAGGCAGTTTTAGCCACTGCACAGCACGTTTTAGAGGGGAAAGAGACTCTGCTATCGTAGAAAGCTTTATCGCTACCATCACCGTCTATAAGGATGTTGAACGCATAAGCAACTTAGATGCCATAAAGGGATTCCCCTTGCTTCTAGAGGATGGCGCAAGCAGTTGGTGGCAAGGAGTAAAAGCGGAGGCAGTAACCTGGTCCGACGTTATTACCCTACTACGTAATGCATACTCTCCAGCTAAACCAGCGTTCCGTATATACATGGAGATCTTCGATAAAAAGCAAAAGCAAACCGAAACAACAGACGACTTCATATGCGAAAAACGAGCACTACTGGCAATGCTCTCAGATCCAAAACCAGAGGAGAAAATGATGCTTGATATGGTGTATGGACTATTACATATCCGCATACGGGATGGTGTTCCACGAGACAGTTTCAAAACGTTTCAAGAGCTACTAACCAAAGCTCGGGCAGTGGAATTGTCCATTTCCGAAAAGGATGGCCACAAAAATCCGAAAGTTGAACCTGCTATCACAAAGAACAGATGTAACTTTTGCAGACATGCTGGTCACACAATAACTGAGTGTAGAAAGAAGGAAAGATACGATGCCAATAAAAAGAACGAATCTACGCAACCAATCGAAACCAAAATCTATTGCTACAAATGCAAAACACCCGGAGTAGTTCGATCCACCTGTCCTAACTGCAAAGATCTCCCTAAAGGACCTTCAACAGTATCATTCAATTGTATTAAGACGACGCTTGGGGCAGATTTGCCAACAATACCCATAGCTTCACATGGCGAGCCAGGTATTGCTTATTTGGACACTGCTGCACGTACGAGTGTTGCTGGAAGAGAACTCTTCGTTCACTTGTTGAGAAATGGCACTAAGTTCTGCAAGGTCGAAGCCAACGTTACTCTTGCGGATGGTGACACCAACGAGCGTGAAATTTACATTGGAGAAACCAATATTATCATTGGCAACCGATTAAGGCCAATCAAGTTCATCGCTCTACCAAAAGCAACTGACAACCGCACACTTATTGGAATCGATTTCCTAGAACAAAATGGTATGGTCCTTGACCTGGGACAACGGTTGTGGTATTTTGCGGATCAGCCCAATAAGAAGTTCGATTTTTACGATACGACACATACCAGGGTGGAGAAAAATAAGGTTCCATTCAACCTACCCCCTGCTTTTCAACCCTTCACTGCTGACCAAGAAATATCAAAGTCGATTTCACCTAACGAAGGAACTCCCACAAAGCACGCTAATGCTTTTCTGAATTGGTTTAATGCAATTACAGTGATCTCACCACTAGCTGCAACCCCAAGACCTGAAACAGCTTTTAAACCTCATACCCCGCGGAAGCGCAAAATTACAAAAACTTCCAAACAGAGTAAGGAGTATTCGCCCCACTCTATTCAAAGCATATTTTCCGACTCGCTGAGAAATGAGGTCACACCAGAGCGAAAAGGGAACAAACAAAGTTTATTTCCATCACTGATACGAAAAGAGGAGGAGGTATACCTTGAGCCCTTCTTCACCCAGATTTTAGCTTTCGATGTCAAACTACGTGACGATGAAGCAGTAGAATTAGACGAGAGCGACAAACGTAAACTTAACGAGTTGTTGTTGCAAGAAGCATCCCTGTTCGATGCGCCAACAGAACCAACTCCATATGCGGAGCACAAAATCAACACGGGTAACCACGAGCCAATATCTACAACTCCGTATAGGCTTTCACCCGTCAGAAAGGACCAGCTTAAGGAAGAATTGAAGAAAATGCTAGAGATGGGCATAATCGACGAAAGTGAATCCCCATGGGCTGCTCCGGTCGTGCTAGTACCTAAAAAAGATAGAGGGATACGTGTCTGCATAGACTACAGAAAACTCAATAGCATTACAGTTCCAGATAAATATCCCCTACCCCGAATCGACGATCTATTACACTCTACGTTTAAAACAAAATTTAAAACCACATTGGACCTTCAAACTGGATACTACCAGATAAAGATATCCGATAATGATGTGGAAAAGACGGCCTTTATAACGCCTTTTGGATTGTTCCAATTTAAACGTATGCCTTTTGGTCTTAGAAACGCTCCTGCTACCTTCCAAAGGCTAATGGATAAATTCCGAAAGGGAATTCCGGGAACATTTACCCTCATTTATCTCGACGATATAATCATATGTTCTGATAGCTTCGAAGAACAATACAAGGACCTAAAGAAAGTTTTTCAGCATCTCAAGGTATTCAAACTAAAGGTTAACCGAGAAAAATCAAATTTTTGCTGTCCAGAGGTAAAGTACCTAGGGCATATAATAACAGATAAAGGCATCCAAGTCGATCCGCAAAAGGTTTCTGCCATAGCAAGCCGACCAGAACCACAAAATGCCAAACAAATACTATCATTTCTGCAAACATGCTCCTGGTACCGCCGTTTCATTAGAAACTTTGCCGATATCTCAAAACCCTTGAGTAATCTAACTAAAAAAACTGCCGTATGGAAATGGGGTACAGAAGAGAAAACCGCTTTCAACAAGCTCAAAGCATTGCTCACGTCTGCACCAATCCTACAGCAAGCGCAAGAGGATCATCCCTTTACCTTACAAACCGATGCCAGCAACTATGCTCTCGGGGCTGTTCTTATCCAGGGGGAGAAGGAAAATGAGCACCCTATTGAATATGCCTCAAGACTTCTCACAGCAGCGGAGCGTAACTATTCAACGACCGAACGCGAAGCACTTGCCATTGTATGGGCAGTAAATAAATTCCGAGGTTACATTGAAGGTGGGGAAATAATCCTCAAAACTGATCATCAACCTCTTAAATGGCTAATGAGCTTAAAATCACCAACCGGACGACTAGCTCGTTGGGCACTACAGCTACAGCCATACAATTTCAGTATTGAGTATACTCCAGGCAGACTAAACTGTGTGGCCGATATGCTATCTAGACCACCATGTAGTACGACAGATCATATTGATTCAAAATGCAGCGTCTGTAGCTTCCAAATCGACTTGCCCTCCAGAAATGCAAGTGAAATTCGCGAAGCTCAATTAAAAGATGCGCAGTTCAAAATTATTATAGAGTCATTCGAAAGTAATGACGAAAATATCCCAAGATGGACATCCCGAGGATACTTACTCAACGATGGTATACTATATAGGTATTCTCCAGAATATGATGCTGAATCTGCGCAGCTAGTAATCCCTGTGCAGGAACGAGACCCCATATTAAAATACTACCACGATGAAACCACTTCAGGACATTACGGCGTCGAACGTACGTTAGCTCGAATTGCTGCTCGATATTACTGGCCCGGAATGAGGGACAGTGTAACAAAGCAAATTGGAAGCTGTCTTGCTTGCCAACGATATAAACCAAGCAACATGAAACCATGGGGGCTACTCCAAACTGTATCAAGCAACCAACGTTTCGAAGTCGTAGCAGCTGACTTATTTGGACCGTTACCAATCACCAAAGACGGATACCAATGGATCCTGATAGCAGAAGACATAGCAACCCGCTGGGTAGAAATTTTTCCTCTGAAGGAAGCAACTGCAGAAAATTGTGCCATGACTTTGCTCGACGAAGTATTTTTTCGCTATGGCATGCCAAGACGTCTATTAACGGACAACGGACCTCAGTTTATATCCGTTTTAATGCAACAATTAGCTGATTACTTCGGAATCCAACAAACTCTGACTCCTGTCTACCACCCAGAAGCCAATCCGGTGGAAAGAAAGAACAGGGATCTCAAAACACAACTCGGAATCATGGTAGGCAACAACCAAACTACGTGGGCCGATAATTTACCCGCAATACGGTTCGCAATGAACACTGCCAAATGCCAAAGCACCGGCTATACCCCTTCATTTTTAATGTTTGGACGAGAACCAAGGACCTTTGACGATGTCAACCACGACCTTAGACCAATCGAAGCAGACAAGAACTTCACCCAGCAAATTATTCCGAAGTTGCAAAAGCTCTCGCAAGTAATCAAAGAGGCTCAAGCAACAACCGAAAAAACACAAGATCGGAACAAGCACTACACCGACCAGAAGCGAAAACAACAGCCAGTACTCAAAATAGGTGATGAAGTTTTAGTCACCTCGCACACCCTTAGTAAGGCCTCAAAAGGGATCACTTCAAAATTTGTCCCCAAACGAGACGGACCTTACGTCATCATTAAACAAATCGGCGCCTCAACATATCAAATAGCATCAAAAGACGACCTCACCATTCCATTGGGGACATACCATGTCTCCTCTATATCAAAATATCGTTCCTCCCTAACACAAACAAACGAACCAGTCCAGCCACTACGAAGACGAGGGCGCCCGAGAAAGACGACACCAACTTCCAATCCTGTCGCATCATCGAGGCGATCTCAGCGCCAGAGGGGGAGATTGTAACACGTCAATATTAAATGTTAAATTGTAGCCCGTAAATATAAAATGTAAAATTGTAACATGTCAAATGAAAATTGTAATACTTATTTAATGTAATATTAATGTAAAATTCTTCTATATTTATTTTTTTTAATTCTTTAAACAATGTAACTTTTCACACAAAAAAAATGTATTGTAACTTGGCAACCCTAAAAGAAAACAAAACAAAAGCACAAGCAAAAGTTTTCCTTAGATCAGCTATACTCGATGAAAAGCTTTTACTATTGAAAAGCTCAACTATGATCTTTGAGAAAAAAAGTTTTCTATTGAAAAGCTCAAAGCAGAAGAGTATATAAGCCGAGCTTATTTCAAATGCAACTCACTCGAGTTTGGTATTTCGCCAGCAATAGTCGGGTTCCTCCACTATACAGGAAAAATACCACACTTTGACTAGCCTCTTGTTTGCGCGGTTCTTACGACAGTCGGGTTTTATTTTTTCCACTGTCTCTAAGCGTCCACACTTGATCGACACGATTTTTTTTTGCTTGATTTATATTTTGCTCCTCATTTTTTTGCTCTTGCTTTTGATTTTCATTTTTACTTACTTTTCTTTAAAATTTTTTTTGTTTTAATACTTCACTGCTTATTACTTTTGAATTACATTTTGATTTTCTTTTTTTCTTAATTTTCTTACTTTTATTTTGTTTGTTAATTTTTAAGGCTAAGATTAATTTTATTATAATAAAGATAAGAGCTTTAATTAAAATTCAAAAGTGTCAATTTTTTTTTATTTCTTTTCGAGGAGACAATTTTTTTTTTCTCTTATTCATTTGTTTTACTGCCTGTTCAGCGTCTGCTGCAGTTTTCGAACAGCACAGAAAGCGGCAGAGAGTGGAACAAAGCTGCGTTGTTTCTTTTCTCAATCATCGGATTGGGTGTTGCTGAGGAGACTTGAGACTCAACGATCCTGAGGTGACGAAAGGGTCACGTTACACTTTTCATATATATCTCTTACAAAATGAACTTTAATATCTATGTGTTTACTTCTCGCATGGTAAACAGGATTCTTTACCAGCTGTTGTGCGCTTAAGTTGTCTCCATACAACACAATCGGATTCGGAGCGAGATAACCAAATCCCATGTCATCTATCAGGTTGCGCAGGTACAGTAGCTCTTTAGATGCAGATGAGAGGGCCATGTACTCTGCCTCAGTACTGCTGAGTGCCACTGTAGGTTGTTTTCTGGACTCCCATGAAACCGCACATCCGGCAAGCATAAATACGAAGCCCGTAAAAGATCGTCTATCATTAGTGTCTCCACCCCAATCAGCATCAGCATAACCAACCAATTTAGAAGAAGACCGTCTGAAAACAAGTTTAAAATTTATTGTTTTATTTAAATATCTAAGCAGATGTTTTGCTGCATTAATATGCTCCTTATGAGGGTTCATATTGAATTGTGATAACTTTATCACAGAGTGTGATATATCAGGCCGTGTTGTCAGACTAATAAAGTTCAACGACCCAACGAGTGATTGATACACCTTTGTGTCCACCTTCGCACAGTTCGGACATTTTGTGCATTTTTCCAATTTCGATCCCGGATCTAATGGAGTACTTGCAGGCTTACATTCCATCATTCGAAAATTAGACAAAATTTCTGCAATCATTTTGTGTTGTCCCAATTTGATTGAACCTCTCTCGCCGTTTCTCTCAAACTCCATCCCCAAAAAATAATTAATAGGTCCTTTGTCCTCTAGTTTGAACTCCGCAGCCAGTTTTATTTTGACATCAATTAAGTCGTTCCTATCTTTGAAAGCAAGGATTATGTCATCCACATAGACAACCAAAATATTAATAGTACCATTTTGATTTAAAGTGTAAACGCAATTATCGTAAGATGACCGCACGAAACCAATTTTCAGCAGAACACTGTTTAGTTTTTGATTCCACTGTCTACCGGATTGTTTCAGTCCGTATAAGGCCTTTTTCAGCTTACACACTTTTCCTGGGTGTGTTTTACTCACAAAATTTTCAGGTTGTTCCATATATATATTCTGATCCAGATCACTATTGAGATATGCAGAGGTGACATCCATTTGATGTAACAGCAACCCCAACTCCACGGCCAAAGCAACTACTAGCCTTATTGTAGAATACCTAGTGACTGGAGAGAAAGTTTCAGTAAAATCTTGGCCATACTTTTGACTGCAGCCCTTTGCTACAAGCCTTGCCTTGTATCTTTCGATTCTACCAGTTTTATCTTTTTTAATATTAAAAACCCACTTGGCTTTTATAGCTTTGCGATCAGCTGGCAAATCAACAAGATCCCATGTTCTATTCTCCAGAAGCGAACGATATTCCGCCTCCATAGCATTATGCCACATCTGGGAATCTTGACTTCGAAGTGCTTCCTTCACGGAATTTGGTATATTCTGGCAGCTTTTGCCACTATTTACCATGAAACTTAATGAGTTTGATCTTTTTCTAATCAAATTAACTTTGTTTCTTATTTTGCCACTTCTTAAAATGCTAACACTAACCTGGTTATTATTTTCGCTGGATATTTCATCAGCAATCAACAGCAACTTTGTTCTCTTCCGGCCCTAGAGCATCTTTGAACTCAGCCTCACATTCGTCTTCCTTTAATGATTCGATTAGTATGAAATCGGAGTCTGTAAGACACATTTTTGATGGATTCTCAATAAATTTAACATCGCGGCTAGTATGAATCTTACCCGTCTTACGCTCATACAATCTGTAGGCTTTGGCCTCGTCAGAGTACCCTACCATTAAACATTCTATGCCTCTGGGGCTAAACTTTGAATTACCTGGTTTCTTAATCAGCATAAACGCCTTGCATCCAAAAATCCGTAGGTGGGAAACATTTGGCTTATATCCAAACCAGGCCTCAAATGGTGTTTGATGCTCTAATAATTTCGTTGGCGACCGGTTTCTAAGATAAACAGAAGTGTTTATTGCTTCAGCCCAAAAACCTTGCTTGAGTCCAGACGCAATCAGCATACAACGCGCCATTTCCACCAGCGTCCTGTTTGCCCTCTCTGCACACCCATTCTGCTGTGGAGTATAGGGGGAAGTTAGTTGATGTTTTATACCATTACATTCTAAATAGTTCTTAAAATCTTTATTAACATATTCTTTCCCGTTGTCACTCCTTAAAATTTTAATTTTGTTACCAGTCTGTTTTTCTGCCATTACCTTAAACGTCTTAAAATAGTTTAGGGCCTCACTTTTCTGACGCAAAAAATACACGAAGATCATACGGGAGTGATCATCTATGAATGTCAAAAAATATTTCGCACCTCCATTTGAGACGTTCCTTATCGGGCCACAAATATCAGTATGAATAATTGAAAGCACAGACTTACTTCGATTCTCCGACGAGCCAAATGGTAAGCGTGATATTTTTCCTTTCATACAAATTTCGCATTTGATTGCAGTTTTATTGATTTTTTGGGAGCTCACACCACGAACCATATTTTTATTGAACAAATTATGCAAGCACTGTCCATTCAGATGGCCATACCTTTGGTGCCATAGTGCAAACACTTTGTCCCATCCACCATCTCCAACAGAACTTCCAGCACTTCCTGCATCTACATCGTTTCTAGCAACCTCCACATCACCATCATCTCTAGCACCAGCAGCAAGTGCATTAAATTGCACTTCTTTAAAAACGTATACGTTGTTTATTTTGGTCGCATACAGCAGCTTATTAGATGAAGTATCAATAACTTCTGCACGCTTGTCTGAAAAGACTACTTTATTTCCAGCACTAGTTGCTTTACTTACTGAAATAAAATTCATTTGTAGGTCAGGCACAAACAAAACATCTTTTAATGTGATCTTATTGTTCGCAATTAGATTTATATTGCCGATCCCCGCTGAATTGATGTACTTCCCACCAGCCAGTTCGATTCTCTCCACGTGGACCCTATAGCAAGAAAATTTTTTTCTGTTGCAGCATAAATGACTGGTTGATCCACTGTCTAAGATCCATGTGCTCTCATCAAATTCTTTTACACATAATGAATTTAACAATGCAAACGCTGATGTACCCGCACTTGAAGAATGTTGTTGCTTTTCGTGACAATTTGAAGCCATATGTCCCTGGCGCTTGCATCGAAAGCACCTGCCTTTGAAGAATCCCCTCTCCGATGAGCCTGTTCTATTAAATTGAGCATGTTGTTTTTTCTGTGCATACTTATTTTTTTTGTTTTGTAAAAATAATGCTCGTTCTACGGAATTCTCATTTAATTCATTCTCTCCCCGGCGATGCCCTTCCTCGAGTAGTTTAACCTTAAAATTTTCGACCGATGGTAGCTGGTCGCGCGACTCTATTGCAATGATGAAATTTTCGTATGCACTGGGCAAACTAGACAATAAAATGATCGCTAAGAGTTCATCCTGAAGCTCGATGTGCAGTTCCTTGATTTTTTCTGCCAAATCGAAGAAACAATTAATATGATGCTGAACATTGTTACCTTCCATTTTTAATTGAAGAAGCTGCTTGAACAGCGTTACTTTCCTCGCCGGTCCTTTAGGTTGATGAATTTTTTCTAAAATTGTCCAAGCTTCTGACGACGTCTTGCAATTTTTTATGCTATTTATCTGCGAAGGTTTTACGCACAATAAAATGGTAGCTAAAGCCTTTTCATCTTTTGTGCACCATAGTGTGAATTCCTCTATTTTATCTGGTTCTGGCTTCACAGAACCACCGGAGACATAGCTCCATAAATCGTTGTGTATTAGAACACTTTTAACTAATACTTTCCACGAATCATAATTATGTTCGCTTAATTTCTCAATTTGATATATTGAATTCGACATTTTACTTTAATAAAACGCGGGAAAACGTAGGCCCATAACCTCTGTTAGATATTGAGATGAAGAGGAAGTAAAAACACCACGAGTTTGATAGTTCAGCGTATAATTCAAGAGTGAGATAAGTTTGTATATACATAGTAATAGTAAGTTAGAATATCAGCAATATAAGAGTTTTCAGTGTTACCATTAAGTTAAGTATAATAAAGTAGTAAGGATTTATAGTAGTAATTTAATTTGTATAATTTAACAATGTAGATTTCAATATCTTATTTATAAAGAAATAGCTATAACCCACGCATTAACTAATTGACGTGTTTCCTATTATCGTAGGTTTGTGATGGCGACGCTTCTCCAAATTGTATTAATAACTGACAGGAATGCGTCCTTCTTTTCTGCTGCCATCTTCTTTTTCTAATGCAATTAGAATTTTCTTACTATTACTAATGCAATTAATTTTTTTATATTTCCTTTTGAAAATCTATATTTATTTTTGAATGTTTTAAAATATATATCTAAATATTATCATAGGATTTTTTCGTCCTTATCCACAAAGGGTGAGCCATTTTGCTGCACAATTTTTGCAAATTTATTCAATTATTTATCACCCTTTTACCACATTCATATCAATCAAACGAAATTAAACCCGAAACACCATTTGTCATTTTGCGTGGGAAACATGTTTTGCAAAGCTAACAAATCGCTAATACACCTACCACCGTGAGTTAGTTATGTATGTAAAAGTTACGAAAGCTTAGTTATATTCTAAAAAAGTTTATAAATAGGAATTTGGGTTTAACCATTGTGTTAGTCATTAGTTAGGGATAACACGAAGTTCCGCAGCTATTATTAATACGGCTGTAAGTGTATATCTTTGTACTTGAAAAAAACTTAGCTTTGAAAAGTTATTTAAAATGTAAACGTAATGTTCTTAAGGTCGTCGGCAATTCTTACAACTATATTTGCGGCGACATCAACCATTTTACACAAAACATGTTTCACCAAGGATTCTCAGCGAACGAAAACCTCCTTTCAAAGAATTTTGAAGGTCTGGTGTTGGACTGCTATAAAATGGTATGCATTTAAGTAGTATGAACTGAGATATATAAAACTTGAATCATTCGAATATTGGTTGCAATTTAGACATTGCATTGCATTTTGCGTATTTGGTTGAGTTTTACGTGGCATAAGAAATGTAGGTATAATTTTGCTTTGAATAGTCTACCAATTTAATGGTCTATACTTTTCGGATGTAGAAAAGAAAAGAGTGCAAGAAATGTTATAGTTTTGTTGAAATACTACCTACCTATTTATATTATATTATCCCTTTGTCGACTAAGGAAAAGAGCACATGCTTACACCTTGCACTTGCACAGAAAAAGATACAATTAGGTACATATGTCGTTTTTTTCGATTCGATTTTTGTTTTTTACTGTGTTTAGAAATTGAATATTCTATTATTTTGTGTAGATTTGAATGGTATAACAGGCTCAAAAACCATTTGCATTGTTTTATCCCAACCAATAAAATAAGGAAACATGTTACAATTTACTAAAACTAATTAATTAATACAAAATGATCTGTACAGGCAGACCAGATGCAGGGTATTTAAATTCACTCCTATTACAATTTTGATACTCTAATTTTGATTGTATAGGCAACACTCCTCTTAAAAATGACGTAAGGGTGGACTTATTTAGCTAATGGCCGAGATAAACATGGCTTTCTCAACATTAACATTTAACCCTACAGTTAACGATATTCTGGCAACTAAATTTGTGTATTGGTATGGGCATTTTGGAAAGTGTTGAGTCTTTGTGTTAGCTGCCAGACTAAAGTTGATTATTGGTAAGGCGGAATGAAAACGGGCAGAGGTTTGTTTGGCAAAATGTGAAATGGATGAGGTTTACGAAGGAGTTTGGTACTATATACTTCAAAACTTCTCTGAGCGAAGATGAAGAATAATTCCATTAAAATAAGCGATTTGCAGGAATGTTACTCTGCACCTCTTCAAATTAAAAATCAGTGTTTGATATAAACGAGCGAATGCTGCCTATTGCACCGAACAGGGAAAAGATAAACGAAATTGAATATACAATAGGAGCTAATGAATAATTTTATTGTTATAAGCGAATATAGTTTGTAGGTAACTTAGCCTTAGAGCTGGAGATGTGGTGTCTGCTGCGATCGAAATCCAAGTGACCGAGAACACGCACGATCAATTGGTCGATGCACCAAGTTACTCTCGCCCACCCACAAGCCTTGCACAAGTAATACATTTGTTTGTGTAATTTTAGACGAGTTAGACATTAGCATGAGAGTAACAATTACATTGAGTTTAAGAGATTTTAAGAGAACATTATAACAATTTGAAATATACATAGATCAAAGTGATTGATAACACTGAAGGCAAGTCAAGTCGAAGAAGTGAATAAACAAACTAATATAATATGCAACTGCCCGACTGCGGAAAACAACAATAGTTCCGAAACGACAACAAGCCTCGGATACGGATGATTTTACTGTTGACGAACCTGGCAAACGAATAAAGGACAACGAATTTCGGATCTGCACTTGGAATGTTCCCTTAACAGACCACGTGCAGCCGAACAACTAGCGGAGGCCCTGAACTGCTATAAAGCAGACCTAACCGCCATCCAAGAAGTGCGATGGGATGGACCGGGCAAGAAGAGGATGAAAAACTGCGACATCTATTATGGCGACTGCTATCGGCAGCAAAAACAGCGCTTATTTGGATGTGGTTTCGTCGTTGGAGGCAGACTTAGGCAAGAAGTCTTAAGTTTCAGCTGTGTGAACGAGCGCCTCGCGACAATCCGCATCAAGGCTAAATTCGCCAACATTAGCCTAATATGCGCCCATGCCCCCACGGAGGAGAAAGACGACGACACCAAAGAAAGATTCTACGAGCTCTTAGACAAGACGTACGAGCAATGCCCTAACTATGACATTAAAATCGTCCTAGGTGATTTTAATGCAAAGATAGGAAGAGAGGGCATCTTTGGTAGTACTGTCGGAAGGTACAGCCTACACGACACCACCTCCGATAACGGATTTAGGCTGATCGACTTCGCGGCGGGGCGAAATGGTGTCATAGCAAGTACGCGGTTCCCGCATCTCGATATTCACAAAGGCACATGGAGATCTCGCGATCAATCAACCGTCAACCAGATTGACCATGTCCGAACGTTTCGCGGAGCGAACATTGACTCGGACCACTACCTTGTCGTAGCCAAGGTACGCCTTCGGATATCCCGAACACCGCCAAGACAAGTAAATACTGTGAGGAAGTTTGACGTCGGACGGCTAAAATCGCAAGAGATCACCAGATCCTTCTCCGATCGAGTCTCTCTAAATCTCTCAAGAGGTTCTATGCAGCCAGCATCAAGCATTGAAGACCAGTGGCAACATTGCCAAAAAGCCATCAGAGACGCCGCCTCTGATGTGCTTGGTTTCACACGACCACCACAACGAAACCCCTGGTTCGACGTCGAGTGCCGGCAAGCACATGCAGCGAAACAAGAGGCATACAAAGCGGCGCTGCAAAGAAGGACCAGAGCTGCTCGTGAGCTCTACGCGCAGAAATTCAAAGCCGCAGGCGATGACTTGGTTAGGAGTATGCACCAACTCATCTGTAAAATATGGTCGGAGGAAAGTATGCCCGATGAATGGAACCTCAGCATTGTTTGCCCGATCCTCAAGAAAGGAGACCCTCTGAACTGCGCCAACTACAGAGGGATTAGTCTTAACATCGCCTACAAGATCCTATCTGCCGTGTTGTGTGAACGCCTGAAGCCTTTCGTCAACAAAATGATTGGTCCCTATCAGTGTGGCTTCAGGCCAGGAAAGTCTACCATCGACCAAATATTCACACTGCGGCAGATCTTGGAAAAAACCCAGGAAGTCCAAATCGATACCCACCATCTTTTCATCGATTTTAAGGCCGCCTATGACAGCATTTATAGAGACGAGCTATACAGAGCAATGTCTAGTTTTGGCATCCCTGCCAAACTCGTCCGTCTGTGCAGGATGACAATGGAGAATGCACGCTGCTCCATCAAGGTCGGTAAAGAACTCACCGAGACCTTCGATGTCAAAAAAGGATTTAGACAAGGCGATGCGCTGTCATGTGACTTCTTCAACATCGTTCTTGAAAGAATAGTGCAAAACTCAAACCCTAACACCAGAGGCACTATCTTTCAAAAGTCCGTCCACCTACTCGCCTACGCCGACGACATCGACATAATCGGCAGAACGCAGCGTGATGTCACTGGCGCGTTCGTGAGCATTGAGACGGAGGCGGCGAAGATGGGTTTGGCGGTCAATGAGGGCAAGACAAAGTATATGCTGTCATCCAGAAAGGACACCCAACACCGACGTCTTGGACAGAATGTCACTATAGACAGATATAACTTTGAGGTGGTAAAGGACTTTCTCTACCTAGGCTCCGCTATGAACTCAGACAATGACATCAGCGCTGAGATTAAGCGAAGAATAACTCTTGCCAATCGCTGTTTCTTCGGGCTAAGAAAGCAATTGAGTAGCAAAGCCCACTCTCGAACAACTAAAGTGACCCTTTATAAGACCTTAATCATCCCAGTCCTACTTTATGGTGCAGAGGCATGGACTCTATCAAAAGCGGATGAACTTTCTCTTGGTTGCTTTGAGAGGAAAATTCTTCGAGTAATTTTCGGTCCCGTCTGCATAGACGGTGAATGGAGGAGGAGATACAACGACGAACTGTACGGGCTGTACAGCGACATCGACCTAGCCAGAAGAGTGAAGGTCCAACGACTGCGGTGGCTGGGTCATGTAGAGCGAATGGACGTGAATGCTCCGGCCCGGAAGATCTTCGAATCCACACCCGAGGGACGGCGCAGTAGAGGAAGACCGCGACTCAGGTGGCGCACGCAAGTGGAAGGGGACCTCAACCAACTTAGCGTGCGAAACTGGAGACAGCAGGCCAAAGATCGTGCTGGCTGGAGACGCTTGTTGGTTGAGGCCCAGGTCCACCCCGGACTGTAGCGCCACCTTAAGTAAGTAAGTTAAGACATTCATTATATCCAAATTGATTTTTACAAAAGAACTAAAGTTTAAAAACCTATTTTTTTGAACTTTCCTCCCATTACTTTTCCATAAACTATCATAAAATATTAAGTACACTCCTCATTCTACAATTTTGGCTAACAATGTTTTAAAAATAATCATAAATAACCATTTTAGACAAAAATGCGATTATTTCAAAAACACTTTTTTTAAAAATAAGCTACTCTGTCCTACTGCCACAGATATGTTACTGGCGTAAAGGGTGTTGGTCGTCATTTGTCCTGAGAAAGTATAGGGATGGGATATCAACAATTTATAGATTTTGAAAGATTTCAAACTAAAGTTCCTTAAAGATTAGATGCATCACATCTTCCATATTGTCCCAGAAGAAGAAAATATTCAGAAATTTTATTTTAGTTCTTACGGTAGAAGTATCTACTAAAATTACGATTTAGATTAAATAAGAATGATGTTATTCGAAATTTTCAAATCTCATTAATTTGTGGTTGACGGATGTTGTATGACTTTAGTAAACTTTGATTTACATCTTCCAGGCGGTGTCCAGTTGTCGGAATTGTCTGATCTCTAGGTATATTATAAAAAATTGTTGCAAGTGTATTATGACTTTATAACTCACGAACGGTCAAACCGAATTCCGAGATGTTTGCAAATGATTGTTAGTTCTGCACTTAAAATTTTTGCAAGATGTAGAGATGTAGTCCTCTGTAAATCGCTTTAATTTTTCTGTTACGAAACAACGACAAGCATGGGATATGAACATGGAATGAAATTTGTTGACGTACAAAATCAACAAAAGGCAAACTAATCTGTAAAAAAGGCATAAATGCCTTAAAATACCTTAAAAAGAAAAAAGTATTAAACCTTATAATAACACTGTACATTGCACAACCATAAACATTTTAGAATTTGCTGGCATCAAACGCCTGAGATTGTACCTCATTAAAGCTTTGTAAGAACTAAAGAGAGGGCATGAGCGGAGACAAGCGGATCCCAGTTAAAAGACGCCATGTCATCGACTGCAATATTTGGAGGCGGTTTCAGCGCCATTTACTCCATTATTTATTTCTTTGAAGGTCTTGAGTCTTTCATTTTTAGACAAGATGGCGCACGCTTTCACCGCAACTTCAGCAGCTGCTCCTTTTGCTTTTTGCAATAATTTCTCATCGATCAGATTCAAAATATTTAAAATATCTCCAATCAATTGCACACAGGACAAAAAAAAAAAGGTATATAAATAGTTGGCGCAACAGGTCCGTACAGGAACCCTAGGCTTAGCTTCTCACAACCATTCGTTTGTCTGAGTTTTTATTTTTGTATATGGAATGGAAGGGACCTACAATTTTTATATGCCGTGTCCGAACGGCTGAATTGAGAACCTTTTTCAGGACAGTTATACTCTCGCATGGTTGTCAGGCGTTCGCAAACAACGTGTGCAAGTAATACTTCGGCGATATTATTTTTTAAATTGTTACAGTTAAGAAGAATGTGCACATGAACACACACAGTTGACTTGTAAGTTTCCAATTTAGTCAGCTGTCAAACCAGCTGATAAAATGTGATCCCCTACTGCTCAAAATTCCTACAATGGATATCCGATGGCGCCGTGCGGTCAACACAGATTTAAAGCACTACCTGGGGATGCGGATATCTACTAAACAATAACACCTAATGGATGCTGCTAAAATACTTGACGTCGCTATGCTATGTCTCCCTTACCCTCACAGAAGGCACATCTCTCAACATTTAGGTGCACAGGATCAGTGCGAACACTGGTGAGATTTACTAGGCGATCACCTGTGAAACCCCTGGATCCATGAGGATATTGCTGGCTGGACCAATGCACCCAAGGAAAAGTGATATCAATCAACACTATACAAATAAGCAGCTAATTTTTTTCTACTGATGTAACAGCATCTTTGACAGGACGTGGGGACCAAACCCCAAAACAATCCTGTGGATGTACACGGCAATCGTGCGGCCTATACTCATATATCGTTCATATGAACTAACTCCCATGATTTTTAGGAACTAGGACCCAACTAAGAATGAACGAAGTCCTAATATAAGCATGAATTAAAACGCAATAGTGGGACTTTGTTCTTTGTGAACTAAGTCCCAAATCAACTTACTCCCAACCTTCAAATCTAACAGTGAACCAAAGCAGGGGGGTTGGAGGGGGCAGCATGCCCTGAATTGGAGAAATCACAAAATCGGCAAGAAGACTACCGGACGCTTCAATAAAGACAAAGATTCAACGACGGACTTTGCGGTTTACAAAAGGCTTAAAATACAACGACTGAGATGGCTTTGTCATTAGTAGCTTACCCTGTAGGCCTATAAGTTTGTAAGTCCATCCCTAGACGGAAACAATGCAAAGGGCAACCGACTGGACACGCCAGCATCCTACAGATAATCCCCTGGCGCATTACTACCGATTACCTGCCTACGAAAATCAACTTCGAAAAAGGCTTCTCCCATGAAATATATACCGGACAGGAACCTTCACAAAATGTCCTACACGACAAATCACTGCTAATCGTCAGACCACGTCCACTGTCGATTAATTCGGTATAACAAAGGGATATCGTCATATATACATTGATAGCCAAGCTTCAAACAAATCCCTGATATCCAGCGAAATAAGATCTAAGGCGGTCGGTGGAAGATTGCAGCGTATCTCTTAACGAGATAGCTGGAGAGTACCTACAACCTCACCCTCTGCTGGGCTCCTGGTAATTGTGATATCCCATGCAAATGTGCAGCAGACGAACTTGCAAGGCTATAGGTTCCTCTGGCGTAGATAAGATAAGTCTACACAACGTGTATTCGCCACTTTACTACGCTACACAAATAATTCACTTAGACGCAGCAAGCAGAGAAAGTTTCAGATGGAAACATTTAGAATACTGCGATACTCCTAAACATACCTGGCCAGTTCTGGATACAAAAATATCCAAGGAGGTTCTTCGACTTAAAAGATCCAGCATCTCGAAAGTCGTTGATGTTATCTTCGTGCACTGCAAATTGAGTAGACACGTAAAGATGAAGAGGAGAAATGAGTCCATCACTCACTTTCTTTGCAGTTGCCCTGCCCTAGCTAATTTAAGAAAGGCCCACTAAGGAAGGGAAGAAATTATTTTCTCAATGTTCTCAGTGATGTAGATTGTAGGTAATATCAGCGCCGCGCCGCTAACATTCTTAGCAGCAAATGATTTATATGAGTAGCCAGTAAAGGAGTAGCTCCCCAAATCCCAGTTGTATGGCACAATGGGCCGACTAACGGCCCGCTGTAAACCACTGTAGAACCACTTCAAATTAACTAACTAACTAAAGTCCATCCTTTTACCCTGAGCGACAACATAGCAGCGGAAGACTCCAACGTAGTTGGCGCTCACAACTGGAGAGCTACATTAAACAACTTGGTGTTACTGACGCCCATACCAAAACAAAAATTAATTTTACCTAAATTTGTTACAACTTTCAAGCTACCGACCATCTTAGAATTCATTCAAAAAATTCGATTCCAAAGAAGTACAAGTCTGTGTTCTCCAGAAGCATTCATCTTCAACTGAATGGACTTCCACGGAAATATGGAGATACCATCGCTCCTGCAATTCGTTAAATGTTCGTTAAAACTTCTCGAAATCAGCTCGCCCAAGCCCAACACCACTATGTGCCTTTCTCAACTCTCTTCCCAGTAATACAAGCAGCACTCTGAATTACGTAAACGTCTTATATTCATGAACATTTCGAGCAGTTTCCGAAAAAAAAAAAACGAGAGCAAAATATGTGTGGCACAGTAACTGACACATTTTTCTCAAACCATTCCATTTACTATTCATAAGATACATTTCCGAATACCCATTACTAATGTATCTTTCTTCAATTTTAAATGGTATAAGATACAAGATTGGCTACCACACTTTAGCTAACCGTTTCAACGTACATATTTCATTTTTTTTTTTGTTTGATTCATACTGGTAATCCTTTGAAAAGTTCCGTTATGAAAAGCATCCACATTCAGTTAACAGTAAAGTACGATATAGGCCAAGGTGTAACTGAAAACTCTTTTGCTCAATTCATGGAATGAAGTGAACATTGAAATGGCGCCCAACACTAGTATAAGAGAATTCTATTCTCATTCTCGGAAAAGCTGGCGCAGGTGCACAAACTTTTCCATTTGCTCCCCATTGTCATGTCACTGAGCGGAACTTGTGAAATATGCTTCTTGAATTTGACTTTTCCAGCTGGTGGTGTTCTCTCCACGCGCCGTTTCGAGAGTGAGAGTTTGGAATTGTGTAAAAGACTGAAAGCGAAACTATCGGAATGTGTATATCTTTCAGAAAGATATCCTGTCACTGAGAGACTACGAGAGAGAGTTACAGAATATGCTCGGAGGCAGGTGTTTTTTTTTGTTTTGGTATATCATCCTCACCATCGCGTCGTCCTTAATTTTTTATTTTTTTTGGACTTTAACGCTTATCCTATTCAGAGGTTCATTTTCAGTAGATTCCTCTCCGCACATACCAATTCCAAACAGAGAGTGAAAAATCCTTTAGTACTGAAAAGATCGCGGTTTTGCATAGTCGTCGTACTGTTTTACTGTCCGTGTCGTGTGCGTTTCCTATCGATAACAATTAGAGATGGTTTTTCTATTTTACCTTTTTTTTCTGTTCGTCCTGCCTCTTGTGCTTGTGAATTAAAACAAAATTAAAATTAATAATAATATGAAATGTCATGAAAAGTATCCTTGTCGTTTGGATAGATAAATTGGTGACAAGGTGAAATATTAACCATCAGACAAATAAAAAATTATACGCGACTATAATCATTCATCGTGACGGTTAAAAAATATGAAGTTATATCTTGAATAATCCTTCTGAGACGAATTGAGCGTGTGCGTGGCGAGAATACATCCGAGCGTTCCCTCTATTTGATGTTAGTGCAAATTCTTGTGTAAATTTCTATTTATTAGTGTGTGCTAAATTTTCCATTAGTTAGTTTAAATATTTAAAAAAAAAAATCATAATTATTATTAAAAATAAAATACAAGTGTGCATAATAAAACAAAATCTCTTCAAGGATAATACAAAATAAAAAAATAAATTGCAACATTTATCCTGGGATTGTTACAACTTTATGAGAAACAAAATTAATTTAAATAAAATTGTAGCTCCCTCAACTTACACTACAAATTCCAAGGACGACCTCAATTCAGCGCAACAGCAGCAGCACCATTAAAGTGCGAAGCCAACAACATCATACAACACAAAAAAGGATACACGCAATATGTTCAGCTATAACGAATAAGAATATGGTACGCGAATTTTTGTATCCTTATTTGAATCATAATTTAAAAAAAAAAAATACCCATGAATCCGCCCGTCCATACAGTCATGTGTATGACAACGAGGGTGAAAGGAGGCATACACTTATGTATTCATATGTTATAAGGATTTATCCTTTATCTTGATGGGTTTATTTATGATTTCAGAATTTCTTCATTTTTTTTGCCTCACTTTTTTTGTTGCGGCTCTTTCTTTGCGAGTAAGAAATAAAAAAATAGTATATGTAGAAAAAAAAACCGCTATATTCACATGTGAGTGAAAATTGGATGCTAAGCAACAATCATGATATCTCCTTGTTGCTTGGTGGATCATTTTTCGAATTTTTTATTTTTTTTTTTTTTGAAGGGGTAAACAGACTTGATAGATGGATATGGCAATGGTGGTGGGTTCGGGTTTGGGTTATTCATCAAAATGAGCACATGTTAACGTTGAACTTGTTGTCAATGGAGAAACACATTTCTACTGTCATGTTTTTTGTTCAATTTTATGGAAAGTTATTGGGTTGCAGTGTGGGTCGGGCGGGTTGGGTGGTATCCTTGCCTTTATAAATGATGTGCATTTAACAGTTCGTTGAGTGGAAATTGAAGTGTATTTGTTTTTCGTGTCTACTGTCTGTTGTGGTTTTAGGGGTGCACCACAATGTCTTAATCTATTTGAATTGGTTTTTGGGTTAGTCCTGTTGAATACAACAGCAAATGGGAGTTGGAAATCATTGGTGAATGAAAATGTGCATTAGTCTTTTGGTTATATGGGCGAACAAAATATCGATGTTGTTTTGAGTTGAAAAAAAAAAAAAAAAAAAAATAGGAATTTGTTAAGTCAATTACTGTTAGTAACATACATTACGATAAAAAAAAATATTTATATAAATCTACGTCATCTTAATACAAAAATGGGGAGCAGTACGATAGCAGTTGATTATCTAGAGTCTAGACTACTGAGAAATGAGTTCCATGTTCAACACTTGAAAAATACTTATTGTTCAAGACCGACACTCCCGCCTAAACCAAAATTAAAACACTATATAATTTGTTTACTATATTATTTTATACCATCAACCCAATCAAGGATTATTTTGAATGTTTAATTTGTTTTTGTGTGTTTATAATATAAATTACGTCATAAAAAATATCTACTCAGTTCAGCCGTTCTCAGATTGCATAAAATTGTAGGTCTATTACCATTGTAGATCTACTGCGTTCTAAAAATAAATTCAAATCAAACAATAAAATAGTTATTCCAGCTAGTTTCGTGAAAGGTCCTTTTTTTAATTTGATTTATTGTATTGATTTCAATTGGATTTTTTACACCGACTTAAGGCTGTTAAATTGACAGTAATATTTAATAAATTATATTTAAAACTATTATTAGTGCTAAGGAAACAGTTATACCTAATAAGTTCTTGGCAGGGCAGAAAGCGATCTTTTGCATATGTTCCTAATCTAATACATAAAACATGTAGCATTTTAAGACTAAGTATATTTTTTTATGTTTATCTATTTATCGTTAGTTAGAGCATCACTTGAGAACGATTAAGCGAATTTGGCTCTAATTTTTTTTTCAATGTTCGCAATATTATGTACCTACATAATCCGAATAAGATTTTTACGAAAGGACAAATTGGTAGGAAAATTCGGACAATAACTAACGCTTCGAACGATAGATTTGTGTAATTACTTTTTTTTTAATAATTCCTTATGCTCCTGGAAAGAAATTATAATGAAAGTTGGAATCACTCGAGCGAAGCTTGGCGGGTCTACCTACCAGTATTGAATAAATGCAAAAATGTGTAGGCTACCTAGAATGAGCATCCTAATGTCTATGTCTACATAGGTGCCTTGTTAAAGCATTTTAAGTTCCAATAGAAGTAAATATTTAAAAAAAATAAATAAAAATTGGCGCTCAGAGCTATTGCAATCTTGGTTTAATTAATGTGCTGTGACTGACAGATACCGCATAGGTCAAACCACTAGTCCTCAAATCATGAGAAGTTTTCCCTTTTTGTGTTGCCGCCCATTCGGGAGGGATTTTGGATACGAAGGATTTTTTCATAACTCACAAAGCGTTTGTCATTATTAAGCATGAGTTTCGCCTATATTTTCAAAATGACCCCTTCGCCCCTCTTTTAGGGGGTCAAATATTTAAAGTATATTTATTTACATATTATTTAGGGCTACAACTTTTCAAATTAACACAGCGATGTACAAAAATAGTTGGACAAGTATTTCAGGAGATTTTGATTTAATTCTAATATGCCATTTTGGCGGGTAATACCCCTAAATTAATATTTTTTGTTTGCCTCTTATATATATAACAGTGGGTCAGTGGTTAGTGTGCCGGACCACTATGCGAGGGGTCCGAGGTTCGATTCCCAGAAAACACAAATTATATCTTTAAGTTTTTCCCACTGCGCCACCTCTCGCAAACGTCAGACAAAAATCCGAGAGTAACTGTCCTGAAGAAGCTTCCCCATCAAGTCGTTCGAACTCGGCATAAAATTGTAGGTCCCTGCCTTTCGTCCCAAAAATAAAAACTCACACAAATGAATGGTTGTAAGAAGATAGGCCTAGGGTGCCTATACGGACTTGTTGCACCAACCATAACTTTTCTTTATCTATATAAAATAAAGAGCAAAATATCACGTCCCAGCCTACACTTTTGGACCTTTTTGACTTCGAATATGGCGCTCAATAAAATGAGATTTTTCATAAAATCGTCATCTAAGTTTCGACAAAGAAGACTCAAACTTATTCATTTTGACTTTACTTAATCCAACTTGCCATTACATAAATAACTGGTGGACGCAGTGTTTAGTGTATTAAGCAGGGAATACACGATACAATTATCGTACCAACCGTTGTACCAACATGTGGTCGTATGCGATAATTGTATCGTCGTGTGTGCATAAAATTTGCGGTTGTACCGACATCGCATGATCGAACGCTGTCGACCGAAAACCAACGGTCGTATGCGATAGATTGTATGAAAATCGTACTGTTTGTTTGGTTCCGTGCAATTATTGTACCGATTTCATTACTTTTCTGATATTTGTAGTGAAAATATGACAATTGTGTCTATAAGTGATAAGTTGTTAAGGCTTGAACGAATAAATTAACAATGAGAACAAAACAAAATCGCATACAAATCGTATGGTATGTGTGCTTCACACAACACGTTGTACCGATATCGGCACAACTCAAGTTGGTACGATCGTTGTATCGTGTATTCCCTGCTTTAGACTACCGAGCGTGGAGTCCCCTGAAAAGCACAAATTAAATAATAATGTAAAGACATTCGCAAAAGAATAATAAACATTTGACAGGTTAACTGTCCTGAAAAGCTATTCAATTGTAGATAGAACGAGTATCTACATCCTATTCGCAAAAACAAATAAGAAAAAAAAAAAACAGAAAACGTAGATAATTGTTGTAAGATGAGGGGCCTAGGGTGCGTATATGGACCTGTTGCGTCAAATATTTTTTACTATTATTTACAATGCATTTTTAAATTTTTCTCACAAAAAGAAAGAGATGTATGGCAATGGTGTCGGTATCAAAAGGAAGTACATTATGAATATAATCAAATTTTATTCAGATTTATAGCAGGTTTAGCATTGAAATTCGGTAAAAATCCTTTTATTGCGTCTTGAAAGCATTTAATAAAATGTGGGCGGGATCGGACAAGGGGCACTGGAGACTTCCCATCACAAAAAGCACTGCAAATGCTATTTCTCTACACTCATGGGAAATAAAGTTGTAAAGTTTCTAACATTGATTTGATATGCATTGGCCTGATTGACAAGAAACAATACAACTCCTGGGCATGGGCAAAGCCGGGCAGGTACAGCTAGTGTAGATATAAAATAAAAAATATAGGAATGAAAGTGTGCGCCTGTGTGAGTTCTTACTGGATAATGGTTATACATATTAAGGTTTCTTTGTTGTTTAGAGGCAGTTGTATTGTTAATGACTGTTGTAGCGTCTGTATTGAAACTGAGGTATTGAACTTGAAGAAAAAAATACAGCGTTAGTGAAGCCACAGTGGGATATTAGGGGTAGCGTAACGGGTACAGTAGTTGGCACCCATAAGGAAATTTTGACTTTAAACAAGCGTAGATTTGTTATTTTAAACGCGGTTTTAAAATGTTATACATTATATTATATTCCTTAAGGAATTCTGTATTTACTAAACATTTAAAATTTCGAGTTTAGTTGTTTCAATTTGGAATTAAATGGATTATAAAAAATGCCTCTCAAAACCTACAGTAGTTGGCACCCAAAAATTATGATATAATAGTACCTACCGATTTATTGAAATAACGCTCCTTTTACTTTTTACTTTTGATGGCGCTACAGTCCGGGGCGGACCTGGGCCTCAACCAACATGCCTCTCCAGCCAGCTCGATCCAACGCTAGCTGCCTCCAGTTGCGCACGCCATGTTGGTTGAGGTCCCCTTCCAACTGCGCGCGCCACCTTAGGTAAGGTCGTCCTCTACCTCGTTGTCCCTCTGGAGTAGAGTTGAAGATTCTCCGGGCCGGAGCATTGATGTCCATACGCTCTATATGTCCCAGCCATCTAAGTCGATTAATTCTAATACGCTTGACTAGGTCTATATCGCTGTACAGCCCGTACAGTTCTTAACGCTCCTTTATTTGAATTTAATGAAACAAAATATAAATCCATATCTGTTTTAAATACAGAAAGAAAAGTAAATAAAATTAATTTTATTTAAAAAATAACAAGAATGCGACGCTTTTATAAGTTTTTATTTAAAGAAGGAAGAAAGAAAGTATATAATTATAAGCCATGACCGAGTTTCTTAAATATGGTACCAAGGCGAAATTGAAGCGTTGACCTTGGTATATTGTAAATTTGCGAAGCTCTTTTCCTCGAAATCTGTCCGCCTTTTATTTCCAAAAGAGCAAGTTGAAGCCGATCCTCATCATACGTAACTTTTTTCTTATTAGGCATTTTCAAAAATCTGAAACAAATAACGTTCGTATACTACAGTTGTTGGCACCATCAAAAGTACAGTTATTGGCAGTGCCAACTACTGTAGTCTCATATGCGACAGTTATTGGCACCCCCTGCCAATAATTGAAACAATGGTTTTTTTTTTATACAGTTATTGGCACCCCTCTTATTTAATATATTAGCAAATAATTTGAATATTTAAACTTGAATTAATAAAATTTAACATATTGCCATTTAAAATAGCTTAAGTTTTTGTACTTATTTTAAGGATTTCAGAAAAAGTCTGTACTTACCAAATTGGAAGTCCTTATGAAAATTCACAATATTTCGCACTAAAAAAAATTTCACTAACAGGTGTTTACACTTTGATTTATGTATATCGACTGAAGAGAGCCTTTAATATAAGAACTGCTGGAAAATATTACAAATTTATTATATTGTTGGAAAAAACAAAATCTTTATCGAAAAAAGTAACTGGAACAGAGCAACCCCTCTGTTCAAGTAAAATTGAACAGAGGGGTGCCAACTACTGTATCAAAAAAAACAAGTAAAAGTGTTATCATCGGCCTGGCCGATGCTTTGATACCCTCCACTGCATAAAAGGCAAGCAAAATGTTTGCCATGCGAGTTAGTATGTATTGTACATGCATGCGTGTCTAATGTGGGTTTTGTATGGGAGGTACCAGAACTACTTGACCGACATAGACAATTTTCAATACGAACCTGACGACGATAAAAAGAAGTCCTCTCACAAAATTGTATTCACCTATGTCGATTCCTTTGGACACTATCGTGTTTTCAACAGACAGAGAGACATGGGTCTAATAGTGGTTTTGTATGGGAGGTACCAGAACTACTTGACCGACATAGCCCATTTTCAATACCAACCTAACGACGGTAAAAAGAAGTCCTCTAACAAAATTTCATTCGCCTAGGTCGGTTCGTTTGGACGCTATCGTGTTTTCAACAGACGGACAGACGGACAGACGGACAGACGGACAGACGGACAGACAGACGGACATGGCTAAATCAATTCAGAATGTGATCCTGATTCAGAATATATATACTTTATGGGGTCTCCGGTGACTCCTTCTTGGCGT
This sequence comes from Cheilosia scutellata, assembly GCA_955612985.1. Classification (NCBI taxonomy): domain Eukaryota; kingdom Metazoa; phylum Arthropoda; class Insecta; order Diptera; family Syrphidae; genus Cheilosia; species Cheilosia scutellata. Next base: position 102,021,527 of record OY015312.1, on the reverse strand, counting down.
TACAAATGTAATGGCAAAGTGAATATACCTTCCTGTGGAGGGTATAAAAAGGGGTGCCAACTACTGTAGCCGTTACGCTAGTCATTTTCGATAAAAAAATATGCTAAAATTACCTTTATTTGCAATTTTTGAGAAACATAAACTAGGTACATAATCTCACTATAGGCACTAAGCTAAGCTACTCAGCTGTCAAAGTAAGGGGTCATTTGTCGATCTAAACTCATTATAAAAATCAAATAAAGTTTTAAATACAGCAAAACAAACATTTTTGATTAAGTTGACTCAGGTGGTAAGATACAATATGAATTCAATATTAAATGTTTAATAACTAAAATTGTTTTAATCATCTCATTGAGAAAAGAAAAGTAAACTAAAAATACAATAGGAATATAGAGAATTAAAAGGTAACAAATCTATATATATAAAAATAAGTTGTATTGTGTTTGTCGCCAATATTCTCTGTAATGCGTTAACCGATTTTGATTCTGGAAATTTTCCATGAAAGGTGACGTTAATACCATGGTTTGTAAATATACACCGTCTTTGTAGGTGTTGGTTTATGAGTTATAGGGGCGTGGCACCTTCCATACAAAAAATGCATTCAAAATCTTTTATTTCGAAAACCACAGAATCGAATGAGTTAAAATTTACATACAATCTTAGGTATTGGCCCATGAGTATTCCTGTGAAGATTGGTCAAAATTGGACAAAGGGGCGTGGCACCACCCATACAACAAAATCATTAAAAAATCTTATATTTCGAAAGCCACCGAAAAGATTGAGTTCAAATTTACACACAATCTTAGGTATTGGCTCAGGAGTATTCCTGTGAAGATTTGTCAAAATTGGACAAAGGGGCGTGGCACCGCCCATACAAAAAAAAACAATCAAAATCTTAAATCTCGAAAACCACCGAATCGATAGAGTTTAAATTTACAGATAATCTTAGGTATTGGTCCAGGAGTATTCCTGTGAAGATTGGTCAAAATTGGATAAAGGGGCGTGGCACTGTCAATACAAAACAGCTTATATCTCGAAAACCACCGAAATATTAGGTCTTGGCCCAGTAGTATTCCTGTGATGTTTGGCGTTCCTGTGAAGATTGGGCAAATTGGACAAAGGGGTGTGGCGCCTCACATACAAAAAAAAAAACATTGCAAACTCTATTCTGTCAATCATGGGAACCAAAATTTGTAAAATGATGTGTACTACAGAGCATTACAATAAAAACTGTTTATCACTGATTTAAATGATTTTGAAATTGATTTAATTTTTTTGTTTCGCACTACGAAGTGTTCAGGGGTTTCGCTAGTTATACATAAAAAATCTCGTCATCATCATCAATAAAGCGTTTTCAAATGCTGTCTTAGTTCTATCCTGGACAGAGCTGTAAGACTTATTAATCGAACAGAAAGGTGGAGGGAATTCCACAACCGCACTGCGAACACAAAGAATTGTCTGGATGATACCAAGTACATACAGCGAAATGGTACCAGGTTACATGATCTATTAGAACACGCATACAAATCTTATTATAAAGGTTCATAGGTTGATGTGTTTGCATTTCATTATGAAGCAAGGCTAATATCTTAAATTTTAAATGGTTTTTAAGCGTTATGCCATTAATTTTCTTAGAGAAGTGAGCTATGTGGTCTGGTCATGTTTCATGATATAACGCTCAATATACTATTATATGCCACATTCAGTTTTCATTTATGTTCATAATCGCAATTGCTAAAAATTTATAACTTGTAGGTATTTTCGCTAAAATAATTCTTGTTTTCAGAGACTTGCCCATATCATTCAAGGGCACACAAGGGGAGATCGTTTATGTATACATTGTGAAGAATAATGGGCCCAATATTGAGCCTTGTGGAACGCCTTTACTCGGTGGCAAAACCGTGAAACAATGTTGTTTAACATAGCCACCTGATATCTGTTGTTATTGTAAGATGATACCAGATTTAGAGAAAAGGACGAAAAATTTAATTCCTTCCTAAGCTTGTTACATAGAACAGTATGGTCCACTGTGTCGAATGCCTTTATCTTAGACAAATCTAATAACACGAGATAAGTATGTCTCCAAAAGTATTAATTAGTGCAGTAGTTGTACAGCTATGCTTAGGACGAAAACCAGATTTATTTTCACAAAGCAGGTTGTAGTATTTTAGATGTCTTTGTATCTGGCACAGGTATAATTTTTGCATTTTTCCAGGTTGTAGGTTGCCGTCATGATAATGGTATTGTACAGATGCGTTATCTATTGATTTTAAAATGTAGATAAGGAAGGATTAAGCCATCCTTCCTGAAAATAATCCAAAACCCAGATTCATTTTATCAAATCGAACCGAATTTGACTTAATTGAGATACACAGCTTTCTAAGACATCGGTTTAATCAAAGTTAAAACTATGAGGTGAAGTAAAACTATTAAAACTATTGGGACCTGGGGCAGATAATAAGGGATCGTTAAGGGTAGAGAGGTAAAGTTTAAATTGAGATCATTGGGATCAATGCTTTGCTGATTACTATTTATTTTGTTGCAACTTTACTATTGTATACCACCAAGGGAAGCAGGACTTGGCATGCTTGCGGCAAGACTCAGCTTAGCTCGCCGGATTGGGGTGGGTGTTTACTTCCCTTACGCTGATATAGGCAACGAATAAAAAAAGATGATTCATGCCAAGAATTTGGGAATCGGACCAAAGAGATTCCCTTTGCACTGGTACTTTCCTACTTGTTTCCCTTCGGCTGATGTTAGCCGGTAAGGATGCACTTTTCCCTCCCAATCACCTGAGTGAACGCCTATGACAGTTTACGCATCCGGAATTTCTAAGAACTGTCCCATGTCTGAGAAACCAATCAAACCCTAAAGCATTGACATGCACAACAATCCACAAGTTGTTTCACCCATCGCAAACCCCAATTAAACTATTTAGTCAATGTTCATTTCAAATTCATTAACAATTTATTAAATAAATAAAACTATCATAGATCTTAGCATAATATTGATTACAAAGTGCAATCGTAATTAAATGACTCACTGTACATGTTCCGTAGGATCAGATTATGTAATTTCAAAAAAAAAAATTGAAAAAAAAACTATGAATCAAGTGTGTAATTCAGTTACAACCTGTCGGAAACGTAATCGTATTTGTGTATGTGTGTGTGTATTAAATGGCAAATATTATATGTATAGGTGGAAAAGTAGATGTTTAATGAATATTATATTATGTATCAAATTTTTAATCAATGAGTGGTGCAAATAGTATGTATATGATGAAAATTTAAATTAATTTATAGAATGGCATAAGAAATTTACTATATTAGGATTATGTTATGAATGACTTACTTGATGTTTTGTTAATCCAGATGTTGTGCGCACAAAATCCGATGTTTCTGTTTCGTTGATAGCTGGTGTTTGAAATTTTGCATGCTATGTGTATATATGTGTATAATGAACCCTATGATGTATATAGTATTTTTTTTTTTTTTTTTTTTTTTAATTTTCACTTCCCTGCCAAACTATGCACATTTTTGTTCTTTTTTTTTATATTAATAGGTATTTACAATTAATCTATTTTTTTCTAGCTTGAGTTTTTTTTTTTTCCACGAGTGCACACTTACAAACACACTTAATTTAATTTAACTTTTAGCTCTTTTTGTTTTTTTTTTTTTAATTAGGAAAATTTACAATAGGTTAGGTTAGGGTACTTGGTTTTCTTTTCTCTTTTTTTTTTACTAGGAACTTCTTTTAAAATTAACGTTGACCGAAATGCACGTGGTGATGTACTTTTGACCGTGATAAGTAAATGAGTACGTATATATATGTATGTAAATACGTTTTACATATATATACGTACTTCTGCGGAGCTTTTCCGGTGACACGCTGCTGACCGAACCGATTTCTACTAACTGATAGAGTGATGTCTTCTACTGTTTGGTGCAGCAAGTGTGTAGTTGGTGGCTGATGATGGGGTAACGATCGAGCTGTAAAATTCCAGCTGGATGCTCCGGAATTATGCGAGGCGAAGGTACGGGACTTTTTGCTGGGCGCTTATCACTTTTATTTCAGTGAGTGCAACTAAGTTGGGGGAGTTGCCAAAGCTTGCCGATTATCGCAGCTTGAGTTGGATGATTGATCTTTTTTTTTCGATGCAATCAACTGCGATATAAAAATTTGGTATGGGTGGCGGGATTAGCTTAGGTATAATTTAGGGGCAAATCGACGTCCACTGAAATGAGGATAAGTACGTGTAAGCACTCGGTAAATTATTTAATCCATAGTAGAGAACTGAAAATACCTTGGTTAAATAAGTAATTGGACTTGAAAGTCAAAAATTATGTCCGTCCTCAAAGAATGCTCGATAGAAAAGAACACTATTGGGGCGATATAATGGAATTCTACCGACTCATCTTCCTGTTCGTTAAACTGAGCAACACAAAATGGGCGCGGGATGTGTCCAACAAACAAGTTGTCGGCAATGCAGTCAAAGGGTCACTGGTTTGTAATTAATGCTTCGAGATATAGTATTATGCAGTTCTATGTTAGGACATTTTCGTAACAATTTGTTTTTCTACTCCAAATAAAAACGTCTTTTTTTGCTTCACTTATTTCACAAGTTACCCTATTTCTGAGAGATCGATAAACATCGTGGAGTACATATAGACGAAAATGCCATCAGCGGTTGTAAGATTGGTCACGCTTGCTGATTAATCACTTGATTGTGTGTGTAAACCAACATGGATTACTGACTTTGTTACCATTGTGATGATTGGAACCTGGATATTGAAGAGATTGCGAATATTAGATACTATCAAGAAATGCTAATTGGTCATTTTTACTGAGGGCATTGCATATATATACCTACACTAAACCATTCGATTGATCTAAGAACATCCTCTAACATACTTTGGTTGACAGTCTTGATGTCACGAAAACTAAAGGAGTTGTTAAAGAGTAATAAGTTCACTTTCGAAAGTTTACTGTATCAGACATTGGCGCGAAAACCTTGGAGCTAGGATTTGAATAAAATGGAAGGCTTTATAAATATGGCTCACGAAAAATACGTCTAAAAGCGTGCTATTATTCTTGGTGGAGTGAGTAGGTGATGATGTGTTTACTGGAAACAGATTAAGAGTTCTCATTCTATCAACCAGAGACGAATCTTGAAGTATGTTGTTATTAAAATCTCCAACCACTATAATATAATGACGTATAAATGATAGTTCGTCCAAGATACTAATAAGCGGTAAAGTATTAATATTCACATTAGATCTGGTAAACTGATCCTAGTAGGAGTTTATTAAGCTTGCAAGTGATTGCTACAAAAACGTAATCAATTTCACAACCCGTCGGCGGAGCGTTACATACTAGATTACACTGCAAATTATTGCGAACGTAAATCGCTGCACCTCCCACCAACTCGGCCAACCCTATCCGACCTAATAGGTTTATGGAAACCGTTCAAACAATAGAAACTATCACTAAAATCAGCAGAAAGCCAGGTTTCGAAAATGCACACCATATCAACTTTCGAACCTTTAAATAAGTGTCTAAATTCATCTAAATTTGGGTCGTAGATATACTCTGGGCATTGTAGCATTAAGCTGACAAGCGTTGCAGACTCCCTAAAATCAGGCTCATTCGGACCAACCATTTATGACAAGCAAAAGCGGGTGCCACCAAAAAGGCAATCTTTCTCGCCGACATTCCAAGCTACATAGCCAGAACAGGAAGCGAAACCAACAGTACACAGAACACAAGATATATATTTTAATCGACGTATTATGCAATTTTTTCATCACATATATTCGCTCTCAACGTTGAGAGGAATCTACAAAATGCGATGGAAATATTAGCAAATTATTATAAAAAATACAAAATCTACAAAAAATAATGATGCCTTCTTTTTCACCAGAAAGATGAAATATTGAAATCTACCAAACAGCCATATAAATATTAACGAACGGGTCTAACATTACTTGGGCACCATCAGTGAAGGTGTGAAATTTTCCTTGTTAACTATCATACCGAATAATTTGGTGGTACAGAAACTAACTTCGCCTGTTAGATTTATATGTTAAGAAATTACTTGTTAAGAAGTTAAATTGTTGTTTTGTGGTACAGGCCCCTGGTTACCTGGGGTTAAACAGGAAAATTGTGGCCCGCTTCATGTGATTAAGGGATTTAAACTCTCTTATCGCATGTCGCAGGTCCTGCTCATACAACTTCATTGCTCCCCTCGGGATATCTATGTGCTTTTCGTCCGCCAGGCGTTTTTGACAACAGTTTTTTTTTTTTAGATTTTTTGCCTTTAAGTTGTCGTTTGCTTTAATTTTCAGACTACTATTTATGAATATTTCACTATTCTAGAGAATTCCTCATTCTAACCGTGCATATAATCTGTATTATATATATATTGAACTATATGTACCTACATAATTAGTCTAAAAAACTAAACTACTCTACCAACGCGCACACTCTTTGAATCACCATTTAGTTTTGCAAAATTCTACAACAAGTGTTAAGGGAAATTTTCCTTGTTAACAATCATACCGAATAATTTGGTGGTACAGAAACTAACTTCGCCTGTTAAATTTATATGTTAAGAAATTACTTGTTAAAAAGTTAAATTGTTGTTTTGTGGTACAGGCCCCAGGTGGGAAATTATATCGATCGTTGTAAGATTTTAGTAGTCCAAAAAAACAGATCTACCTACATTGATTTTAGTAAACCCAGTGGCTTTAGCCATTGACGTACCTGACGGTTTTCGAATTGACAGATAGTTTTTATATCTTTTAATAAACCCCTTAAGCCAATCACGCCCAGAACATTGAATTAAAAGTGAGAATTTGTTTGGAATGTTGTTCCTTACTACCAATTATTGATAAGCCAACGATCTAACATCTGATTGTGTTAACCCGAAGTAACGCGACTCCATCGCTTTTATGTATCTATTTCACGAGTTAAGTCTCCATTTCAATTGTGAAGATAGGTTTTCTTCCAAGCGAAAGGCGTGATACTTCGGTAGGAGTTACTGCAGATGTGGCCAATCTAAAAAGAGTTGCGTGTGGAACGTTGAAGACTTTTGAAGCCCATTTGCTTCGCACGAACGCATTTCATGGCCTGTTCCATTTCTTCTGGTTTCCATTGCTTACGCCTTGCTGCCTTAGTATTTGTCATAACTCATAACATAACTCATAACAAAGAAAACGGGAAAGTTAAAAAAGTGATGGCATAATGGTATACTATTTCATATTAACAACATTATGTACCTATAGGTATTCCATATTACCTACCACATATTTGCACATTTCTAAAAAAATATAAAAAGTCACAAATTTAACTGCTTTGAAAATCACACGTTTTTATATCTAATTTCTTATTAGAATTTTTTTTTATTCACAAACTTCACACCATGCAAAAGTTTGGTTGCAGCGGTTTTTAAAAATTATTTTTTTCCTTTTGTCCAGTTTGACAGATATTTGAAATCGAGTAAAAGATTGCTAAGATGTTTCACTAAATATAATTTATGAGTGTGAATAAAGAGAAGTAGCTGCAGTTAATACAGAGAAACGGGGATATTCCATATTACCCTAACTTACTCTACTATTAACTGAAAGGGCACATTTTGTCGCGAAATCTCCCTTTTTGTCATTGTAAATTTACCATCAATATCCCATTAAAAGTCAATTGTTCTGCATAAAGTCACTCCTATTTTTTAAGTCGAACTGCTAAATATCGTAAATTAATTTACCTTCTGACGAACATAAACGCTTTTAATATTAAGCGCTCCATTCGGTTGATATTTTCAAAAGCAAATGCTACATAGACCTCCTGCACGAAGCCGTAGCCAAAGTTCATTTCAATTAAACCCACACTACGGGCCAAACTCTTAACAAAAGAGCTCCTGTGGAAGCAAAAACCAAAAACGGAAAGTTAATATCGTAACTGAACCGCAAAATGTTAATTTCTCACATGATACCCGGAATTACACGTGTTTTTTGTTGCTCCTTTGATATTCTCGTGCATTCCACTCCGCATGCAGCTGAAATACTTTACATTATATGCTTAAAGCATCCAATCCGGCAATCATACACCCATTTACATTGTGCACTAGTAGCCACGTAGTTCCACGTGGCCAAAGTGTTATCATATGAATGTGCTGTATAGTATAAGAAGCCATTTTATACGATTTAATGTCTCGTATTTTCGTTACGCATTAGCACCACTCGGCAGGGATATCGTTTGGTAACTTTCGCACAACTTGTGGCAACCGCCCGCCACCTGTCAGAATTGCTGTAGCAATAAAGGTATAAGTATGTGTCTATGACTGAGAGAAAATGGAACAAAAGTTTTAATTGTTTTCTTTTTGTTTTTTTTCTTGTTTTTTCGTCCTTTTTTATCTCAAACACTCCTGCTGTGGCAGTGAGTAATTTGGAGGAAAAAAACTTTCCCATTGGACAGCATTCTCAGCCTTGATGAGGTAATTTGTTCTGTGAATGAGAGATTTTCAAGCTTTCAAATCATCGCCTTGGGCTAAACCTTCATTTTTCTAAACGAACTGTTCATGGCAGGAAGAATGTCTTGGCCATTATGAACGTGGTCGTTATATTGATTGGAACAAATCACAGCAACCTAGTTATGCTGGGGTTCGTGAGAGTTGAAATATTAGGGTGTAGATATTGGTTGTAGCTAGGTGTAGATAGGAGGCTTAATGGCATGTGTAAACGTTCCATTTACTTGGGGCACTAAGTAACATGAAAATAGCTCATTCACAAAATGCCATTGGAGAATGTATAAGGCCGGTAGATATGCGGGTAAAGAAAACTTAACAAAGTGATGGTAGTTTTAGGTTCGAATTTTCAAGGTAACAATAATGATGAGGATGATAGTTGAGATGGATTAAACTTTCTTTTTTAGTTATAAGTAGATCATCAGACACGCCAATTAAAGTTGGGGTGGTCTACAGCTTTTGGCATTATAATATATTAGGTAGAGGAAACAGTTCCGACCTTTAGGATGACTTTTGTTATGATTATGATTTATGTGAAATGCTCAAAATTGAGTCACGTTTGCGGACATATTAGATACCTAAATTGAGAGATATATCAAAGTTTAGAGTTTTAGAGTAACAGGATGTTAGGGGTATGCTACTGAAATTATGTTATATATCTTTCGTAACTATTATTTCTTGGATCATAATTATTCATTGGATCATTGGTCAAAGAAGTTGGGTAGGGGCGTTGGGCGTAGGGGCAATATATACTTGTACTCCCGTTTGTTGTTGCTTCCGCCTAGTGTTGCTATTTCTACTCGAATATTTTGTTTATGCTGTTAGTTTTTGTAAACTTGTTCTTTCAAATAGCCCCATACAAATAAATCAGGCGCCGAGGTGAAACGATATTCGATATTTTTTTTAAATAGTAGGTACCTATGTAATACTTGTATGGCTTGTCGGCCACACAATGTACGTTGTTGCTTTATCCTGCTGAAATCATGTATCTAGGTATCAGGGTCACGCTGAACGCTATAAGGCCCCCAGTATGTAGATAGATATAATGTGGTCCGCGAAGAAATATAGGCGTATGGCACTATCGGCCATAATTCTACAACAAATAGCGCATTAGCATCTGTTTGCTGATGCAAAAGGGTTTCGATGCTCAGCACTCCAAATAAATTTCATTAATTTTGCTACGTTCCTGCACCTTGTTTGTCGTCTGAAACTGAAGGAACTCGAAAGTTCTTAGACTGACAGACAAGCTCGTACCTATGGTTCGGTTAGGCGCAATTTCTATTCATACCAATTCTATTTGTTAAGCTATAAGTACGCAGGTCCAGCGAGACTAAATTTTAGATACTCTACAATTTTTATCTCCAAGCAGTAACTAAAAAGCTAAATAAGTTTTGACATAAAACGCGTTGTGGATAATTGTCAAAAAAACAGCTGTTCTTTGAAAAGATCTTCCTTCAAAAACTCGTTGATTGTAAAAATGGTTTTATTTTCGTTGTGCTTTATTTTTCTCCTTTTTCAATGACTTGTTTTTTTTGATTTGAAATGTTCCATTTTCAAGGTATTCCTCGTCCTATAATTGAAAAAAATCGTCCTAATTTTTTTGCCCGCATCCGCAACACAAAAACATAACAAAAAAAAAGCGACAATCGGTCTGTCAAAATTTAACATGAGAAAATTTGCCGAACCATGGGCGCGCTAAATTTTGACAGATACACTCCGCGCCACTTGAATAGCACACCCTATAGACTCTCAATGTATAGAATAGAAGTCTCTGTCTATTGCCGCAGATATGATAGAGACAGGTTTAGTGAAAACGAAAGCGGTTTTCGTTTCGTTTTTTTACAGAATCCCACCCCAGAACATCTCAAAGTATTTTGACCGTCTCGTTCTTTTTAGCAGATCTATTTAAGTTGAAATAGTAGTTTCACGAGGATCTAAGCGTTTCCCAACTCTATATTTCTTTTCCAAATCAGTGATTTTCTTAGGTCGACAAAGAAACATAACTTAGACCAATCAGATGATCATAATAGATTTGAGGGGGTAAGTGACTTGGGGTATACAACGGCTCAGTTATAAATTCTATAAGTGGCATCACATCATAATCGGATATCGATTAAAGATTTAGAGGAACTACTGGGGAATACATTTTTTTAAAGCAGATTCCAAGTACTGGAGCACTCGACCTGGTTAGAAAAGTTCGGATTAGTCTTCTTAGAAAAGTAGGACCTGACAAATCTTTGAATCCAACTCGGACGGCCGATATAGTGGAGGAAAATTTATCATAAAATTACGCTCACCCACATCGTAAAATGGCAAAACGTACTAACCTCAATTCAACATTCAACTGTTAAATTTTTAATCTGTAGAAACAGAGTTGCCAGTTTAAGAACCAAACCCATTAAGAAACACTTTTTATAATGACGTAGCTAACCTATTCGCTTTAAAAATATTCTAAAGGAGCTAGATGCGCATCAGTCCGATCGCTCTGAAAGTTGGATTTACCAAATAATAATTTATCCTTTGATTCGCAGAAATAACGTATTATTCAAAATGAACTCACTTTAGTTGACGGAAATTTTGCTTTGTATCTGAATCATTGATGTTTTGCTTTCATAGAAGATATTATTTGATATCAAGCTAATTGGAATTCCTGGTAAAAGATCGCAGTATTAAGGTTAAAACTCACCGCCGCGATTGCGAAAGCGATAGCGATGGCGATAAACAACTAAACACACCAACTAATAGCGATAGTTAGCGATGGAAGTCTGCTTCTCAGTTTGTTGGTAGTTTTGATTTTACTTATGTCTACAGCAGCTCTGATGAAAACGATAATGCTATTGCTGCTTCCTTCAGCGGACGAAAAATATAATAAGAAAGTTTTATACTATGTCTCTACTTAATTCAGCTTAAAAATTTGTTCGTGCATTCATTCATATTCAATGGCCCGCTAATCATTAAGCGGGTCGTAGGTTGCTCAAGTGTACCCTCCATAACTCCGGATTCTCCGCCATCAAAGTCAATCCCCATACCCATTCGAGTAGACATAACCGAACCACCAAAGCATGGACCGCTATGTCCGAAGAAGTAGCTATGCTCGACATTGAGCTCCTCACGTATTCTGGTATTTCTAATGCGATCTCTACGGGTCACACCAGCAATACAACGGAGGAATCTCATTTCGGCAGCTCGCGATCTTATCCCCTCGGTCATTACCCAAATCGCATTACCATGGGTAAGAGTTGGAACAAACACCGAGTTAAAGACTGACAATTTAGCTTTGTCACCAAGTTCAATCCTCCTAATAATTCAAAGAGGAAGCTATTTCAAAATTGGCCCAGCATTGCCAATCCTAAAGGAAATCTCAGTATTGCTTCTTATATGAGAGTAAATTGAACAGACGTACTGGAGACGACTATCACTTCAGCATCAGCTTCAACACAAACGGCTACAAACCCATCGAGTTCGCGTTGAAGTTTAGTCTGAGAGGACCAAGAGATGACTAAGTCTTCAGCGAAGGACAAATGACTTTTGCTCAGATCTCCCAATTCGAATCTGTCTTTGCCAACACTGTGCTGTAACATCCAGTCCATATAAAGGATAGAAGACAAAACGCTTATTTTTCGAAAACCAACGACCACGGTGAAGGCTATTAATTTAACGACTTTTTTTTTCATTTTTCCATTATGAAAGCGGTTTCATTATTTTAATCATAGGCGAGATTACGATAATTTTCCTACCGAAAATTGATCACGGTTTTATGTAGAGGGTTTAACTACAAGCATTTTTTACTATCGGGGGTGAATATATCTCGCTCCGTTTAGGCGAGAGGGGTAATTTTTAACAAAAATAATACTTAAAATGTAATTAAAATATTAAAAAAATGGCAACAATAACAATAAAGGACCATAGCATTTTTCAAGCCAGGATTCTTGTTGGATGTTCTAAATTGTCAATAATGCAAATCAGGAAAATTTTGTCTATAATGTGATATGTGACATTTTAGGCCAGAGACTGTTGCTGAAGAATGTTGTTGACATTGGGTAAACTAAAATAATTTAAAGAAAGTTTGCATTTACTCAACCTTGCACCCAACCCATAATCCAACAGTGCTTCCATGCAGGGGGTTGCAGGGGAGCAGAATGCCCCATATAATATTTTAGGGTATGTATTGTATGTATAAGGGATTTCGGCAGTATAAACTACAAACAAACTATGGTATCTAATTCCTCAATATTGAACAAAGACCTAGCTACTTTTTTCCTGTGTTTCAAAAATTAGAAAGCCTTTTATCGTAAGCGTTGCCATTGATTTTTGATTTTTTTTTATTAATTTTAAGTTTATTTACATTTACCATTGCGCGATAGAACGATAAAATGCTACATGCAGCGAGAGACGCGATCGATCGCAAACTTTCACGACAATCGCCGCTATACTGTGGCCACAAACAAAAACAACTAAAGTCGAGTTTAGACGAAATTGAGTTTTTGATGCCATTAGATTAAGCATGTCCAAATCTATAAGGCGTTTTTTTTTTTTTTTAGATTTTTATGTTCAAATTTGAATGTACAATGTCCCGAAAACAAAACAACTAAAGTCCGATTTTTACAACGCCGTTAAGGAAAAACAACTTAACTACACAAAAACAAGTCTTAAGTCGACTTAAGAGGAACGCATTTTTGTTTTATCACAAGTAATAACAGCTAAAGTTGAGTTTGGTTGTTTTTCCGCGTGATATTTTTTCCCTTTCTTTGATTTTATAGTTAAAAAAAATGTCTAAAGTCGAGTTTGGTTGTCGGAATATCAAGGAATATCAGCTAAAGTCAGCTAAACTCGACTTAAGATTTGTTTGCCTTAAAGTAGTGTTAGGCCATAACAGCTTAAGTGTTTATTTTGCTTACCACGCTCGAAATAAGAATGGTCAATAGATTATGAAACGTTAGACCGAAAGAGACTTAAATTACCTTTATTTACATATAACTTTCAGAAAAATCAGACTTTCCGCGGATTAACCAGAGCCATTTGTAATTTCAATTTTTTCGTCGAATCTTAAAAGTGCTCTCCTGAAAAATTATCAAAATCGACTTTAGCGGTTTTTCCTTGTGGCCACAGATTATATCGTACTCGGTGTGCATGAACAGACTTGAATACACGTGTTGCGATAGATCGCTATCGCAATCGCGGCGCTGTGTTTTAGCCTTTAGCCTTTATTACTTCTTCATTGAGTTCTATATTAAAAAAAAAAAATAAATAGGTGGCACCTCAGGCTTGTAGCTGTAGACACCCTAGGCCTAGTTTCTCACAACCATTCCTTTGTGTGAGTTTTTATTTTTGGGACGAATGGAAGGGACCCACAATTTTATTCCGAGTCCGAACGGCTGAATTAAGAAACTTTTTCAGGACAGTTTTATTCTCGGATGTTTGTCAAACGTTCGCGAGAGGTGGCGCAGTGGAAAAAAATACCTTAAGATGTAATTTGTTTTTCCGGAAATCGAACCTGGGAACCCCCGCACAGTAGTCCAACACACTAACCACTGAGCCACTGCGCTCGCTATTATGTTCTATATTATGTCTGAGAAATTATCACGGATTCGGTGACTACTTTTAACGTGATACCACGTTAATGCCACATACAAACAGACGAATGGATACATTAAGTATTAATGAAAGTATCTGCCTGGCAGTACACATAGCACAAGACCAATTTTTGAGCCCAAAAATACTTAAATAAGTATCAAAACTAAAGGATTCATCACTGAACCAAAAGTAAAAAAAAACATTGGTCTTGCAACAAATTGGACTTTTTGAAATCTAAATTTGACAGCACTCATTTCAATCGAGTGAACACTAAAACAAAACCCCCACCTTTCAGAGCCTCACTACAGTAAACCTCGCACTCAGAAATTCCCCCAAGAAATTCGAATGTTTGTCTCGTCTTTGAACAATTCCCAAACGCCATACAGAATATCAAGAACATCACACAACATAACAATGTTCTCACTACACTTAGATAACCTATACTCGAAGAAACAAAAAAAAAAAAGGATGAGAATACAAAATAAGAATTCTATTGGTGTACTCGCATAAAAGGACACAACTCATCAAAGGGGAATAAAAACCGTACCTATAGCGAGTACACATACCTTCCTTGCCACATGCCCCAGCCCATATATCTGTATGGGTACAAAATCAAAGTCACGTAGTGCACCCAGCATCTGACATATTCTTTTTGTTCTTTCTTTCGAATCGAAGGATTTCACGTCCTGAATATGAAATGCCAGCCACACAAAATTCATTCGAAGGAAAATCGGTTAAGGTAACATATAGTAAGACTGTGCTCCTCATCCACCATTTGTACCACCTCCCCAGTCGCTCTATACACTAAAACAAAGTGAAAATCCTTTTGCTGAAATTTTCCGTCATCCTTTTACGTATTCAGTATAGGTGGTGCGAGCACTATATCTATGTGTGTCTGAAAAGGCTTTTATTCTAAAACGGAAAGTGGAAAACGTGAAAATGAGAAGAAATTTTATGATCCTTTATATAGTTCCCCCTTGCATAACTACGTACACCTACGCATATTTTTTTCTTTTTCTTTACGTGTTAATTTGCTTGACGGGAGTAAACTTAATAGTGCTTGCTGGGGCGCGAGTCCATGGTAGGCAGAATAAAGAAAAATATAGAGCCTGAGCGCTTCTCATCTGTATTCGCATCATTGTTGGTCCTCATACTCGTACTCGAATCATCGTCATCTGCTCCTGTTGGTTCTGCAATGTCTCGACTCATTCCCGCCAGGACCGCGGGACTTTTTAATTTAATTCTAAATGTAATTACGTGGTTGGCTGTACTCTGAATTACAGGATGAATATGATGCCTAGATCTCTGGATCGCATGGATGTGTGTACTACAGTTGTTCGCTCGTTAGAATATGATTTTTCGGATGAAAGGATATTGTGTATACTGTATACACTACACACATTATGTTTGTTCTGCGCTAATTCTTATAGAATTTATCTACACATTTCTGGTTTTCTTGTGGGAAGCCTTTTGGCACTTTTATATTAGGTATAAATTCGACTGTCTGGACACTTTTAGTTGGAATGAATGTAGTTACATTATGTATGTATAGCCCTTGAATATTATGTATCTGTCGTAGGCAGACATAATTTACATTACCTAGACAGCTTAGAGGAATTTGAATGGAAACTTTTCGATGATCATCATCATCAATAAAGGGTCCTCCCAAACTTCTTCCATTGTCAGCACATTTAGGTAATTATTGTAATTGGCTTCCAAATATCAATCGTTGTGGCTGTATTCCAATTTTTTTTTTATTTTCGACGACTAAATTTTAGGAGCCGCTAAGAATTTGGCGCGTTATTGTTTTGTCCGAAATAGTTCAAAATTAGTAGGTATGAAAGGGTTTTTCGTCTCGTTCTTTTTTTTTTTTATGTAACAGAAGTCAACGGAGTTATTCACCCCTATCGTGGAATCCGCCGGGGGAAATTATTCACGGAAAAGAATATTTTGGTATCGTCAAAATCGCAAAGTGAACAGTTCCACGTTCGGGAAAAATTCGATTTGAACGTTTTTAACGATACAGTGAAACTCATTCACATTACCCACACGGGGAACTGTTCACTTTGCGATTTTGACGATACCAAAATATTCTTTTCCGTGAATAATTCCCCCCGGCGGATTCCACGATAGGGGTGATTATTAACAAGAAAACGATCACTTTAAACTTTTTTCGAAATCAATGAAAAGTAGAAAATAGAAAGTGGCCAGAAAAACTATGGGCCGGGCATTATAAATGGGCACTCTGTTACTACCAATGAAATTCTTTTGGGAGAGCTCTGTGGATACCACCTTGTTAAGATGACCTTATGGTGACTGAATTAATCCGCCATGTGGCGGTTAGTCCTTGGGAAGACGACGGGTGACCGAAACAGTCTAAACACCCGCTTGTAGATGAATGATTGGAGCAATCTGCTCTGTTTGACCACGAAAGGGTGACAGTTTGACTTCGAGAAAGTCGAAGAGTTACCGAAACAGTCCCTCACCTGTCCTCTGACATTTTTACTTTTACAATTACAATTACAAGGCGTTCTTTTGTCCCAAAATTTAGTACAATTCTAATATCTGGTCTGGTGCTTCGAAAACCACATGCATCTACTGGATAGGATCCCATACACTCGCTCGCTAAATAATACGCCCAGTAACTGACCCCTCCTATCTAGTTATACAGTATTCATAATATTACAAAATCAAACGCATTGGACAAATCTACCTAAAAAATTACAGACTCATTCTTTTTCTAAGACATGTAACCAATAATTGTTTTAATTTGATGTTATTCACGTGTCCAAATGTGGAAATAATTAAAAACCATACCATTGTACACATAACCATTCATTTGAATAATTATCCTGAATTCCAAGTATCCTACACATTTGTCGATAAATTATTTAACAACTCGCCTGGCCAGGAAGACAGTTGCTCCTAATGTTGACCACATTCAACTAAGCTGTATACACAACCCCGGTATAGGTAATCTATATTCCTTCAAGGGACTATGGTATGGTATGGTAGGACGTTTATAGTATAGTGTTGATTAATTAGCTACTTACTTGTGTTTTGATATATGGTCATGCGATAGCAAGGATTCGGAATAACAAATGTATTGTTGGCCAAGCAAGAAGGGCAAACTACAAGTCCTCCATCATGGTATTAATTTCCAAATTTATTGGATCACAATAAAACCGAATAAGAAAGTTTTATAAAAGACAACACTTTGGCCTAATTAACAGCAAATTACTAAACCTATATAACTAACTTCGAAACGGCTTATATTTATGGCATTAAGGATCAAATGTTTTTCTTTGATTCAATACTCGTAATTAAGAAAATAATTGAGTGTTTCAGTCGAAGGGGACTTATAGAGAAACTTCATTATCTACAACTCAAGACTGACTTTCTTTTTTTTTTTTTTCTTGTGGGACCATACAAGTGGGTAGTATCTATATCAAACCCTCTATCTTTGTGTTAGTTTTTCGCACGAACAATCACTCGATATGAAACAACGAAACAAATATTTACATTATTCTCGAGGTTTTTGTTTTTTGTGTCAACCAACTGAAAGAATGCCAATATTTATCCTCCACAAATTGGTAGACATCAAACACTCATCCCAAATTCCCAACGTTCATTCATTTATTTGTTGAAAATTGTCTCCCGAAAAAGTTACTCCTGTCTTATTCTGTGTCCCGATATAGCGAGTATGAAACGAAATACAATTCGTACCGAAAAATAAACAACAAAACAAGAGAAAACTTTTTTAATTTATTCCTTAGATAAACCATCTCGACCGTTCACCAAAAATTTAGCCAATTACAAGTTAGAAAACTCCCCCCTTTTGACAGTTTACCCTTCAGCCCTACACAACACATATATTCAATCACCAGTCATTCGTAGTATACCTCGGCAGTTGATTCAATTTGTACCTTAAATGATGTGTAGGTTGGACTTTGGAGAACTCCCATCTCCCAGTCCCTTCCCACATTCAGCCTGTTCCCTTTTGCACACATTTCATAATAGTAGTGACCGTGTGTTATCTTTGGTATTGTTGTTTGTTTTTCTTTTCTGCTCCTGCAAGTATATTCCTGGTCAGTCAGATGAAAACCTCTTCGATATGGGCATATCCTATATCCATGCTTGCCTTGTTTTTATATCTGCTTTACCTTTAGCTGCTAATCGGATCCCAGAGATATGTCACAGTTGGATGAAGTGACAGGGGCGTATAGCACGCCAAAACTAAATAACGAGTATAAAGGAATAAAAAATCGGAAAACCCTTTTCTTTCAATTTGCCAAAAAATAAAAAAAAATAGAGCCCAACTCGCTATGCCTTTGGCTTTAGGCAATCTTTTTCCACATTTAATGTCTATTTAAATTAAAATGTGTGTCAGGAGGGTGCTATGAGGTTTCAGTTTTCAGCCCCATCCCCATTTGAACAGCATTCAATGTCCCTTTTTAGTATCGTTTCTTTTCTGTTTTTACTTCCACTCAGTCGCTTTCTGAAAGAAATAGGTTTTCTATTCCTTTTTTTTGCCGTTAGAATCATTGTCCAATGTGTCGAAAATGGGAAAAATTGCTAGTAGTTTTGGAAAAGGGAGGTTTTTTTTTTTTTGATGCTGCTTAGCCGAAAGAAGGACATAGTGGACATGCGAAAAAAGGGACAACAAGGAAAGTGTGGGTAAAAAAAAATATATTCGGTCCTACAGGAAAAAAAGATTCGTTCAAACACTTTATCTTAGTTATACACGAGTAAATTAAAAAAAGAAAAATGTGTTGGTTGTAGATACGGTTTTAGAAATGGAACTGTCAATAGAGCTGGCAGTGTCTAACATCAATTTCGGAGCGACAAAAATATACTTGCTAAAGGCGATAGTGCTCAAAAGATTTGAGCTATGTAGGCACCATAGGGTTAGGCCATTTATAGTCGCCTTTAAATAAAGATGCACACTATATATGCAGACGTATATAAAATAGTTGATAGTTGAAAGGTAAGCTCTTTAGTTCTATTTGATGGAAAAATGGTATTTTCTATCGAGCACATTTCCGTATTCACATTGACATGTGGGTAAAGTGGCTTAGGAGTAGTACCTCATTCATATTATTAATCACTAGCTGTACCCTGAGCACTTTGGAACACCACGCGAATTGAAAGGGGACTCGTTATAAAGTTAAGTACAGACTATTGTCATATCTTACAATATTTTCATATCTGTCAATACTCTGATAAAGAGTTGACAATAGCCAACTACCTTAGAATGTCCCAAAGTCTGTCAATTTCATTGCCACAAAAACGACGCAGTATTTGGACGAAGGATTGGGTGACCGGTCGTCAGCAAGAGGGAATCTACTCCAAATTATTGCTCATCGAATTGTCATGTGAATCGAGTCTTCGACCTCTTGCTTCTTTGAGCAGCCAACATTCCACAAACTGAGTCGAGTCTCGATTTCTTATATCGATTTCAGAATGCTTTCGTGCGACCATTTAATCCGTACATACTTCTTCCTGTACGATTTTTTTTATGTTGAAGACTTTTCCAATTCACAGTTGTTCGTATCAATATCTTCTGAATTATTTTCCATCATGCAAACTAAGATTTCGCGTCTAAACCACTGGTTATATCGTCTGACAATGTCCCAATTGTGTGACAATGATACAAATTGTAAGTTCAGACAGTTGTAAGACATTTGGGTCATATTTTCCACTGACAGATCTGACAATATTGTAAAATTTGACAATCGTCTGTAGGTACTTAGCTTTTCATAGAAATCATTCTGACAATTTAACGATTTGTTTTAATTTTGTTATGTAAGTGTTATTGGATATTAATACCTACTAATAAATCGGAAGGTTTTCAAACAGCCACAAATTAGATAAAGAAGCATTCATTTCCAAAGTTACTGCAGTAGAAATAGATATTGTAGAAATATTTTTTTAGTTTTATTGGAGCTGTCACGCGACTCTTGAAAAACAGTTCCTATAAAGCAATAACGTCCATTTGCCAACATGTCAAGTCTATCCGTAGATAAAGCGTTGTAAGTGCCACGGCTCATTCTAAAATCACGTATCAATATTCGCCTTAAGAATACCAGGAACTTCTGATTGGAAAACACTGAAGTAGGGGTACTGGGAAGTGCACTTGTCATCGAGCCATCTTTGTGTTTTACCCTTTTTATAAATGTTAACTTTTAAGATACTACCTTTCTCATTTTAGATTTCAACCATTTGGCAACACCAATTTCAGCAATGCACCAAACGTCATTTGCGGAAATTTCTGCCTTTCCCTTATTTACTTTACTTACTTATTTACTTTAATAAAAAAGAAAAACGGTTTCAATCGCCAAGCACATACACATACTGTTTTTCCGTTTTGACGGAGGTTTGTTCGGAAAACGATTAAAGTTCTTTTTGCTTTTTTTTTTTTGCGCCTTTTGTTCAGTCGTCTTTTAACACAAGCAATAATTTTTTGCTCGCGATTTTAATATTTATCTCTCGCTATAATCGGTTCTTTTAAGAACTCAAAACAAATTTGGTTTGGTCTCTAAGTCGATCTCGCGTTTAAAATATTTGATTTGGCTGTAATTAGTTCTTTTAAGAACTCAATAAGAAATTGATTTTGGTTGATTTGCTCGTAAGTTTTAAAATAAATTTGTCGCAGTTTCTCCCATATTTTTTTGTATTCAGATCACTCTTTTTGGCGTTGCGGCGGAAATTGTTGCTGGCACTTGGATTTTTTTTTTGTTTTTTGGATTAAGCCACCTTATAGAGTCTTTAATTTTAATTTTCATTTGAGTTTTATAATGAAGTTTAAACACGTTACAGAAAATAAAATCTTATCGTTTGGAGATAATTGTTTTGGTGGAGTTTTGGAGCAGTTTCAAGCCGCAACAGCACTTGTTTGGCTACGCTTGATGTTATCTGCACCGTCGCTATAATTTGCTACTTTGTAACCTTCCACTATACTAGTTCCTCATATGTGAGTAAGAGACTCGCCACCTGTATATATGGACAGTGCACCATAGTCCCTAGTCTTGTCTACTGTTTGCTAACATGAAAAAAACCGTTATCCGCATAATTCTTCCGTTTTAGTTTAATTTCCTGTCTTTAACTTAAAATGCTTTTTTCTCGAAATTTTTTTTTTTATGAAATGTTTATCTTTGAAAAATTATGTTAAGCAACTTTTTTACGTACCTACTACGATCAACAGAAGTTGTAGTAACATCAATTTTTTGTAACTCAAAAATGGTCAAAAAAGACTCGATATTTCTCTAAAATAAACTTTTTCTTTCATAGCACCCCAGAAGAAAGAAATCCATGGGTGTTAGGTCAAGAAATCTGGGTGGCCAAATGTTGGGGCCAAATCGACCACAGAATGTTCTTGAGGAAGTGCCCGTCTTCTGCCTGTTTGCGCAATAGCAACTGGAAAAATTTTACTCTTCTTTGTGCATCTCCTGGTAGTTAATCCTGTACCGGTGCTAAATGAAAAGGGTATAATCTATTACTCTGTAGAGTTCTGTAAATCCTGGTTCTGGGAAGTTCCAATGCACAGCTAGTCTGCGAACCCACCAAATCATAGAAAATCATAGAAAAATAGCATTCAACATTTCACGCCACATTTTCTCGCTTTATTAAGCATTTGGTACAAAAACAACATTTTATTTATTTTTTAATACGCTTTTCTTATACACTGACCTTGGTTTAATCCAGACATATTTAAATTTTTTTTTTAATTCAATCAGATTTTTTTTTAATTTTACTTTGAAATATTCAACGTACAAACACTCGGTATTGCTAATAACAGCTAATCTTTATTTTACCGTTTATTCTTTAGTACACAACTTACCTCCAGCACCGCGAAAATTTGAGTAATGATGCACAGTTGTATTAACTTCACAGCCAAACAATTGTTTCATAAAAAACAGTTAGTTTCAATTTTGCATTTTGAGCATGCTCTCCATACAATCGGCCCCAGTGTGCGTCGTTCCTTTTTCTTTTCGAGGAGTTCATCCGGTATCAACAAGGTGCTGACGCAGATACACTTCAATACCCAGCTACATGGTGTACTATGATTTGTGTATCGGCGTTGGTACTCCTATCTTGGCAACGAAGCGTTTCCATGGCAGAACCCGTTTACAAACACAATTTCCGCGTAATCACGTTTTGAATACATTTTGTGGGGATCATCTTATCAATGTTAAGCTTTTTTTCATATTCGACAATTAACTGATAACCATTGCTAATAGGTACGTTAGTTTATTATTCTCACTTAATTTTGTTTGACCATATTTTTGTCTCACAAAAAACGGCTTTTACTACGACTTCTGTTGATCATACTTAAAAAAGTTAACATAATTTTTAGGAAATTTCTCAAGGATAAAAATTTCATAAGAAAAATAAAAATTTTATTAAGTAGGTACCTAAAGATTTTGAGTAAAAATCATTTCAAGTAAAAAAATTAAACAACAATTTTCATAATTTTGAGTTTAAGAAGCCATAACTTTTTTGTAGTAGTGCTTAGGACTTGTATGCGTCTTTTCAAAATGTACAAAACAATTTTTATGGGTATAATAGTTTATAAGTTATAGCGTTTTAAGTGTTAACACATCCAAATTAGAGGTCACCTACTTTGATGAGCTATAACGGGAAATACGATGAAAATATACCCCCCCCCCCCCCCCCCCCTCTGTCATACAATTTTGTGTTCGGCAGAACTTCAGGAATCTTCCCTTAAAGGATTATGCGCTACTTAACTGGGACACCCTGTATTTAAATGGCTGTCTGAACAAAATTAATCGACGAGTCTGTCCAATTTGGGCTAATTCTTAGACGCATTGAGTATGTGGTACTGATCTTAGAAATAATTTCCCAGAGTTGAACTAATTGATCAAATTATATAACTCCTGTCGAAGGTTCTACTAAACCATTGTATCCTAAATTAAAGTTAAATTGTAAGTCCTTTAACAAACAAATGAAACTAAGAAGTTCCATATTTTCTTTGAAGAATTCATCATCAAAAGTTAGACTCTAATAAATTAATTTTCGACGGTAACCAACGACACAATAATCCATCTTAATGAATCGAAATATTTCAGCGCATCATCAAAAGTCTAGACCATGTACCAAGACCGTCATTAGTTTGAAGGTATTCAAGGAATTAAAATTCAATAATCGCCATCAATTAAAAGATGAATGAACAACATTGTTGTCATTTTCACAAAGACATAAACCATCTATAAAAATATCTCCTTGGCAAAATTATTGTGAACCCAAGCAAAAATCTTTCGATTTAAAATAGAAAATCCTTTCATAAAAGCGGATAGCTATAGATACAATGTCAAGCGCATTTAAAACGAATCGTTCATCCATACCGAACTGCTAAAGATAGGTAGGTACTTTTACTGCGAGACTTGCGTCAACTTAAATTTCACAGTTCACGATTAAACACAATCGAAACTGCGCACATATCCTTTTAACTAAACTGAAGCCGTTTGAAATGATTTCCTTTTTGGAAAATATTCAATTTATCGCATAACGGAGCAACGAACAACTACACAACCTACCGAAGGTTGTAGGCATCTTTTACGTCTTACCAGGCGGTAAGCAATTTCCTCATGAAACAGAACCTTCGTACACTAATCCTTGGCTTTTCTTGCGGAAAAAAAAACGAGCATAATATAGGTAGCATTCGGTAGGTATGTCCCAGCTTTACGCATTTCAAAGTTTGAAGCTTCCTTTCAGTGGCAGCGTAGCGTACATCTAAATCGGCTTTTCATCAGAAAACATTATCAAACGGCCTTGTGTTGCCTTACTCCCTGATGTACCATCACCGCTCTGGTATGGGTTGGTGGACTCTATGACTCGTTTTGCGCGTATATAATGTAGCTACCCATTTTGCAAAAGGCATTAATTAAAAATGCATAATTACAAAGGAGGAGGAAAATTACCTGCAAAGGATGGATAAGTTAGAATGCTTGTGTATCTCTCGCTCTGGCTTTCATCGTGTTCGTCATTTTGACAGCTTATCCTCCTAAGCAGGCTTTGAATACATAAATCCATAGAAATACCTGCCATGTATATGTTAGCCCAACTATAGGTAGCGAGCTGAGGGTAGCTCCCGATTAGGTGGGTACAAAATGTTCGCTTACTAATTTAACTCCGACAAGGCAAGTGGGTTGGGTGAAAGGGGAGTTTGGGAAAAATTAACCGAAATTAAATATTTCATTGTCTGGGGAAATTAAAGTAGAAGTACTTTATAGCGCTATACTCGTTTGTTTTTTTATCATGTTGCTCGACGACTTCAATTAATATTAATAACATTTAGGCTCTCGCCGTTGGTATGTCATTGGGGACATTTCGAATTCACCAGGAATAAAGAATGAGGAACACATGCACATACGTAGGTATAAGGTATATGAGATATTTTGTGTAAACAGAAACACACTAGATTGCGTTATAAAATAGTCGACTTGGTAATCGCAATAATCAAGGGCACACGCACACACCGAGGACACATAACTCGAAATTAGTCTGAGGAAAACAATATCGAACATAAGGTGCATATAAATGAGCAGAGGATACCATTCTGGAAGTATTTCATTTTAGATTCAGTTCAAGAATAGTGTGTCGAACAAGAATGTTTATGTATGCGAGTATTTCGCACAATATTTTAATGAATGCTATATTGAAGAACTCACATACATATATAATATATATGAGTGGGGAATAGGGCGGCGACAAACTTCCTCCATCCTTCTCGATCTGCGGCCAGATACTTCAGCTGTGGTCACGTTTTACGCTGTGTTGCTGCTTCGGCCACTAGGCACTGTTGATTTCCAAGTAGTTCTTGGTCTACCAACTCGCCATGCGTACCTTGAGGATTCCATTCGAAGGACTGCTTCGCGATGTTGTCGGTTGGTCTCCTCACCGTGTGGCCAATCCAGAGCCACTTCCGCTGCCTAATTTGGACATTCAAAAGCTTTTGACCCGTTATGCGCCACAATTCTTGGTTCGATATAATTTGCGGCCATCGGATCTTAAGAATCTATCGAAGGCAGCGGTTTACATTTGCCTGTAATATTCTCAAGATGGACGTAGAGACTTTCCAGGTTTCGCAGGCATACAGCAGTACAGATTTGACATTGGATTAACCTACTCAATGGGCGTCTGTCGCAAAATAATCGGCTGATGTAGCGGGCAGTGTGTATGATTTTGGTCTTGTTGCAATTGATGTTAAGACCAGCCAAGGTTTTCAGGAATTTTTCTCTCCATTCGCTTGCAGTGATTGGCACATCTCGTTCATCACGCTGTTGGTACTTGCCAGGAAACAGATATCGTCGGCATAATCCGGGTGGCTTAGCCTCTCAAACGATCTCCATTGGATACCATGTCTCTCAGTTTTATCTACGGTGGCAGTGTATATGTGTATTCGCATATACATAGACTTTGCTGAATTAAGCGCACCACTAAGTACTTGCTGATCTCTCTCCTCTTTATGAGTTAGTTGTTGTTCACAGATCACTGAATAAAGAACCTAATCTAAATAACCATTGGTCGTTCTTAATACAAATACAACAAGTAGGTACACCATCTATCGACAGTAAAAACAGCATTGGCAACTGAATATCCCCTTGTCTTACTCCCTGTCGCACTTCTAAAGAGTCGGAAAGCTGTCCATTATGTAGAACGAAGCATCTTGCGGCGTGATAGGACTTATTTATAACAGCAAAAATCTATCATCTAAAGATTTCCAGATCCATTCGCGGTTGACTCGGTCAAAGGCCTTCCCAAAGTCTACGAACATAAGGTAGAGCGGTGACGTAAACTCGGTTGACTGTACGAGTATTATACACAGAGTGTTGATGTGATCGACACAGGACCGACCACAACGAAAGCCCGCTTGAAGCCTCTTGAGCGTATTTTCGATCCTGTCCTTTGTTCGTTCGAGAATTATAGTTGCCATTATTTTCGGGAAAACAGACAAAACGGTAATACCACGCCAGTTATTGCAGTTCTCAAGGTTTCCCTTCTTTGGTATCTTAACAATAACTCCATCCTTCCAGTCCCTGGGGGTATTTCTCGTCTTTCCATATAGCCTGTATTAGTGGCAACAGTATAAAGGCCGTTGTATCGGGATCGGCTTTCAGGAATTCGGCTGGTATCCCATCAAGTCCAGCTGCTTTCTTGACTTTTAAGAGGTTGATCACAGTTTTGATTTCTGCAGCTGTTGGGGGTCCGGTGTCAATTCCCCTGTAAGATCACCGCATTTCTAGCTGTTGGAAGCTCATCGTTGGACTCAGCTCATCCGATTCCTCATTTAGCAGGGCACAAAAATTATCCCTCCATCTTCGCAGTTGATCTTCGATTGTTACCAATTATGTGCCGTGTGCCACATGCAAAACAGGATGGTTGGTGTTGCTTCTATGGCGATTTTGTACAGCTCCCTCGTATATTCTCTTGTTGCAGCACTTTCCGAGAAATTCGTCCATTCTTTTCACTTCACTTTCTTGTGAGCTACTCGGTACTCGATATGTAGAGCCACTTTACGTTGAACGTTGGTTTGGCGTTTGCTTTAATTTTCAATGATCTTCGAAACTCGATTTTGTCCCAGGGATCTCTTGGGATATCCAAGGGTTTCTAGCTGTCGACATTTTAGACACAGTTTCGGAGCCCGCCTCTATAAACGCGCTTTTTACTTTTCCCCACATCGCTTCTATAGATGGTTCGCCTAATTCAATTGAACTCGAAGCTTTGCCGTTAAGTGTTGCGATGAAATTCCGACATGTGCTGTGGTCTTTGATTAGAGCATTGGTATTGAGTTTGGTTCTCCTCGCTGCATTTTCATTTCGCCGCTTGACAGCTGCTGTGCGTATTTGGATATTTGCTAATACAAAGAACTCACATGACAAAGCATAATGATATCTTTCACCATTATAAATGGTCTTTTCAGAGTTAATAGTGCGGCGAGCGTAATCCTTCGTCATTCTGAACAACCTGACGAATAATGCAGGGATATGGTTCCAAGTCTAGATATGGTTCTATATATTGTAAGGTATCGCGATCGGTAGACCTACCGGTAAAAAAAAAATATAGGTAAGAGCCAATCAGATCATTGAGAAATGGACACAGTATCTTGTCCAATAATGAAGTGACTGCTCAATAAAGTTGGTTCAAATTAGACTATTTATAGGGTCTCTTTTCTCGGGGGAACGTGCAAACGATTCTGCGGTTCTATTTATCGCAGACATACTGTCATCTGACCAAATCTTGGAGATGAGTTTGTGTATGCTCTGCTCTGATCCAGTTGCCTTCTTGACCTAGAGTTTAGAGATTAGTTTTAGAGTTCAGGTGGACGGAAAGTCTCGGCTTCTTCGTCCATGTTAAATTGTTCTTTCTATACCGTTCGTCTTCGATATTTAACATTGCAGACTGCAAGAGTAGATTTTCAATATACACAATCATCACCGAGTGTGATTCTAAGATTTGCTTGACAGACATTTTTGTTTGGCCTTGAAAGATTTTTATTTTTGTTTCGATAAGATTTCCTAACATTATACCTGGAGTAGGATCCCTCTATTTATTCGATAGCATTTCGTGACGTTGCTCGTCCTCCTCTCTATGTGTTTAGCGGCAATCTTCGTTCAACTAAGGGTTTCGTAGGGCCTAGGGGTGGTGTAGGGCGACACGCAGCATATCCAATAGCTTTTATTTTTTTTGTTCACAAAGTATGTATCTACATACCACGGCTTCAACCAACAAGCCCCTCCAGCGAGCTCCGTCCTTAACTAGCTACCTCCATTTACGTATACACCAAGTTGATTGCTATAGTGCTTAGCGAGAACCATAATATGAATCTGAGTACATAATCCACCTTAAGCCAATGTATGATTAAATTAACACATTTCAAATAATATGTAGTGACTAACTCAAGACTCAAGGCAGCTATCAAATCTTTGGATTCGGTCTCTATAACTTTTCTAGTAGCCCTCAACTGGCGATCATCTCTTACGAAAATGGCCAAACAGTTCAACATTCACTTTTTTGTTTGTGCGGGGGCATAGAGGTATTCCAGGGAATTGTAAGGCCGAAGAAAACATCAGAATACGAGCAACTATACCCATCCTGCCATCCTGTATTTCCAACGACCGGGTAGCCGGTACCGGTTATCCGGCTGCCGGGTATGTGTGAAATGGGCCTTAGTAACACTGGCTGCCCGGTAGGCACTAAATCACTCGTTTCAGCGATAATCTTCTCATTGATTTTGAGAATGCTTACATATATCCGCTTGGTCTTTATTGTACCTCATCATCAATGAAAAATAAATGTCGGCAAAACTTATTGAAGATCTGTTTCTTGGTTATACTCGTGGATACTTATTATAGTGGAAACATTGCGGCATTCTGTTGCGTTTGTATTAGTGGTTTATAAAATACCTGCCCACCTACAGTCTGTAAAAATAAAAGTTTTTTAATAACAGGAACTTTGGGTAGGGGTAGTCACATCGAGAGTGCTGAAAGTCAGGATATTAATTCTCAAGCTGTTTTTGAGTTTTCGTATTCAGAATACCTATCAAAATGTTTACCTCAGAAAATTTTATGTCCATGGATGCTAATTAAATTTTATTAGAATTTTTGTGAGTCCTATGGAATATGAATTGGATAGGGATACCAATCTAAAAGTGCAATCACAACAGCTTCCAAATGTAATAACTAACTTTTCTACTTGGTAGATAGTATCTGCAGAAAACTGGAAGGACAAACTGGAATATAACTTAACTAGCTGAACCCCCGCCGGCTTCGCCAGTCGTTTTATTGCTTTTTACAATTTTAATTTTTTAATTTTTTTGGCCTATCAATTGATCACCGTAATTACCGACATTTAAAAAAAAATCAACTCAATTGGTTCAAAATTACGGGCGACAGAGGGAAACATAGTTTTTTCCACTTGGTTTTATATACATACCTACATAGGTACATAGATATAGCTGTACCCGCCCGACTTTGCCCATGCACAGATGTTCTTTCGTAAAATGCGAGAAATGAGAATAAACTGGAACTTTCTTTCTGCCTAAACCTGAAATACAGCAATACGAACAAAACAAAAATAGACTCATGAAAATCGGCCCAGCGGTTATAGAGATATAACGTCATCGAGTTTCACCCCATAGAAGATTTTTTTTGTTTATGAGGTATACGATTTTGAATGTTTTTTTTTTTGTATGGGAGGTGCCACGCCCCTTTGTCCAATTTTGACCAATTTTCACAGGAGCACTTCAGGGCCAATACCTAAGATTATCTGTAAGTTTGAGCTCAATCCATTCGGTGGTTTTCGAGATATACAATTTTGAATGTCTTTTTGGTATAGGAGGTGCCACGTCCCTTTGTCCAACTTTGACCAATCTTTACGGAAGCACTCTAGAACCAATACCTAAGATTATCTGTAAGTTTGATCTCAATCGATTCGGTGGTTTTCGAGATATACGATTTTGAATGTTTTTTTGTATGGGATGTGCCACGCCCCTTTGTCCAACTTTGACCAATCTTCACAGGAGCATTCTGCGGCCAATACCTAAGATAATCTGTAAGTTTGAGCTCAATCCATTCGGTGGTTTTCGAGATATACGATTTTGAATGTCTTTTTGGTGTAGGAGGTGCCACGCCCCTTTGTCCAACTTTGACCAATCTTCACGGAAGCACTCTAGAACCAATACCTAAGATTATCTGTAAGTTTGATCTCAATCGATTCGGTGGTTTTCGAGATATACGATTTTGAATGTTTTTTTGTATGGGATGTGCCACGCCCCTTTGTCCAACTTTGACCAATCTTCACAGGAACATTCTGCGGCCAATACCTAAGACAATCTGTAAGTTTGAGCTCAATCCATTCGGTGGTTTTCGAGATATACAATTTTGAATGTCTTGATAGGAGGTGCCACGCCCCTTTGTCCAACTTTGACCAATCTTCGCAGGAGCACTCTGCGGCCAATACCTAAGATAATCTGTAAGTTTGAGCTCAATCCATTCGGTGGTTTTCGAGATATACGATTTTGAATGTCTTTTTGGTGTAGGAGGTGCCACGCCCCTTTGTCCAACTTTGACCAATCTTCACGGAAGCACTCTAGAACCAATACCTAAGATTATCTGTAAGTTTGATCTCAATCGATTCGGTGGTTTTCGAAATATACGATTTTGAATGTTTTTTTTTATGGGAGGTGCCACGCCCCTTTGTCCGATTTTGAATTTGTTTAGCCTATTGACCGACCACCGTAATTACCGACATTATAAAAAAAAATCTACTAAATTGGTTGAAATTTACGGGCTACAGAGGGATACAGTTTTTTCCACTTTGTTTTTAGAGAAGAGATAGAGATTAAAACAAAACAAATTTTAATTTCAAAAAATTGCCTTCCACTGGTGTCATTGTCATATTGATGTAATAGTTATAGTGAGCGGGTGTCACTGCTGCACTCGATAACAATTTTCCATTTTTGTCTTTGTTTTGAAGTGCATAATGAAAATTCAGCGCAAAAAAAAAAGTCTATCCAACGATATATAGTTTGAAGTAGCTATACATCCTGGCTGCCCTTTTATTTCCTTTCCGACTCGCTCTCTCTTCTTCCATTTCAACGTCCTTTTTGCTGTTTTCTTCCGAGTTTTGTCCTCGTTAACACCACTGATGAGTGGTGCAGTATAATACGGCTCGGTTGCTGACGGCATTTTCTAATAGGACTACAGCCGCTGTTGATGTTGTGGTTACGCTAGTCTTGCATTCGTTTTAGATGCCAGCTTGAAGGGGTACTGCATTCTAACCCCGCCAGCCCAAAAGCAAACCAAATGTTTAACGCAGTAGTATAGTTCTAATTAACTTTTGTGTCGAAACAAACACAAAAGTCTTTGACAACGTAATTAAAATTTTCATCATCGCACAGCGATTGGAATTTATTAGTTTAATGGATTTTAATTTTCATCCCGTTTCTATTTCTTGTTGGATGTGTCTCTGATCTCTTAGCATGGCAACTTTTCGAATTGGTGGTTAAAGCAACCACTGTCTCGTAGAAGAGGGGTTGAATTTCATACCACGAGTGGAGGCTGTGTTTCTTTTTTTTTTTGTTTTGTGCACGAGGATAATATTATTAGATGTAATGGCGAAGAATATAACAGCAGAATGTGATTGCTTTTTAAAAATTCAAAACACGAACCTGGGTCCCGAAAACGAACGCATTTGGTGTTTGGGAAAATATTGCACTAAACACCATGTGTGTGTGTGTGTCCAATTTGTGCTTTGTACGAAGAGGGTGTTTCTTTTTACGATAATGCGTTGTAAAATTGTTTAATTCACTTTTGGATCGTTGAAATGAAGTGTTGGAAAAAAATAAATGTTTCGTTTTTGGCTAAGTAAAAAATCACAGCTGCGTTTAATGTGTTGGAAGTAGTAAATTGAAAATAAACAATATAAGAAGCAGAATTTGTTTGTTAAGCATTTTTAGAAAGGGTTTCCCTTTCCACTAATCAAAAAACTGAAGAAATTTCCGAAATTTCTTCGTGTACTTACTTACTTAGATGGCGCTACAGTCCGGGGTGGACCTGGGCCTCAACCAACATGCCTCTCCAGTTAGCCCGATCTTTGGCTAACAGCCTCCAGTTGCGCACTCCAAGTTGGTTGAGGTCCCCTTCCACTTGTGCGCGCCACCTAAGGCGAGGTCTTCCTCTACTGCGTTGTCCCTCCGGGTTGGAATCGAAGACTCTTCGGGCCGGAGCGTTGGTGTCCATTCGCTCTACATGTCCTAGCCATCTTAGTCGACTGATACGCACTTTTCTGACCAGGTCTATGTCGCTGTACAGCTCGTAGAGTTCGCTGTTAAACCTTCTCCTCCAAAGCCCGTCAACGCAAACGGGACCGAAAATCACTCGAAGAATTTTGCGTTCGAAACGACCAAGAAGATCTTCATCCGCCTTTGTTAACGTCCATGCTTCTGCGCCATAGAGTAGGACTGGGATGATGAGGGTCTTATATAGAGTCTCCTTAGTGTTTCTTGACAAGGCCTTACTAGTCAGTTGCCTTCTTAGGCCAAAGAAACAGCGGTTGGCAAGTGTAACTCTTCGTTTGATTTCTGCTGTGGTGTCATTATCAGAGTTTATAGCGGAGCCGAGGTAGATAAAGTCCCTAACCACCTCAAAGTGATAGCTGTCTATCGTGACGTTCTGTCCGATTCGCCGATGTTGTGTGTCCCTTCTTGTTGACAGCATGTACTTTGTTTTACCCTCATTCACCACTAAACCCATTTTTGCCGCTTCTGTGCTAATACTTGCAAACGCACCAGTAACAGCTCGCTGCGTTCTGCCAATTATGTCAATGTCGTCAGCGTATGCAAGTAGTTGCACAGACTTTTGGAAAATTGTGCCCCTGGTGTTGGCTTGCGAGTTTCGCACAATTTTCTCAAGTATGATTTTGAAAAAGTCACATGACAGCGCATCACCTTGTCTAAATCCTTTTTTGACATCAAAGGTCTCGGTGAGATTATTTCCGACCTTTACGGAGCAGCGAATTTTCTTCGTGTAGCAGAAAATAAAATAAACGTATTAATTCCAAAAACAATCTCCATGAAATTTGTCGAGGAAGATGAACAGTTTTATGGACACCGCACTCCTGCAGGCGGCATGGAAAACCGCTTATTTTTCCATCTAAGCCGAGTATCCTACAAAAATACCATCGCGATGAGCTAAGTATGTAAATATTATGTGAGAGGAGACATTTCGCTGCGCAGGTCGATACCAACACAACATTTGATCGCATACCAATCAGTATTTTACCGTGCCTGTCAAAGGTCTTTGAGAAACTCATAGCAAGACAGGTTATTGAACACTTATCTCTTAATAGCCTCCTATATGGTGGCCAATCGGGTTTTAGGTCTAACCACAGTTGTTCTTCTGCGATTGTTAATATCTTAGAAGACATAAGAAAAGAGTTTGAAAACGGTTGTGTAACGCTTCTTTGTCTGCTGGATTTCTCAAAGGCTTTTGACAAGGTTAACCATAAGATTCTCTGCTGGAAATTGCAACATCTCTTTGGTTTTGGTAACAGTGCAGTGAAACTTTTTGAAAACTTTCTTTCAAATAGATTTCAGAAAGTTGTAACCTCCGATTCTTCTTCCGCTCTTCTGCCAGTGAAGTAGGGTGTTCCTCAAGGTTCAATACTTGGACCCATTAACTTTTGTATGTTAATAAATGACCTGCCATCTGTCTGTAAACATACTTCGGTCCATCTCTATTCGGATGATGTTCAGCTCTACTTGGCCAGGCCATTTAATAATACAGCTGAACTTTGAAGCAACCTAAATGCGGACCTCTCCAGTATTTATTTATGGTCTGTATCTAATGGATTACTTTTAAATCCAGACAAGTCTCAAGTTATACCCATATCTAAAACAAAAACTACCCATCCAAACTTTACCTGATGTCGTGCTCTCTGATTTCAAATTAAAGATTGTTCATAATGTTACTAGCCTGGGATTTGTTATCGACTCAAACTTATCAGGATACGACCATATAAACTATGTAATAAGAAGGATTTATTGATGTCTTAGGAAACTGTGGCTAAGTATTACGTATGCTGAGGTTGTATACTGTAATGTCGATTCCTTATCCCAGCGCAAGCTTCAAGTTGCTTTCAACGATACGGTAAGATATATTCATGGGCTGCGAAGGTATGACCATATTTCACAGCAGGCAAAAAGCATATTGGGCACAACCCTTAAACATTATATTGATGCTAGCAACTGTATATTCCTACATAACATAATAACAACTAAGACTCCTATGTATCTATTTATATGAAAAACTTAATTTTGCTCGTTCACTTAGAACGCTTTGTTTAATTCCACCACGTTATAATTATCTTAATTCGTCCCGTTTATTTTTTATTTATGCTGTAAAAGTATGGAACTCATCTCCAATGCCAATCGCTTCAAAAACGCAGTTTTTCTACATTTCTCAAACCTATGTCTTCATTGTAATTTCACTCCTTACTTTAACTATCATCTAACGTATTCTATTTACTTATATTTAATCTATCTCTTCGCTCCTTTCTTCTTCTTTTTCTCCTTATCCTTTATCTTATTATATTGTAAACTTAATTGTAATTGTAAGATTAATATACATATTGTATTATTAAAGTATTGGATTATTGAACTTATTTTCTTACTGTCTTAACTCCAAGTACTATAAAATATATTTTATCTAAATGTACCTTAATTTATAATAATAAATTGAAATTGAAATTGAATTGAAATTGAGGTGGCGTACTGGATAAAACCTTGCGTTTGTCAGGGGATCAAACTTGGGTGTGTGGGACCCCTCGCACTGTACCAAGTCCAGTACACTAACCGTGCCCACAACCTTTCGCGAACGTCTAACAAACATCGCAGAGTATAAATGTCATGGAAAATCCCCTTACATTCGGCCCAAAAAATAAAAACTCACACGAACGAATAATTGTTGTGAGAAGCTTGGTATGGTAGGACCTGTGCCATCCATTTATTATTATTATACCCTCCACAGGAAGATATATTCACTTTGTCATTACATTTGTAACGCCAAGAAGGAGTCACCGGAGACCTCATAAAGTATACATTTATTCTGAATCAGGGTCAAATTCTGAATCGATTAAGCCGTGGATGAGGAAGAGAAGAAAATTATCCCTCACCTTCTTTGTTCCTGTCCAGCTCTCTCCAGTAGAAGGAATCTTCACCTAGGAGCCTTCCATTACAACAACTTGGACGAAACACAGACATCAGAAGCCTCTTACGCTTTATAAAGAGCTGAAAATGGTTTAACTAGTAGGGAGATCTTGTATGATCCTTTTTCGTGGTATCACAATAGACCTATGCTGGTCTAAGTGTGTTGGCGTTTCCCACCTGGCAGCCACTTTCAACCGACCAACCAACCAAGCCGTGTCCGTTTGTATGTCTATTAAAAACACGATGAATTAATCGACCGAATCGAATGAAATTTTGTGAGAGGACTTATTTTTACCGAGCGTCGTCAGGTTTGTATTGAAAATGAGCTATATCGGTCGATTAGTTCTGGTACCTCCCATACAAAAATGTCAATTCTTGATATTCTAACGCAAATTTAGTCATCAGTTCATATGACCTACACAGTATCTACACATGTCATAGAGTATATACATAATTTCCGATTGACAACCGATGACACACTTTCAATGTTTCAGTCATGCTCATGTCACTGTTGCCTAAAATCCGTGACATTCTTGCTTTGTACTGCTGTGACAGAGCTGAATGACTACATTCATGAATGTCACTCAGTCGCAACAGCACAGTAATTAAGATCCTTCATTTTGCTGTGACACTGCGTTGCTATACGATTACACAGAATGAAAACTTTTGGGAAAAAAAAATGTTTGTCATAATAACCTCAGCATGTAACTGAATGACATGCGTGACAGACTGCTGATATCTTAAAATATGTAAAGACGTGCATGATGCCTTAAATATTCTTCTTCTTTTTTTGTAATTGGTTGAGTTTGAGTACGTTTTGGTCAAAAACGCTCTCAAATGCTGGAAGTGGCAATGAACGACATAGCCTAAAACCTTCTCTGAGAGTTGATAAACATTTTAAAATAAATTTCATTTAAATCTGTTTTATATTTTTCATGTCAACTGGTAACATTCATACTCCTAAAACCCCCTACAATTTTAATAATGCAGGTATAGTTAGGTAAAAATGTTGAAAGGTTTTTCGTTAAGTACATAAAAAAAATCAGTTTATAAAAGGACAATACTCGGATCTGACCGACAATGTATTATGCCACATGAAACTCAGACATCAGGAATGTAGGTATAATCTCATTATAAAAAAAACATTATTTTATTTTCAAAAAAAAACCAAACTTGATTCCAACATAAACTATACAAAATACCCTAACTGTAATTTTGTAACGCTGTCAGTTTTGTTTTATGAATTCGTATGAATATTTTGTTATTTGCGCGCACACTAGTGTCACCATTTCTTGCTGCTCTTTATAGTGCAATTTCAACAGCAACACATAAATGTCGAAGGATTCATAAATATCCTTGCGCTGAGGTCTAATAAAAATTGTAAACAACTGTGCCATGCTACTCTGCTGGTGGTGTTTGTCTTTTCCTTATATCTAAACTCATATAGTACTCTACAGGAATAAAGAAAGACACGAAGATACCATGACCAACCAACGACAACCTATATTATGTACCTACACTTGGTGTCGGTTGCGATATATGTATGTATTGCATGAGAAATCGTTTTATGGGGCTTTGTCTTTCGATATGTATTCCGTTTATTTATTCTGGTGGGGGGGCATGAGGACTTACCAGGAAATAATACAATTAAATGTTATCATATTCCGTGGGTGGTGCTTTCTGTTTCTTTCCTTTTTCACACCCTGATTCCATTTGGGTGTGATTTCGTAAAACGATTGATTAGGCTATTAGGTGGTGTTTGTTGAAATTATTGTCGCGGTATATTTATAGAAATGTTGGGTGTATGTAGGTACTTAAATCAGTGTGACGACGACAAAATGAATTGGATATCAGTAAATATTTTTCTTTGTAACCTCTAAGCGTACACTCACGCAATTCTTAGCTTTTTCGTATACTAATCACGGTATTAAGACACCTGAAATGAAGGGTTTGGAACCAAATTAAAATCATCCTGACTTATCCATTCTAATATTATAAATGCGAAAGTGACTCGCTATCTGGGATGTTTGCTAACTTGTCACGACTAAACCTCTTTGATGAAGGACATTTGCAAATCGCGAAATGTTGGCGAATAGGAAAACAGGGAATGGCTCCTCATACAACAAAGCTATTTAAAACACTTTATGGACGCGTTTAAGTCCTGAAGTTTGATAAATGAACACATATTGCCTGCTGCAAGAATTTTGAAAAATGTGCGCGGAATAGGATAAAGGAGCGTGGCACTTAGCATCAGATTAATTTACCAATGCATGGCGTATTACTGTATTAGTCAATTATGCTGAATAAAGTCGATGTTTTATTAGTCCAAATAGGAGCTACATCCCTGGCTATGTGGTGTAGTATAATTGAACCTGCAGCACTGAAAACGGTAGGGATTACTCTACCACAACCAGAAGATCGAAAAGTCTATCGGTCATATAAATCTCCCAGAGGGGATGGATTAACCTGTTGCAGTAATAAAATATGGAATATAGACACTAACGCCTTTCACTGTCGCACTCTTTAGATCGAGCTTTGAATATAGCTTATAACTTATAGCCAATAAGCCTGATACGCTACTTTCTAAGTCACGGAAAAAATAGTATAGTCCATGGTATAAGAGAATCCTTTCTGATAAACTCCAATCAAACAATAACGCATATTTCTTACCATCCACAGTCACAGCCCTTCATAATCTAAATAAGAAGCTTGAAGAGTCGATGGAGACTAAAAAAATGTCCTCTGCAGCTAAGGCTTCGACAATACGTCCCACTTAAACATGAAAAAAAGTAGTTAATGCGAAAAGAATAGACAAGTTAACAGTCTTCTGTATATGTTCGATGCTAAGCAGCATAGCTATATATCTGCCAAATTCGGACTTAAATATGCAACACTTAAAGCTGTTAAAGGATGTACACTAGGAGGAATGTTATCTTCCCGACTATGGACAATTGTTATAGATAAACTTATTGGCGAACTAAATTATTGCGGGTTTCCTGCTACAAATGTGACTAAAAAGGCAAACCAAGAGGCCTTAAAGGACACATGAAATTTCTAAGATCAATATATATTGTATGCCAAAACCTATACTTACATAGATTGAATGGACAGAATTTATTTGCTCAAAAAGCAACTTTCATCGAAGGATGGAATATAATACATATTCAACCAGCCTGTGTTATAGTCTGGTACTCCCAGGCTACATGAATACCACTCAGTATTGAACACGAACGCCCGCCGCCGGCTCAAAAAGCCAACTAGTATTTATGACAGGGATCAGCGGATCTTACTATAACAAACGAGTGATTTTTAAAGCTGAAATCTACGCAGTTGAGCTCTGTGCCGCCAAAGTATGCCTAAGACAAAATCTTAGAGCCAGATTACCAAACATCAGCTTACTATCAGACAATTAAGCAGCGCTTAAAGCTCTTGATTCAAACAAATTCAACTTCAGACTCTTCTAGAACTGCCTGAACTCTACCGACAACACACACAGTCATTCTCCTATAATAGGTCCCAGGTTTCGACAGATCCAAAGGGCTAATTAGTCAGCTGCAAATGCTAAGTAACTCCCTTTATTAGGCCAGAACGTTTTTGTGGCATATACCGACCAGCAATATCAAGGTATGCTCTGGTCTCTTATGATAGCTCCTAAAGATGCTATCCAATTTAACTCAAAACAGGGCATGCGTCAGGCAAAAAAAAATTGTCAGCTGTGCTAATAAGAAATGAAGTACCTACTCGATGTCGATATGCATAAAAGAAGTGAACTTAACTGATTTCATCAATGCACACTTGCTCTCTCAATTATAATTTTTTCAAAATTTGGCAGAAATTTCACTCCCAAATGGAGCCTATAAGAGCAAGGAACAGCTGAAAACATGTTAAAAAAATACCCACCAATTATCTCAGGAAGAGAAAAACACTTGCATCAATAGAGGCTCATTACAGCCTCAAGACATTATAAAACTCAGCAGCGACGACTATCGTAAGGTACTTTCTCGAGCTTGATTTAAATTCAGGACCAATTCAATCACTAATCAGAGTGATTCCGATGGGAGTACAAAATACCAGCTTAGGTCGCTCAGTTTCAGTCAGTCATCTTCAAGGCCCTATTCGGGTCTGACCAATTCTGATCAAATCAAAGATATTCCACTTCCATCCTCTAAGGTAGCATATGATCTGACCAAATACCCCACCTGCAGATCCGCGATTACGTTCTACATTTTGGCCGAACTCCTGCCAATATATTGCCTTGAAATTTGCCAGTTCTTTGCGCTTCTTCTCCGTATGTATTGTGATCGGGGTAAGTGTTATCTTACTTACTTAAGGTGGCGCTACAGTCCGGGGTGGACCTGACCTGGGCCTCAACCAACAAGCGTCTCCAGCCAGCACGATCTTTGGCCAGCTCTCTCCAGTTTCGCACACTAAGTTGGTTGAGGTCCCCTTCCACTTGCGTGCGCCACCTGAGTCGTGGTCTTCCTCTACTGCGCCGTCCCTCGGGTGTGGATTCGAAGATTTTCCGGGCCGGAGCATTCACGTCCATTCGCTCTACATGACCCAGCCACCGCAGTCGTTGGCCCTTCACTCTTCTGGCTATGTCGATGTCGCTGTACAGCCCGTACAGTTCGTCGTTGTATCTCCTCCTCCATTCACCGTCTATGCAGACGGGACCGAAAATTACTCGAAGAATTTTCCTCTCAAAGCAACCAAGAGTAAGCTCATCCACTTTTGATAGAGTCCATGCCTCTGCACCATAAAGTAGGACTGGGATGATTAAGGTCTTATAAAGGGTCACTTTAGTTGTTCGAGAGAGGGCTTTGCTACTCAATTGCTTTCTTAGCCCAAAGAAACAGCGATTGGCAAGAGTTATTCTTCGTTTAATCTCAGCGCTGATGTCATTGTCTGAGTTCATAGCGGAGCCTAGGTAGACAAAGTCCTTTACCACCTCACCATGAGCTGACGTGGTAAGTGTTATCATCAGGATATAAACCCATATCGGCGACTTTTTCAAGGGCTGCATCAGCTTCATCTAAAAAAGCGATGCACATCGACTCCACAGTTGGCGCAAACACCTCTATTAGAGTTATCGTTGACCTCTCAATCCTAAGCTTTAAGATAGCAACGCTCCCTTCTAATGGTATCCACTCCAATACCTATCCTATCGCATCTGAACAGACTTTGGGAATGCTACACCTGACTGACATGAAGATCTTAAATCCGTCAGTAAAGGCCTGCTGTTCTAAAGTCCCTTTGCTCTATGTATTAGTCAGTATTTTGAAACAGCCTCTACAGGTCTTTTTCTTTGTTCCAGGTGCCTTTAATCGAGAAACCATAAGTCCACTTACATCCCCATTGGTACCATATATATATCTCATCCACCCTCTCACTACCACAATGATCTGCGGAACGATATACTCCTTCCATAACAAAACTCTCTTTGACCTATACAACCACTAAATCAAATTATAATTTACCTAAACCCAATAATGGATAGCACTTTCAAATATTTATGCCCGAAAGTGTCCAATAATCACGATCGGGAACACATATGCAACAATCCCTATCAAAACATCGGAGGGCGCATTGGTGAACACTACAAAAGATTCCATTTACAAATTCCACATTATTTACCAACATTTCGAATGTGTGATAGAATGACCTTGATAATTGATTAGGAGTTCCTTTCACCTCGTAGAGGGCTATAGACTCGACCCTATTCCCATTTTTGTTAATAAACGAAATGGCCTGGGTAGTGGAATGGCGACGAAGGTTTTATTTGTCTACACCATGCCCTACCATCATTAACATGATAGTGTGACAATAACCAGAACTAAACATTCCAGCCCCTAATGTCTGACATTCTGATTCGAACCTCCTTTACCACCATGGAATGTCCCTGCACACGATACTTTCCAAGGATATATGTGCCTTCGAATTGAATACTCCGCCGCAACAATCGGCTGTTTCTCCTGGGACTAGCTTTAGCTCTTTAGCTGGGTGGGGTAAAGCGAACACACGCAGTGTATTATTTGGACATGGTATACCCACAGAGTCCTTTTGCCGATATTGTGTGTGCACAAAAATGGAGAGGGCTACATGGTTGCGTGACATCCGTTTTTGTGTCCTCGTCAACGTCGTCGTCGTTGGTCGACGTCGCCGCAGGTACAAACTATCTGGAGTATGATAGCCACGCATGGACTTTGATTTACTGGCACTTTTTGTCGGCCGTCGCGTTTTGCTGGAAGCCTTTGGTCTATGTTATTGTAAAGAAAAAAAAAATAGGTAGAAAATACTCGCGGCTAACGAGCCAGGTGACAACGACAGTATTCCACTGCCACTCTCTGAAAAGGACATGAATTTAATTGAATTAAAAGCTGCTAAATGTATGTACTATACCGTTCGATTGTCGTTCACCACCCCTCTGGTCACAGAAGAGGTTTTATTTTGTTGTTGCACTGCAAGAAGTATTAAATGCCCAAAGGCGGGCGCACCTGTGTTCCAGATGAATACTTATTTCCTAAGAAAATTGAAAAATGTTTACCAACTTTTATGTGAGCAAGCGATTTTCAAATAAAAAAAAAAAACAAAAAAAAAAAAAACGGTACGTTTACATATAAAATGAGGTAAATTGGAACTTAAGTGGATTGCGGATATGGGTCCGTGTCCTTATTGAACTTCAAACGAAAGCCTAATGGCTGCGAAGGGCATTTATTTATATTCGTAAAAAGTTTGCGGGGTATTTTCACATGAAATACCTATCAGAGCCATTAGGCATCGGTTTCAAAAATGCACAGTTGGGGTAGGTAGGCATTTTGTGTTTGCGCAATTCTGATCATTTTTAATGGCTCTACCGGAAGTGATTTCGCAAAGAGATGTCGGGGACAAGTAAAAATGTAAACCATGACGAGTCGAAGACGTGTATACGTTATTTTGTTTTTGTGCACGATTAATTCCAGCACAGCTACGTTTTTGGTCCTCGTTTGGCTGCCTATATAAACGGAAGGAAGCGAACATATTTCTTAAGCCGTATAAAAAGGTGCGTGTGGTAGTCACTTCCTCTGAAGTTGTGCGTGTCGTGACTTCACTTGGGTTGAGATATATTTTGCCCTTGGGCATTATATGCTGCTATTTGTCACCCAGATAAATAACTAATTTTGACAAAGAAACACAAGCAAACAAAATAAGATGGATAAGCTGTAGCAATGTCGTGAACATACCATTTGTTTCACAATAGGCTCAGTCCTTCTATATGCCTGGGGAGAAAGTTCATTGGAATGGGCGTAAGGAAGAAATATTTGTTTTCTCCAATAGCTGGCGCATAGCTAAGGGGCATGCTTAAGGATACAAAAAAATATCTGCCCAATTATATGCATTAGTTACGATTTCACATCGGAAATCAGTACAGAAACAACCTTTTTCAAAAAACGTTCCTTAAAGCCGGATGGGATAGACAGTAGATGTTATAGCAACTCGCCAATATTTTGTCATGTCGTTCGTAAACCAACACAGTAACCATCGATTCACTGCCTCTATTGTAATTTTATATTTCTTCCACAATTTAGGAAGAAGCTATAAGAAGGAATTTAGGAAGAAGCTATAAAAAGTGCAGTCTATCTAGTGATTGCGCCTTAGGGTATGCGCCGTATTCTGCACAACTTTTGACAGTGCTGCTATGGCTTTGTCGAATATGGTATCGACTTAATCCACTTTTACAAATGACAGGAATTGTGTCATTAAGTGAACGGCTGGCGTCACTTTGACATTCAA
Organism: Cheilosia scutellata; assembly: GCA_955612985.1. NCBI lineage: Eukaryota > Metazoa > Arthropoda > Insecta > Diptera > Syrphidae > Cheilosia > Cheilosia scutellata. Next base: position 101,978,937 of record OY015312.1, on the reverse strand, counting down.
ATTTGTCCTAAAGTTGACATTCTGTGTGATAGCGAAGTGTCATACCGCGTGACAAGAATGACACGACTTGAATCTATCGAGAAAATGACTGATTTAAATGACTGTGTGATCGTTTTGTCAATGCTGTTGAGACTGAATGACCGAATTGTTTTGGTAATGTCACAAATGGACAACATCCCGCACGTGTGGCACTGCACGATTTTCTATAGAGTCAATGAATATCATGATTGGCCTTTTGTTTCCAAATGACTGTAATCAGAGGGTCATAAAATCATATTATTGTAATTATCATTACTGGCAACGGAAGTCCAGATAATGGAAAATCCCAGCGAGCAATAGGGCTAGGGTATCTGCTACTAACTTCACTGTAAATGTACTGCATGTCACCAGGAGTATACTTATAAGTATAGGTACTACAAGTTTTGGAAGGCGCAGTAGCGCAGTGGTTAGAATTCTGGACTACTGTTCGAGAGATCCCTGGTTCGATCACCGAAAAAACACAAATTACATCATAAGGTTTTTTTCTACTGCGCCACCTCTCGCGAACGTCTGACAAACATCCGAGAGTAAGCTTCTCAATTCAGCCGTTCGGACTCGACAAAAAAATGGTAGGTCCCTTCCATTCGTCCCAAAAATATAAACTCATAAAAACAAATAAAAACACGAGAGAAGCTAGGCCTAGGGTGTCACCCACCCGCCTGTTGCGCTTTATTTATTTTTACTACAATTATTATAATTGTGTCAATCGTCTCACCGATGTCAGGTTTTGTAATCGCCTGTATTGCGACTTGCGAGTGCCTGGTCACCTTAATGTATAGGAAGCGTATTCGCCTTTCTATTGAAAACTCTTGTCTTGGTGTGACTTAATGCTTCTGATGGCCTCAGTGCATCATTTTTTTTTTTAATGAGGGAGCAGAATTTTCTGGAAGAGAATTTGGGGAAGAATTCTCTGGTGATTTAAACCAGACTTCATTGGGTTCGATTCCAATCTTGATGTAGTTCCTGAAAAATGTCTATTGACACCACAGATCCGATGAGTGGTATTCTTTTGCCCCCTGATTAACATAAACGTTAAACCCTTGAAGGTAGTACCCAGAGCTGTGGTCGGAATTTGGCTCTAATTTTTACTTATAAAGTTATCCATATCTGACGGAAGAAAAGTTAAGATAAAGCTGTGATTTCTGAATCTGGTTTATGATCTTTTTAGGGTATAGAGGTATACTTTTTAACGAGCGATTAGAAAAACCAAGATCATGTCTAATTGTCTAATTGTACCTACCAAACTTCTCTCAGACACCAATACTGGACGATTTTGTGACCAAGACTTGACTACTGATGCAGCTATAAGCTACCGACACTTGTTATATATGGCGTGAACATTAGCGAAAGCGGATGAAGATATTTTTGAATACAACATTTTTGGAGTGGATTTGGATTTGGAGAAAGAGTTTTTAGAGCGAACTCTGTGGTTTGTGCAGCAGATCGAATTGGTCAGAAAAGTCGGAATCAGTCATACATGTAGAGCAAATCGACACTAACCCTACCGCCCAAAGAGTCTTCGACTTCCAACCCAGAGGGCCAACGCAGAAGAAGAAAACCTCGGCTTATGTGACACGCACAAGTGAAAGGGGACCTCAACCGACTTGGAGTGTATAATTAGAGGTAATTAACCAAAGATTACGGCATTTAAATAGGCGTATAGGTTGATATCCAGGTCCAGTCCGGACCTAAACTTTATACAGTTCTTTCGAAGGTGGAATTTTCCGGCCTAAGTCCGAAATAGTAAGGAACTGTTCCTGGCTATAAGGTTCACAGATTATTGACAGATTGTTGTATGTTCAAGTGGAGAAGACAGAGTTATATAGCTCTGTAATTGGCGCAGATTAAAGAGTCTTCTACCTCCTTCTTTTTTTAGGGCCCGAGAAAGGTAGCAGAGATTCCAACCATCGGATATAGTTCTTTTGTCCGACCTCCAGCATTGTAAAGCTCAAATGGCCAGCTATTCAGGATTTGTGTTTATTCATTGCTTTAACAGTTTGCAGAAGTGATTCTTCCAAATTCTCAGAACCAATTGTTAGTCTGCAACATTGTCCCTTTTCGTCTTTATTAACAGGCTTTATTTCGGTAGAATTAACCATGAACTTATTACCTCTTGGTCTCTATGGTAAAACTTTTTTAAACTCACAATCCTGAATCCTTGTTCTTTACATAAGCTATAATGCCAACTCCCTCGTTGAACCTTCTCATAGGACGGCTATTAAGAGGTTCTTAAATATCTGCTCCGCATAATGGATATATGAGATCTTTTAAGTGGCTTCCTATACTACCTAAAGCTAAATATTAGCGACTGCATAAGTGTCTATTGGTTTCCGTAGCTCTGTTTTATAAACCTACATTCATTTAGGTAGTATAGATACTTATTACTTAAGACGGCATCAATGCCACGAAAAACGCAGTCTAAACGCACAAGATGTAGGTAGCTAATGGCTATGGCAATTAGCTCTAAGGTATAAGGTGTCCTGAGTGTTATCATGGCATCATATTCGGTGGTCAAATTAAAACTTAAATACAATATTTTCATGAAAGCATCATAAGTCATTAATTCAAATCACGAGTGCAACCTTGAGTTCTTTGACAAAGTTTCTTCCGGGGTTCTAAGCACCTTTTGTCGAGACACGCGTACACTTTTATGTACCTAACGCGGTTGTCTGTCATTTTATCATTTCCACTCTTTGACGGTCATAGCTTTATGGGTAGGTAACTGTTATTAATTTCCATGTCAGCGGTTAGTTACCAAACGTACTCAACTCATGTCTATCTCCTTTAGTCTTCATCAAAGGTAACAAAGTTCACATTAATTTTGAATTCGTCTAGCCGCGACTTAATTTCCGTTCATTTAAATTTATGTTATTTACTAAAAGAAGTTTATTTTATTTTTTGAATCAAAACGCCCAACTCTCAAAGGAACTGACTCTCTTTTTGAGTTCATATTCCTTAGGAAACATGTTACCATATAATTCGAAATAGGACGCCCATCCGCCTTCCTCTTTTACCTACCTACCTACCTAACTCGCAAGTCAAACAAAAAAAAAAAAAAATAGAAAAAAAAAAATAAAAAATCAATAAACAGTCATTCCCAGACTGTAACTACCTTTGCGACTTCATAAGCCGACAATTTAAACGGACATTACCATACCAAACATATAAACTGGTGGTACCTCTGTGCCCCTACATGTAAACACACCTCCATATATACAAATTCGCTCACATTACCGTGAATAAAAAGCAAATTAAATAATTTTTTATTCCAACTCGCTCGTTTTATTTCAATTGCCTTTCGGGGGTCGTACGGTTGGAGGCTTCTGCCGCCTCCAGTAATGACATCGCCAGTCGTAAGGGCAATTTTTGCAGCGAGTTTTAAACAAAGAGCTCTGTATGCTCGGAAACGGGGCTATCATCATTCGTTCGTGCCTGGGCAAATTGTCGACAAATTATGCCGGCTGGGATTTACTGAATCCGCGGTTGTTTCAATAATTCTTCTTACTTCTCTTTCCTTTTGGATGACTTTGTGGTCTGTTTTCCCTTTCACCAGGTTTTATGGCGGTATGTTTGCTGCATTTGCTATATTGAATTGCTCTTGCCTGCGGCGGCGTGTTTATTGCCCTTGTGGATACATATACTTTTGAGTCTATTGCATATTATGGTAGGACTAGAAATGGTATATAACGACAGGGGTATACTAGCATTAGCATAATGCCATGTTAGGGACCAACAAAGAACCAGTGGAACTGATCATAAACTTTACCTTATCACATATTATATGGCTTCATATAGGAATTTTAACTGTTTGTGAGTTACTGATGAAAGGCAGTTTGTAAGAACTATTACATTTTCGAAAGGATATATCAACTTGAGTTGTTCTAAGATCACACTGAATCCGTTCTAATCGCAGTTTCAGTTGAACTCTAATGGCCGTATTATTCACTCGGTTTAAATACGAGGTTAAAACGCTATTAAACCACGAAAATATTAATCTGACGTATATTCATTTAAAGGCCAAAGGAGAATGAAATTGTTAGTTGCCAAATAAGTTCTCTTCACAAAACAACATGGAATGAATACTAAAAGAAGGTTTGAAGTCACAGGGCTACCATGGCAATATATCGCTAGTCTACAAGCTCATATCACCACCAACAGCGATTAGTGAAGACGAACAATGGCAACACTTCCGACATGTCACCATATATACCGCCGCATTTTAGTTTTAGAATTTTTTTGGAATCCTTCTGAATGTCTGAAGTTCTGGCTGCTATCAGGGAACTGGTATTCTATATAGGAGGTGACACCAAGTGAAGATACTAGTCAGATTCTGAGCAGCATCCTCGACCTCCAATTTCTCCTGCAAAGCACTGTCTTCGACTTTGATTTGAAAAACGTTGTACCTATGATCAGACAGAGACACTTTCCAGTTTGCAATCGACTTAAGGTAGGTCTGGTGTAAGAGATGACGTCAAGTCAATCACCTATACTTTCTTCTTGCATGTAAAAAAGGTTGGGTGAAAACCAGCATATGTCAGACAATAGGAAAGTCTAGGAGATGATTTTCTGGTTGTCAAACTGTAGCTAATACACTTTTGCCTTCTTATTCTAAGGAAACAGCGATTAACGGGCGTAATTTTTTTTCTTGGAATACCGAATTTAGAATTTATAGCGGAACCGAAGTTCTTAACTACCTAAAAGTTAAAGCTGGCACATATGACAATCCTTTCGATTTATCTATGTTAGGTATATGTGGATGGATACCGTCTTGTTGACAACATACCTACTCGGTAACCGCTATATCCATTTTATTTGCTTCAGTTTCTATACTCACAAACGCTGCAGTGACAGCTTGCTGTGTTCTTCCACAGACAGCGTGTGCAAGTATTTGAACAGACGCATGACAACATTTGACGGCTGATAAAACCGGCGTCATCTTGTTTTAACCCTTTCTGGATACCTCAGTGAGTTCTTTTCCAATTCCAATCCTAATAACCTGATATATAGCAGCCGGTTTTCTCCAACTTCGCTCTGCACATATACGAAGGAGCTTGGCAGTGATGCCAAAACAAGATATGGCTTTGCGTAAGCTCATCGCTAAGGATGTTGCTCTAGGCGGCTTTAGAACCTATGTATAAAAAGATAGTGAGAATCGATATAGACTCTTTGGGTTTTTTTATGCTGCTGAGGAAATCTCTTTTTATCTTACTTTTGGGCGTCCCACCTCATCGCATTTAAGAGTACTTGATGAAAGTTATGCCCAAAGAAAGAAATAGTTGGCGCAACAGGTCCGTATAGGCACCCTAGACCTAGCTTCTTAGAAGGGTTTACCACGATATCTCGAAAAAAAAAATCTCGAAAGCAAAAATTTCGAATGTAAAAATCTCGAATTTAAAAAATCTCGAAAAAAAAATCTAGAAAGCATAATCTCGAATAACAAAAATCTCGAAAAAAAAAAAAAATCTCGAATTAATATTAAAAATGGCGTTAAAAAGTGAGATGCGTATCCTGCAATCCCCCTGCTTGGGTTTAGGGTAGACTGGGTACGGTTGAAACACAGGACGGTTGAAACAACGCAAATATCTCGCGAGCCATATGCGCAGCGTGTTTGAGTATTAGGGGTGGATGAAGCAGAAAGAAGTCCTTAGACGAATTTCAGTCTTCCTTCGTTCGTCGCGCAGTCCAGTTGGGAATAGGATGTTGTTTTGTTTTTAGACAGGCCAAAGTAAGTATTTTTGTTCGGTTATTTTACTTTTTACTGTGGTTTCTATTCATGTGAGATTGTTGTGTGTTTTATTTTGTACGCAGTAAAGAGTGTAGAATACAACATGGTGACTATTTTAAATGTAGCAGTCTTGTTTCTTTTACTTTATAATTTTTTTTACTTGAAGGAGGGGTTGGGGACGGTTGAAACAATTTTTCGGGGGACGGTTGAAACAATGTGTTTACTTATCTTTCGTGCCCCGAGAACGTGTGAGGAAGACTTCTAGAGGAAATGTGGAATTGTCAACATTTAACGATGCTTATGAGTAGGTGAAGGCAGGATATTTATTGCGCAGGGCGCGAAGAAGCATGGAATAAATTGCTCGCTTCTATTATTTTTTATTTTTATTATTAAATTATTATGTATTATTATTATTATTGTTATTATTTTTAAATTATTTAATGAAGTACCTACCTACGGTTTTTCGCTTTTTATTTATTTTTGATAATTTTTTTTTTTGTTTAAGAATAATATTAATTTTTTTGTAGTTTTCGTTTTTTTTTAAATTAATATAGAACATTGATGTGATAAACATTGTTAAACAGAGCCATTATTTGAAATAAAAAATTAATTATATATGTAACAATGTAAGATTTTGTATTATTTGCACGTGTTTCAACTGACTCCCCATGCTGTTTCAATCGCCCCTGGTATGGGTACGGTTGAAACAAATTGGAATTTTTTTTAAAATTTGATGTACGACGTAATATAAGACACAGGGTACTCAAAAAACAGTGTCCACTTATAGATGAAAACATGCTCTTACATTTCACATAACTTCATTATCGCTCAGCTTATAAAAGGCAATGTTATGGATGATATAAGCGAAATTGTTTCAACCGTACCCAGTCTCCCCTACTGTTTGGCTATGGGATGGGTGCAAAAAAAAATCTAGAATTTACTTTTTATTTTCGAGATTTTTTCGAGATATGTATAGTCTTTCGAGATTTTTGTACATTTTTGCTTTCGAGATTAAAAAAAAATCTTTTCGAGATTTTTAGCCTTCGAGATTTTTGTCATTCGAGATTACGTCATGATCCCTTCTTAGAACTATTATTTTATGTGAGTTTTTATTTTTTTTCGGGACGGATAAAAGAGACCTACAATTTTATGCTACATCCGAATGGCTGAATCTATTATTCTAGAACAGACATACTCTCAGACATTTGTCAGAAGTTGGCGAGTGGAAAATATCTTAAAATATATTTTTTTGATGATCTGCCTGCTTTATTGTACCTAATCTAGCTCATCTACTAATTGTTTGGCTGCACATGACTTCCTCAGGGTACGAACAATCCAAATTTAAGATCTCAAGTTTGTTGTCTTCTTTGAGTATTTTTGCAGAGTTGTCAATACTGACTGCGTTCTTGTTTCATGCTTATTGGTTCTTCTAAATTCAGTGGCAGCGAGAAACTACCAAGATGCACAACCTTCCATCTGGAGTGCCCTTTCTTGGGTCCCTTTTACTAAAGATAAGGGATATTTAATTTCATTGGCACTTTTTTGTGATTTAAAGTAAATTCCCTTTTTGCTATTATACTCTGTCCAACAAAAATTGTCAGTACAGGCCTTATGGGGGAGCTTTTTTTCTACCAAGGGTGCTTGTAGGTACTCTCACGGCACTCAAACACAAGAATTGCCACTGAAATACAAACCAAACCACTGACTTACCAAGGAATTATTGTCATAATTTTCCCAAAATTCGCATACAGCCCACCACAACCAGTCTGCCACACAACTGCGGGCAGAATGAGCATGATCGTTTTGTGTTCGCTTGCTATTGTCAATCATCCACGAAAATAAGCAGTGTGTGTGAGGCAGCGTTCCCTCCCGTGCTACTATTGTACTCATTTGCTCATTTTGAGTACATTTTTATGAACTGAGTACGGATACTACTTTGAAGCCGTCGTACTACTATTTCATAACATATAAACATAATTCATTTTTATTTTTTTTCCAAATACATAATATTTTTGTTTCCTAAACCTGACACTTGAGAAGTAGGTACTTAATTACCTAAGGACCTTTTTACTTTCCCATACAATTTTAGTATGAACTGTCAATTTCATAGATTAAAAATTGGCCAATTACAACACAAAATCACAAAACGTTTTATAAGAGAACAAAAATTGACTTTATATAGTGAGAGATCTGTTTTCTTTAAAAATTGTTGAAATGTGCATAATACAATAATAGTACGAATAAGAACAATGGACATTATGGTGCAATTAAAACTGTAAGCTACGCAATTCTAATGTTATATTTAGATGTACCTTGTAAGTTACTCAATAAATATTATTTACTAATGGAGCTAGAATGGCCAAGCACTGACGCACTGAGTAGAGTAAACTCCGTTACATAAAACTTTCAGGAATAATGAGGATTTCTGAGATTTTCAACTAGCTATTTATTTGAAACGAAGTTGACTCTGTATACACTGGAACTAAGTCAAAGCTTCAGCAAAGTCCAAGAATTGACTGGTGAATTTGCCCACTGCCTTTTTGATGTATTTTCATACTATTGGGGAGGTAACTTCTATGTTTGCGCAATTTTTGCAATGCTTTTCGTATTTTGCACTTTTTCAACAATTTTTAAAGAAATTTGTGAAAAATGGTTTTGTGTTCATACAAATTTATTTAATGTTTAACAAATCAGATATAATTCGCTATGCGAAACAACATATACAGTGAGCGTCAAATGTGAATAAACACCGATGCTTTTTAAAGTTTTCTTTAGAGACTAGAAACAGGTCTAAAAACCAACAATCTGTAAAAAGTTTGATTACGAAATAACAATAATTAAACATATTTTATGTCGACAGCAACAAATACTTTATAAATATTTAAATAAAAATGTATCCATACTCCAAAGACAAATGAATGAAGATGTACATATTGTTATGTAATAAAGGAAAACTAACTTCGTCTTTATTTATTTGTGAATTTGTAAAAGTAAGAATACAATTTATATTGGGAAATTAAAGTCGAATTTTCTAGAAATGAATGTTAAATACCATATAGTCACATTGGTCGGAAATATAGCTTTTTGAACAACGTCCCTAATACATTTATTAGTCTTAAAAGTTATTGTTTGAATAGCTATACGAATTCTAACAGCTTGGAAAATACAGCTCCGTTTATTTATAATAATTTTTAACTAAAGAATGTAGTCTCAAAAATAATAAAACTACAACTAAGCAATTTATAGAAAAACAGATCATACCATAAAAAAAAATGTACATCGCGACACCACATTTAGGCACTATTTTTATCAAATTTGTCTGTCAAAATCAGCATGGCCACATTGTGTTATTACGTCAATAGATTATACTGATTGCGGCAATTGAAAGAAATTCTAATTTTGACCACTTTTATACTTATAACTGGAAAGTACACTTTAGTTTAGGTGCATTGTGAGACGTACTACCTTGGAAGCCATTTGAGTACTATTTTCTACCGAGATGAGAACTCTGCCCAACCAAAAGGGAGGGAACGCTGGTGTGAGGAAAGCACATCAGAAGAGTCTTACCATGCATACAATGAAAACATATCATTAAGGGCTTTTCTATGGATTTTGTCAAAGAACTTTCGGTTTTGGTGCTTTTGAGAACGAATTATTATGTGGGGTGTTGCCATTCGGTTTTAATTTGTTTGTATATCTGAAGGATCCATAATAGTGAGTTAAACCATTTTTTTTTTTAATGTTGTCTTTTAGAAATAAGGTTTATTCGTGAGGTGTTTAAATGCATTCATTTCATTAACGCAACAAGTGATCATAAGTGCGTTGTAGTGATATTGCGATAAATTAATAGTGATTACTATAGGGCAACCCGATTCATGCAAAAGCATCGTTTTTCTTTGGGATATCGTATTAAATATCTTAATATACAAAACTAAGTACATATTTTCAGTCCTATTCGTTAGGGCATATTTCTGCATATTTGGGTATAGATGCATATTTGACTTTGTAGAGGATATTTTTGGCATGTGGAAATTAAAAAATGTAGGTATGTACAGCTGCACATGTGCAGTCCTTTTACCGTCTGTTTAGGTATATGACATTGCGTCGTGGTTATATAATTTTGTATTCTGTTTTTATTTGTCTATTGTTTCATCAAATAGTTTTCCACACTAAAAAATCAAAATGACGAAGCAGGTAAACCTATATTGTTTATTGTCGGTCGTTTGGTTTTACCACATCCGTCCCCAGTAAAGATAATGCCTTAAAATAATTTTATGATCCTTTTTTTGCTACTGTTACCGCGAAGATCTGCACTGCCGGGTAATCATTTTTTAACAATTATGTAATCTAGGTATCTATGTCTAAATTAAAAAATGTATGTACAGCTGCACATGTGCAGTCCTTTTACCGTCTGTTTAGGTATATGACATTGCGTCGTGGTTATATAATTTTGTATTCTAATTTCCTACTACGATTAGGCCTACTGGGGATACCCTTAAAAAAATGCGCTTATTATCTTACCGGAAAATTAAAAAGATAAACGGAATTTATTTCGTTCAGCAATATTTTTATTTTAAATTGGAAGATGGTAACCCTAATAGTTTTTCTCTCTGAGTTATGGCGAATTATCATACAAACTATGGCAACCCTGTAAGAGCTTTAAAGAGGGACCGATTTATGTAAGTGATTGCAACCAGACTGAGAAACAAACACCCTATCTTCCCTGTACTGACAATTTTTGTTGGACAGAGTATAGTGTTTTTAAGTCGTGGGAAATTTACATACCTCTTTGGTGCGATTTGCGAGGGCCAAAAACCGTTGTATGGGAAAGAGGGAACAAATCCTTGGGAAATTTTATCAAAATAAAAATAAAACAATGTTTACATCAATTTCAACCTTAGATCCTAAACAAATAGTTTAAAAAATTCTCTGAGTCACATGACTTCTATGAAACTGAATCTTCAATAGGTACCTACAATAGGCACGTTTTTAATAAAATTATCACACACACCGCCCATTTAGGATCTTAGTCCACCATCTTACAAGTATCCCACGACCAATATGATACATATCTGTGTTGAGAGCCTTCACAGACATTTCCGAGGTGTCAGTTTATTTATTCAAAAAGCATAAAACGAGGTCAATCCTCATCCAATCGATTGTGTCACTTTCGTTTCATATCACTAATCAGCAACAAATTCAATTTAACTATAACACAAAGTATATAATCCTTTCTTTTATGATTACACGTTTCTATAAACCTATAAAATTAATTCCAATCCTTGGAATAGTTTCACGTGTAGCATAATCGCTATATTATAGCTTTTTCTACAAGTGGCCTATACCCGGGAGCAGGGGGTTCTTCGTATTTTTTTTTTTCTAATCCCACTATAGAACTAGCAACATTTGGGAGGCGTAGCTCGTAGGGTACACGCAATAGAGGGCTATACTACTTTATAGGTGAAAATAACTCTTCCATTATGTCACTGTATTCATAGGATTTCTGTTTCCCAAAGGGCTAAAACCTTCTAAATCCCTTTATGACTCACACGAGTGCGGTGGCATTATTACCGGCAAATAGTAAATTTTATTAGGGTTCCCTATTTCCACCCACCGATTTTAAATTATTGCTGTGAGTTATGTCCTCCCGCACAGCGAGTATGTGTGTGTGTGTGGAGATAGATGTGGGTGCATGGGCATGGTACTCACAAGGATAATTGGATTTTTGACTTTTTTCCACCCCTTCGTTTGGTTTTCTAAAATTGTAAATAACGCTTCGAAGGTGACGATGACGACGAGGACTACGACGAACTGCAGAAGGATATCGGGAAGTTAAAGATGTCATAGAGTGGTTTGATTTTATTCACCCATCACCTTCACCAGCCTATACGGGTTCTACAGAAAATAATTTCACTTTCCTGCGAGCATAAAAGGCTTAGCAAGATTAAATCTTTTTTGTATTTGCTTGTGGTTGTTCTGTTTGCTGCCGCAAGTTAAATGCGTGGCGGTAAAATTCAAAGACGCCGTTGTCGACGAAATGGCAATTTTATTTCACAGAGTTGCTAGCTAGTGAGCGAATGGGTGTGTGTGTGGAGCGATTTGCGTGTAAACATCTGCAGAATTGATTCTTGTTTACTCTTTGCGTTTATGCGCGAGTATCTTTTTATAGTCTTTTTTTTAGCTCTATAGAGCCGATAGGGCTTTGCCTTTGCCTTTGCCTTATGTGTGAATTTCTAATTAGGTGCATTTCAAGCGCAGTTGCATTTGGTCTTCTTCATCGCCGTTCTCTGTCTGAGTTGGATGACTGATTCGCAAGTGTGAGCTTCTTATGTGTTTTAGTAGATCAAAAGATGCGTTAAGTAGGTCAAATAGTCTGCCGGATAATAGGTCCTTTCATGGAATGGCTGCGAAAATAGTTGTACGACAGAAAGAAACATTCGAATAGAACTAGAAGTTGCTTAAAAGAATGCGCATCGTGAGTGTGTGTATGTGTGCATATTTGAATGAACGCAGTTCTGTGGTAGGTATGCCCTAAATCTGTTTTTGTGTGTCTTTAGTGCGGATGCAATTTTAGTTATTAACGCGCAAAGACATAGAAGTTGCTAATTAAAAGTGTTTCTAGACTGCCATAAGTTTAAAGCTGGAATGTGAACTTAATAAGGTCAACTAAGCGTGAAATAGATGTGACCAATAGCTATGTAAATAGCTCAGCATTTAATGGCAATTACCTACAGCTGTTTTAGGCTTGTGGCGACCTTGCGTGCTGTTTTTCTGCCTATAGATTCCCAATTGCTGCAGTCCTACCAAAGAGGTTAAGGGAGGTTAAGGGTTTGAGCAGGGAGTAGTTTTATAATCTGTCCAAATGTCAATAGATAGAACCTTAATTCAGAGCGGTCCAACGAAGTGATATTAGTGTTGAATGTTGAAGGCATAAACTACACCTAGGCACACCTAGCGAAGTCAGAGTCGACAGCGAAGGCCTGAGTAAAAATCGTTCCATTATATATTCATCTACCAATGACGCTAAGACTAATAACCATCATCAAGGAGGTTGCCATCGTATGAAATCAGCAGAAAAACGCTATGTACGATGATCAATGTGTTTACCACAAAAAGTGACAGAAGCTGATTTGCAGCCCCGCAGATCGACCATCGACCAACTATACTTACACAGAAGTATCTCAATCCTGGGAAAAGACCAATGAATTCTAAGTCGAGACTGTCGCCAACTTCGCATCGACTTTAAAGCCTCATGTGATATTCAGGAGCTGTATATGGTGAAGGTAGCCATAGGAATTCTTGCAAAACTATGATCCTAATTTGTCGTCTTACGCAATTTCGTGGTAAGTAGTCCTTTTGAACTGTTCAAAACATATCCTGGAATTCGGCCATAGTTGGTTTTTTATGGGAATTCTTATAGAACAAAATATGACACTGAGGCTATATTCAATATATCCGTCGGGCTGCTGGGATAATGCGGACGATATTAACAACGTCGGATGATCCAAAATTAAATTTATGGCATTTTCCGTCACTCTTTCCAGACCTTCCGGCAATAGATCCTCGCATTCTTGACGGATATTATGTTTGAGGGCTTCGAGAGTAGGACAAAAAAAATAACGACAACAAAAAGTCTGGAACGATTAAATCAAGCGACCTTGTCGGCGATAATTTTGCATATTAATATATCCACAGAGATAGAAATGGGCCCCGTCGTTCCTCTTAATTCAGGATAGCTTGAGCGTAGGTTAAACGAACTTGGCGGTGAAAAGCTAAAAGCTGATACACTGTTTGTTCTCTGTAAGGGAATATCTTACAGTCTTTTACCAAAATTCTCTAATGTAAAGACTGCGGATTAATGCCCAATTTTGTAATTTCGTGGCAGGTCGTCTGGTCGATATTACGTCGTGACATCTTCAGCCACAGCTGACATTTTCTCAGCAGAACGGCTACTCAGAGGTCAGACCTGGCAGCATCTCGTATTGTACCATACTATTCTAGGGTTTAGGCGCGCAGCTAAACGTCTTAGCATTTTGCACAGTTGGTGTCGGACGCAGGGTTCCCAGGTCTTAAGAAAAAAAATCCCCTTTTCTTAACACCAAAATGACTTTTTTTCCCCTTTGAAAATCAAAAAAATTCCTTTTTTGTCCCCGAAGAAAAAATCTCGGACAATGCTTCCTATTGCGTGAGATATTTTTTTTTGTTGGTTCTTCCTTCATTTCAAAATCCTAAATAAAATGAAAATTATTTTCACTTACCCATTAAGTTGTGCCACTTAAAATCGACCTGTCTCGCCCAAAACGACTTTCATAGGAAGGAATGTGTGGCCCAGTACACGGGCATGACTTTCATTCACATGAACGACTTGGCTATACTCAAAAACAACGCATCATTGCAATGAAATAAAGTTTGACAGGAATAATGAAATCGAAAATACAAATATTGTATGGTAAAGCCAAAGCGGACTCCCGCTTTTTACGTCCTCACTCTACCAACGCAAATACCAAAGATTTGTATCGAAAGCGCTATGGTTTCGAAAAAGAACCTTCATGCGTCATGTCATGCCCATGCGAGAATTATTTCTGAAAGTGGATTTTTGGTCCATGTTCTGTATGATCTACCTATCTCCTTTCTATACTCACTCAAAATCTACCTGTCTCTGACACGACGTTCATGGTAAGGAGTGTATGGCAAGGCCATGGTAATAGTTTTATGAAATGTCAAAAGAATGAATGCATTCAGAAAACAAACAAAAAAGTGAGATGTTGCATGGACACCTTTCTTGAGCATGGTTGTTTTTGTAGGTTGTTTATTTATTTATTCTAAAAAAATCACTTACAAACTGTTTTTGATACGATTTTAAGATTTTTCCCCTTTTTGGATTTGTTTCCCCGTTTTTATCCCTGTCCCCTTTTTTTCCCCTTTCGTCTTAAAAAATCTGCAAAAATGGCGATTTTCCTCTCAACCTGGGAACACTGGTCGGACGACCGGGAAATTTGCGTCGAAATTCACGGTGCGCCAACACCAGCGACGAATTATTCGCCACCTTAATTAGGTAATATGTCATGAGATGTGACCGGTGGGTTCGTAGGGTGCGCATAGCACTTCGTAGAAAGAAAGAGAATAAGTATGTGCCATTATGTATATGGATTTAGTTATAATTTTTCAATTATATTTTTATTTAAATTTTATTTGAATGACTTCATTCAAAGGAGTAGATCCATTGTAAGCAACGAGTCACATGAGGTAAGAAATTGGCACGATTCGGGGTGTCGAAAACAAGTTGTTCTCACTGATTGATTTCAAAAGTTCAATTAAATTTCGTAGTCTTCACCTGAGTTAGTATAGTAATAGTTATTTCATAGAAATTTTAGCTCCATAAATCGTTTAGAGGAATCTTTGGTTTCCGATTCAATTGAAATACAGTCGGACTCCTCTATAACGAACTCCCATAGTGAATAGTCATCTGTAATAAGGTTTTTTTAAGACACTGCGATTTCCCATATTTTTTTATACATTTATACTTTCCTATAGCAAACCTGCTTAGGCTTGTTCGAAATCGCAATTTCCCAAAAATGTGGCTCATAAGTCACAAAGTATATACTATACACTCACTTACATGTTGTCATTTCTTTTCGTTGTAATATTGTCACTATTTTTAAGGACGACCTTTAACATACAAAGCCATTTAGGAACAACAATTTCACATCAGTCGCTAATATGACAACAAGACAATTCAATCCACTAAAAGGAAATTAAAATAGCGCTAAGACAATAACAACAGCCATAAAGCTTCTCTCTCTATAAACAAGATGGGGAGGTACTTAAAAAGCCACGGTGTTGGACACAATTAAACCTAAAAATAAATAAATCTCCTTATAGGCTTTCTCGTGAAAAGCCAAAAATTACAATACTCGCTTAAGCAGCCATTAAATATTTTTTTTGTGGCTCATTCTCCTTCTTTTTAATGACACTGTTAACAACGTATTGCATTAACGAAATTGTCTTTCTCTTATAATTACAGATCCATAAAAGGAACGAGAACTAAGTCAACAGGAGATAGCGCTGTCAGCAAGAGCATAGTCTTATCCGCGTTACACCATAACTACGAGACAATACCATCAATGCTGACTGGTGGCTGGTGGCGATGATGCTGGTGATGATGAACACATCACATCATCGTGTCCATCACAGCTGTAAATTTAACTTTTACTGCTTCGATTGTTTCTTTTTGCTCTTCCATTATTTCGGTTATAATCATATGGGCTGCCGCCGCCACTGTTACCAGCAGGAGCAGGATCCGAAGCAGGAGATGCTATGCAAATGAAGCAATTTCCTCCAGCGATAACAATAAAACAAAATTCACTTCCTAGCATCAGGGGCAGCAACACTGCGGGTTACTGTTGAGCTCTCGTTTCGTGTCCTCCATTTAGGATTGAGGTTGGCGTTGCCGCGTACACGGTGAAAGATAGAAATTATTTTATCATAAAAAGTTCCCGCATATCACTGAGTATGTGCTGCTGACACGTTTGCCGGGTCAATGTCACTGCTTGTGCAGACAAAAGAAAAAAGGATTAATTCGCACAAATAAGGAAGCAAAAAAAATATTACAAAAAGTAACATTACTCCTTGTTACGTGCAAATGACGTTTAATCGTACAGCATTTACTATAGGCAGCTATTAACCGGCTCGTGTGTGTGTGTGTGCAAATTTCCTATTCAGCCATCGCGCGCCGGGATATGGCGGATATGGAGTGTGTTGATGGTAATAGCGGCGCTTAGTTATCCTAAAAGTTGTGCGTACGAGAAAAGCTAATTACTCATCTCTCCTGTAGCGTATTAATCAAAATTCCAAAGGCTTGTGTAATCACTCAAGCTTCTCCTGTCAAACGCAACAAACCCTTTTTTCGTCATTAGATTAAAGCATTTTTTTTTTTTTTTTGTGATACGAGTGAAGTGCGGGCTGTGTGTAAATGAGAAATTTTGTGTTCCGTTGGCGAAATTAATTTTATTTATCGCGAAGTCTTTATTTCCGGTTTTGAATAACAGTACCTATACACCCGCACGCTCTGCCCAGATAAGACATGGAGGTCGCTTCACAGATTTTATTTTGCGTCATTATGATTTGCCTGCGATACATTTCATCACATGAACACACCGATGGATATAAGCCTGGTGAGTTGTATATTAAGCGAATATTTTTTTTTTTTTCATTTATAATTGGGCTAAGGGTAAAAATCGATTTGTGAGACGAATCGTGAACGTGATACTGCTGTGATGAGTGGATTGCCAAAGCAATATTTTTGAATCTCCAAAAATAGATATACATAGATAGACTAAAAAGATTTTGTTTGCCCAAGCGAATAAATATTAAAATATAAATTAATATTAAATTAAATTGTGTTTGATCTAAAGCTACGTGTACACGACATGCGAAACCCAACAAAGCATTCCACTGGTACATCGCGTCGTGTACACGACTACACGTAGTATACTACTGAGCTTGGTTCAAGTTCGATCTTCGAAATACAGAAAGCCAAAGTTATACAGTAAATGTACTTACCCTTTTTATAGGAACAAACTCAGGCTATTTTCGACCCCCCTCTAACTTCGGAACCAATTAAGCCAACAAATTCAAACTTGAAACATTTACCAAGCTCATTAAAAAGGTATATTTCACCAAATTTCATATCTAGCTATTGCATTAGTGATTCTCAACATACCTACCTCCAAAATCTAAAAAACCGTAACAGACTGACTCACTCACTCACTCACTCCATCACTCACTTAGCTGATGATCATCAAAATTATGAAGCACTTCCGGCCATCCTAAGATCGTGAAATTTGGCAGAATGCTAGATTATGTGGTGCATACACTGGGTAAAGTAAGCCCAAAACTTGGGATTCTCCTTGGGCGTGGTATCCGCCCAAATTTGAAAATCTGTTCCTGTGCGTTTGCTTACTATTACTAGTAACCAAACTAGTAGAGCTAGACACGTTTCACTAACAGCTGTTTTGAATGACATTGACAATCCTATTAAAAATGACGTGTCGTGGAACAACACTGCTGTGTGCACACATCGAAAGCATTGTAGATACACACATCACAAATTATGTAGACATATTGGTCCTTACTAATAATCATTTTTGAACTTCAGCTTAAATATAAATGTGGGCGCAGTAGCGCAGTGGTTAGTGTGCAGGACTACTGTGCGAGGGATCCCAGGTTCGATCCCCGGAAAAACACAAATTACATCTTAAGGATTTTTCTACTGCGCCACCTCTCGCGAACGTCTGACAAACATCCGAGAGTATGACTGTCCTGAAATAGCTTCTCAATTCAGCCGATCGGATTCGGCATAAAATTGTAGGTCCCTTCCATTCGTTCCAAAAATAGAAACTCACACAAAACGAATGGTTGCGAGAAGCTAGGCCTTAGGTGCCTACCGCCTGTTGCGCCGCCTATTTATTTTTTTTTAGCTTAAATATAAATATAATATAAATACACAATAGATAATTTTAAATTTCCGTTTTTGGCTGATATCCGATTTGGCAACATTCACAAGCTCTCCGAAAAAGTGTTCTCCTGGAGATTGCTTTCTAATCGAGGATATTGCTGGGCAATTGCATAGTAGATGGAAGGGTGTTAACTCTTCCTTCTCCTCACTCATGCAACTCCGACAAAATTCATTAGAGGCGACTCCAAGCTTTGCGACATGTCTTCTTGTCTTCATGAATAAAATTTCAAATAATAAACACTGAACAAAAAAAATCATGAATAAAATTTCAAATAATAAACACTCAACAAAAAAAAAATCATGAATAAAATTTCAAATAATAAACACTCAACTAAAAAAAAAATTGAAAAGCATGAAGCTCATAAATTTCTCGACATCCGTGAGAGCTAAAGTTGTAAAATTGTAGACATTGATGTACATTGTCCAAAAAAACAACCGCGCGAAGTGTGGGCGGGATTCCTCGGCACACGTCTAAGGAAATAACGGTCGAAGCACACGGAGTACAGAATCAGTCCGGACACATCGGTTAAATAAAACAGCCGCAGAACAATTGACGGACAATGAAAATGTACCTACGCGCAGGCAAAACAACGTTTGCCAGGTCCGCTAGTAAATATAATAAAAAAATATGTTTCTGTTGTATTTTTTATTTTTATTATTTTTTTTATGTTTTTAGTACATTAATATAGTGTACAATATTTCACTCATAATAATAAAAAAAAAATACTTATTAAAGAAAAAAACGGATTTTAAAATTAGACTAAGAAACAAGTAAAAGTGTTATCATCGGCCTGGCCGATGCTTTGATACCCTCCACTGCAAAATGTTTGCCATGCCATATAACCAGTATATATAACCGGTACCAGAACGACTTGACCGACATAGACAATTTTCAATACCAACCTGACGACGATAAAAAGAAGTCCTCTCACAAAATTTCATTCGCCTAAATCGATTCGTTTGGACCCTATCGTGCTTTCAACAGACAGAGACACATGGGTCTAATAGTGGTTTTGTATGGGAGGTACCAGAACTACATGACCAACATAGCCCATTTTCAATACTAACCTGACGACGATAAAAAGAAGTCCTCTCACAAGATTTCATTCGCCTAGGTCAATTCGTTTGGACGCTATCGTGCTTTCAACAGACAGAGAGACCCATGGGTCTAATAGTGGTTTTGTATGGGAGGTACCAGAACTACATGACCAACATAGCCCATTTTCAATACTATCCTGACGTCGATAAAAAGAAGTCCTCTTACAAGATTTCATTCGCCTAGGTCAATTCGTTTGGACGCTATCGTGTTTTCAACAGACAGAGAGACACATGGGTCTAATAGTGGTTTTGTATGGGAGGTACCAGAACTACTTGACCGACATAGCCCATTTTCAATACCAACCTGACGACGGTAAAAAGTCCTCTCACAAGATTTCATTCGCCTAGGTCAATTCGTTTGGACGCTATCGTGCTTTCAACAGACAGACAGACAGACAGACAGAGAGACGGACAGACAGACGGACATGGCTACATCGATTCAGAATGTGATCCTGATTCAGAATATATATACTTTATAGGGTCTCCGGTGAATCCTTCTTGGCGTTACAAATGTAATGACAAAGTGATTATACCTTCCTGTTGGAGGGTATAAAAAATCACAAAAAATTAAGTATTAAATAAAAGTGCATTTTCTCAGTTATTAAAAGTTATTAAAAAATAAAAAATAAATGATATACGTTATGTTTTTAAAAATGCTACTGAAGCATATGAGTACAATTTTAGCAATCTTTTGTTGCAAACCATTGTTAGCGGAGTGCTTAAATAAATGAAAAATGCATGTAACGGAATGCAATTTTTATCTAGCTATTCTCCAGAAGTCAGCGAGCGATGATCTTCGCACATAGGCTGGTGACATGTCACACACACTAAATGGGTGATCAAATTTCGCATCAGATGCCACCGCGTCTTTCAAGTGCAACCGAGCTCCATTTGTAGCCCGATTTCCATTTCAGTACCGTAAAAATAGCGTTTTTGTGGAAAAAGTCAATAACTCCTTGAAAAAAAAGTTTTTTTTATGACTAAATCCATTATTTTTATCCTGCGTAACTATTTTTGTTCAAATGCTGAATCAATCACTAGAACACAAAATTATAACATTTAAAATCTTTATTCACAAGCTGAAAAAAATACTAACACGAACTCCTCACTGGGTTATATGATACCCCATACAAAATGTCGCAGCAAAATTATATATTTATAAAAAATTAAAATTACTCAAAACAGCTTCCAACTATTGCAGAAAATGTTAAACTGAATTTACATAGCCATGGCATGGCGAACAAAAAATTGTAACGGTGATGGCACGGCTTAAAATTTTGTGTTGGGTATGTCACACCCCAGTGGGAGGACGGAAGGTTAATAATGGTGATTGGAATGCTTTAATGGACTGTTGGTGGCTAGTAATTCCGCTTGGAAAACGCTGGCAAAATCCGGTAAGCGGACTGAAATTGATATTTGCGGTGATTCCGAGTAGACACCGGCCCCCACACCACAACCCATCTTAGATCCGTCGGTGTATATGAACCGTGTCAATGCCCTTCACTACTTCGTACCTCTTCCACTGAGCCCTTGTTGGGAAACCTACGTGGAAGCCTTTGGTGAAGTTTAATTTGGATGTGATGTAGTCAGTTGGAGACGTGACCATGCCGTTTGGTAACGAATTCAGGATGTTACTAAGGCCATATGGCCTTGCAGTCCAGCATCCAGACTCCTTGAGTCTTATAGCACTGCATAATGCGGTATATTTTGTGTGTAGGTCAAGAGGTAGAAGATGCAAGAGCACAGTAAGGGCCTCTGTTGGGGCCGACCTCATTGCCCCAGTGGTGCCTATACTGGCTGTTCTTTGCAGTCTTTTCAGTTTCGTGAGATTGTAGACTTTGCCCAACGCATTCCACCATACTAGTGATCCATACGTGAGAATTGGACGCACTACGGCTGTGTACATCCACAAAGCCATCTTTAGTTGAAGTCCTTACTACTTTCCAAAGGTTTTGCTACAGTCATAGAATTCCACTTCACCTGAATTTTTTTATAACCATCAGCCATAATAGGGTCGAGATGACGCCACTCTGTGGCTTTCCTCTATGGGCAAATTTGGTTATATAGTGTTGCCTGAATAGTTCTTAACCTAGGCATAGCGACTATCCATTGCCTAATAAATTCCTCTATGCCCAGCTCAATCAGAAATTCAAGAATAGCTTCAGTGTGTACGTTATTGAAAGATCCCTCTATGTCTTAAAAGGAGGCTAATATGGTATTCTTTATAATGTAGGGATATTTCGATTGTCCGCACTACCTCGTGGAGAGCCATTTCCGTAGATCTACCCTTGAGATAGGCGTGCTGTGATTTGGATAGCAACGATTCTTCTAGAAAACTTTGCATGTGGATGTCTAGGACACGCTCTAGGGTTTTAAGTACAAAGTACAATAGATAGGTACATATTACATTCTTTACATTAACATCGTCTGAAGCTATAATACTAAATTCAAGGCCAAGTAATATAAACACAAAAAAAAAAACAAATTTTCCACCATATTCACAACAACACACAATTTAAATTTTTAAACGAGCACAAAACGTTCCTACTTAAATCGCAGACTGCATAAATATGTAAACTTTTAAAACTCCACCGCGGAGAACAAAAAAACGAAAAGCATAAATTCTCAAGATAGGAATATTTAAAAGTACGTCCTTGGTTATGCATTTTTTTCTTTCCAAGAACAAGAGAGATTTCTGCCTTTAAGAACAACTCAACCGAATAACTATTACTCCCTTAGGCCTTCTCGATAACGTTGCTCTGTACGACTAGTGGAAATCAACAATTTTCATGTAGCTATAGGTACCTACTATACTTACATCTGTTTTATGTATAAAAGAAAATTCGACTCCCAACTGAAAAATAAAATGAAAAGAAGTGAAAAACACAAAGAGTGTGGAAATTCTTTACAACCACCCAAAATTTCCACCCTTGGCTTTGTATACTTACACAGATAGGGAGGGTGAGAACACACTTGGTGGACAAAAGAAAAACATATCATAGGAACGTGCATACCGCCTTAAATTGAGTATGCCATACCCTATGTCCTAATATCCTATGCTAAGGATGTTAGTTAACTGGGCGTAGGTTTCACCATCCACTTAATGCCATTTGAGCAAAGATACGACTATGTCTGTGGGAAGGGATCTGATGGAAACCTCACGGAAACATCTCCAAAAAGTAGGCGTGGCGGTCAGTAAAAAAGCCTATTATTTAAATAACTAATTTATTTTGATTGGAAAGCCTACTATACTATAACTAATTTATTTTGATTTAAAATTGACTACGTACATGATGAACACCTGACAAAAACGCCTCCAAAAAGTGGGCGTGACCGACAGTAAGGAACCCTATTACCCAAATATCTATACGTAGATGCGTTCTATCTAACTCAAAACGGAAATCGAAAATTGTAGTAATAGTTGTTAGGATAATTAGAACAATTTTCGAACCGATGATAGGTATGGATTTGGATAGATCAATAAGCTATTTTTAGTGCGTCTTTAAGGTATACCGGGCAAATAATTTTTCTTTTGTTATAAAACATGTAACACCCTACAGTATTCATTGTACAAAACAAGAAGAACTAATCGATTTAAAAACACAAAACGAAAACCAGTGGTGATTCAATTCTCCAAGCAATTTACTCACAAATTGATGAAATAAATTTTCCAACACACTTATTTCTTCAAATATCTCCTCGTACTGGAAGTCTCCGCAGTCTCCTTCGTCTATTCAGTCATCCATCTTTGGTGGTTTTACTTTTTTTTTCTGCTCTTAATGGGACTGGGATGGCTTTCCGCTGCTTCCGCATTTCTTGTCTTTTGTTTTTTTTATTATTTACGAGAAAATATTTTGTCTTGCGACACCTGAATGAGGTTTTGTAAAGTTACTCGTGCGATAATGAGCAACAAAAGAAAACAAGGCAAGAAGAGAAAGTAAGGAAAATTAATAATAAGACAAGTAAATTAAGGTATAACTATAGGTACTGAGCTGCGGTTAAGGTTTCTTAAGTGAAGCAACGGAAGAATGTATAAAGTGTTGTTTTTTACCTTTTCGATTTTTTTTTATTTAAAGTCCTAAAATGTCTGGTAAGGCTTTTCGTCACCTTCAATTCATCAAGTTTGGGTTTATGTGCGAATGTAGTTAAATCTTAAAATGGAGCGGAGCAAATAAATAGGCAACACTGTTTTTCATCCAGGAACTAATTGCCCAAGTGTGATGAGAGGTGTCAAGTAATAGCTTAACGGGTACAAAGTTTTTGTACTTATTTTAAGGATTTCAGAAAAAGAAGGATTTCACTGACTTGAATGTGTAACTCATCCATTTAATTATGATGTGATGTGATGTGATGCTGCTGCTAAAGCATTCAGCGGAGTCGTGGTAGTCAAAATCCTTTGCTCGATGATTTTGGTTTAACACCCATAAAGCGTTATTTCCAAATTGATTTGAGCGTTATTGCCTAGCGCCTATCTCGTGTGCCTTATTTAGCACAAGGTACTATGATGTTTAAGAAGTCACAGGATAGCATGTCGCCATTAATTCCTTTTTAACATCAGAGATCTGGATTAGGTCACCACCGACCGTGATGAAGCAACAAGCTAAATCCTTTGACGTTCGATGACGGGGAAAGTGTTTGGCAGCGATTGTCGTCATTTTTGAAATCGAGTTGTAAATGCGTATCTATTTGGACTTCTTTTGGTTTTCCAGGATCAGTGTATTGATTCCGTCGACGACGGATGACTTCTCGAGTCCAAAACCACACTGAGAAGGTGCTAATCGAATTTTTGGGGAAATTTCGCAGGACTTGGTAGATATATACAGAATATTTTAGAGACTAATTCCTCTGTAATCGGTGCAGTTAAGGGCGAGTTTTTTCCTGTGGATCGAGCATTTGATTGCTAAGACTCAATTAATCAGGCATATCTACAAACATCTGACGAAATATTCTCTATATCGCCAGCTGATCTAAATACACATCCCGCCCACCAGATTTGTTGGTTTTTAGCCTGAATATTGCTTCCCTTATTTCGTTTTAATCTTTTTGACTAAAGTTTCGGCTATCATCTAAGATCTGAATTAAACTAGTCCTCCTCCTTAACAGCGAGATGATGGTCTTAGTTGCTCTTATAGAGTCTGTTGAAATTGTTTTCCATTCATTTAGGGCATAATGTGTTCCACTGCAAGGTATCCTTCGTTATATCTATAAGGCTTTCTATAATGTTTCCTCTAAATTCTTCTGTACAGAATTTAATGCCCTGGAGCATTATTGTGGTCCTTCCTGTTGCTTCTGACAAGTCAATGACTTGCCTACCTAATTTGCAATTAAAATCTATCCAATCTTGTAGCACAACGTTTGCTATTCGATATTGTCAAGGCAGTAGTTGTTGCGATATGTCGTAGTGTGAGCCATGGAAACACGCGATCGGCAAAGCTTTAGCAGTATCCTGCGACAGCAGATTTTAAACGTCATGCTTCCTCACAGTATTTCCTTTTTTAGGTTTTTTGGGTACCTATACCAACATACCTTTGGCTTCAATTAAATAATGGTCCAAGACAATGTTCTTCACTCGGAATATTCGTCGACCATTCTAAATACTTTTGGCCTGCCTTACATAGATCGCAATGCGGGACATTTGTTTGACACTTTGTCGATGAGGCGGCCGCCATTTTTTCTCCTTTTGATTACTGAGATGAGGAAACTGTGAGCTTGCTATATTTATGTTTCGCTCTACAGCAAATTCATTTAGCCTAAATCAGTTAAAAGACGCAGTTTCGTGTTGGCTAGTTCTTACCGACTGTCCTACCAAAGATGTCCTCTTGGCAAATTTTGGTATTAGGAGACGTCAGCTCATAGAATTGTTTTTTTTTTTTATTAATATCGTTCTGTTGACAAAGCTACATCCAAGCAAGGGCTACTTCTGAGCTTTTAACCATTTACTACGGCAGGTGCCACTGTTTTTTTTTTTATCCTGTCGGTGTGACCCGTAGAGATCGTATTAGAAACACCAGACTACGTGAGGAATTCAATGTAAGTCCGCTACTTCTGCGGACAGAGCGTTTCATGCTTCGGTGGTTTGGTCATGTTAAACCCTTGTCTCCAAACAGGATCCCAAGTCATGCTATGGAATCCGTACCATCAGGCGACCTCTAGGTAGTCCCTGGGTGAGATGGTTAGATCGAGTCAATAATCTCTGCTCTACCCAAATAGGGATTGCTTTTGATGATTTAGTGTCGATGGCGGAGAATCGAGAGCTATGGCGGGTCCACTTGTGCAACCAACAACCGATGAAATGAATGAATCTTGTCTTTGCCAAGCCCACATATCCCACCGAACTTTCTGGGAGACGGTCGAATATTATTTAAGGGCTTCAGCAAATTGTTCAGCTGCACGTGGATGGCTTTCAGTGTACGAAGGAATAGATCTGAACATCATTGTTCTCATTTTCTAGCTTAATGTACATACATAGTCAACAGTAAATCAGTCCTTTTTCAATGCCTTTAGTTCTTTTAGAACTAAACAACTCCCAACCTGTCCCATTCTTTATTTCTTTGACAAATGGCAAAGGTGTTTTTTTTTTTGAAAATCCTTTTCGACCTGGTATCCGAACAGTACTGCAGATGCCACTGTAATCATTTAACTGTCGCCAGAAGACGTACCTTGCTATATAATGTAGAGGTACGCATTTACTTGAAGAGGAAGGTAGGCAATGGGCCGAGATAAAGCCTGCGTCTAATCAACAACGAAAAGCATAAAAAAAATAACGTAATAAAATTGTGCTAAATCCTACGAATAACACGTTACAACTTTCAAAATACCGAAATGTTCATTTTCCCGATTTTCGCTGATAATGCCATAAAAACGCCAAGGAGCTCAGATTGCACCCTAAAAATTCTTTTCATTTGTCGCATTTCTCCGCACATTCCTTGAACCACATAAAGTAGTTTGAAACGAAATGAGAGCCTACGAAACCGATCCGTAGTATAAAAAATACTTACCCTTCATCTATATCTGTAGAACCGTTCCTTTCCACCCATACAAAGACTGAGTGAAACAAAAAATGTTCTTTGGTGTTCAACAAAAAAAAAGGAGCTGAAGAAATAACAATAAAAAGCCAAAAACGAGATCTACGGCTCGACACAACAAAATGTACTAAAAAAAAAGAACAAACAGTAATAAATCAAAGGACATGAGTAGCACAAAACCAACGGAATAAAAAAAAATTGGTCCCCTGCGTCTAGCAAACGGCAAAAACAGTTAAAGGCGAAAAAATATTGTGGTAAAAATGTTGGGTCTCCAGATATGAGGCACTGAGCAAAAAACACTTTCAAAGCAAAAATTCATTTGCCTCGGTGTTGTTCTTTTTTCGGGAGGGGGTCTCGGTCTGTATAAAAACGCACACTCCTACAAAAAAAAAAAAAAAACCAAAAGGACATAAACAACACCGCTAGCAGAGCGTATACAACAAAAGAATGTACAACGAGGAATAAAGTGCAAAAATCGACAGCAATAGCAGCAGACACAACGGAATGCCTTATGATAAGGCAACACGAAGTGGGGCTGGCGGTAGGTTCTTTTCACTCCCTAAGAACTTCTTTGAAAAATCCCGAAACGATTTAAAAGCAAAAAAAATAAATAAGAAGCAAGGATTTTACTTGCGCTCTGGTGGTGAGTATTTTTACTTCGTCTGTTTTGAAAACGAAAAACAGCAAGTATTTCATTTGGTGGAGGAGGTGCAGCTGAAGACCTATACCTATGGGACCCTACGTGTATACTGGAGGAGTAAAACCGCGCAATCGATCTTTTACAAACCTATCGAATTCAAGTATCATTACGTTAAAAGTTGTGATTCCCAAGGGTAATTATTTCCCATTGCGAATTTAGTGAAGTTCCTGGGGTACATTCATGCAGATGACAACAGTTATCCTTACCTTAGTAGATATTCATTACTTACTCCGAGTTTTTAAAATACAACTGATGCCATTTTGTTAATGTATATACTCAATCCCTATCAATATTTAACTTCCTCAGAATGGTATAATGCCTTTTGTGACATTATTTCATATATACCCAACGGTACATTCACAGTCACTATAGATAATTGTCTGAATTAGATGAAACCACGTATGTGTAGGTAAATTATGTCTAAAAGTCAAAGCTATCACGCCAGTGGCAAATGCCACTTAAGGTTGCATCAGCCGCCGCCGCCGCAACCAACCAAACAAGGACTCACATTTAATCAGACGATATAAATAGAATGACGCTATTATTCAAATGTAATTAATCACGCCATGGTTAGGCCCCCTGTCATCCTCATTTTCATCAGCGCGTCTAACGATACCATGCGCACATTTTGTCCGATTATCATAACCATACGCAAAAGTGTCAACTATCGCCTACTATCGCGTTCAGTGTCCCTCATAAGCCAACAAGAGTATATGAATGCCACCCCCACCCGCATGATATTTTATACTACATTAGCGTGAAGATAAACAAAAGCACACTATACGGACAAACAAAGGATAATATGCGACACGTGTACAATACAATTGTTTTATAAGGAAAAACAAAAACTGACAACAACAATAATAATGTTTGTTTTGAGAATAAAATATAAGATGTATTTATCTTCGTCCTGTTTTCCTTCCTGGCACTTTGTTTGGCCTGTGAAAATATTCTCCTTTGTGTTACCTTTGTTTTCTTCTCTTCATTTACGTGGGGTTGGATGATGGAATAAATCAGAGAAAAATATATCATCTCAATACATATAAGAAAACAAATTCTTTGTCATGTGTGTGTCACATCCTAGTATGATGTGGTGAGGTCACAGTTCAAGTGAAAATATTATTTAATATTATTTCAATTCAAGAAACGTTCTGATAAAAAGAAAATGTTGACGTAGAGAGCAACTTGCTGTTGCTCCGGACAACTAGAGAGCGCGGTGACATGCAAGGATGCCTTCCTCGGTCGAAACAAGAAAACATTTGCCTTGCGGTTCACATAGATATAAGAAAGCTACCTACCATGGAAGGAACACAACGAAATCGGATTTCATTTTTCGATGAAAGCAAACAATGAAAAGTGGATTTGTGATAGAATCCTTTCTTCAGCTAGAATTGGCTTCTCAAGCTCCTTTTTGTGTCGTGTTCTTGATTTACATGGAAAATAATAAAAGAAAACAATCCACAGTGGGTGGCATAAAATGGGGGACAGAGTCAGCCTGAGCATACTGAACACATCGCGTGTAACTGAACTGGCATGTTGTGTTCTGTTGTGTTGCATATCGCACGCACATGGAATATGTTATGTTTGAAGCGGTGACATGTGCTCATTTTTATAGAAAAAAAT
Organism: Cheilosia scutellata; assembly: GCA_955612985.1. Classification (NCBI taxonomy): domain Eukaryota; kingdom Metazoa; phylum Arthropoda; class Insecta; order Diptera; family Syrphidae; genus Cheilosia; species Cheilosia scutellata. The sequence continues at coordinate 101,950,210 of OY015312.1, read as the reverse complement.
ATCATGGGGCCAGAACCTATGTCGGGCCGCAATTTGATCACCACACAGCAAGGGTAATGAACGATTGACATGAACCACTAAAATGCAGGTAAAAAAAAAACGGTCAGAGTCCATTTGGCTCACGGTACTTTTGTTTTATAGCTTTTCTGACGGCAAGGTAGTGTCTGATGGTATAGTATATGGTGGGTGTGAGAATGTATGAAAATTGGGTCTTTGTGGTATAACCTTCGCTTGGTCGTTGTTATTAAGTTTACGTGATGCAATGATGGGGTAGGTGAAGCATTATGACATGAATTATCCAATAAGGAAAAGAAAGTGTGTCACACCTAGACCTAACCGATGTGATGATGCGACTTTGGGGTATGGGATATTACTTAGTTCAGTAATTTGTTTAGGATTTGCAGGAGGGGAAACAAACGCTTTCTTTCGAAATTAATATGGCAGCAAGAAACATTATTATGTAAGTGCATTTTGTGACGTTATCCCTTCTCGTGTTGCTCCCAACTCAGAGACTGTAGGTTTTTTGTTTGTTTTCCATGCCTCAGCTGCATTAAGCCTTATCAGGCGCCCTATGCTCTCCCATTTTCTGTCGCTTTTTCGTTTCGTAGGGGTTCGGAACTACTTCCCTACAAGCCATAAGATGTTTCACTTTAAAAATTTGTACATGTAATAAATAAGTTTTTCTGTTTCTATGTTAGATTAACCGAATTTCCCAATTGTTGCTCTGGTTTTTGGTGGTAGCAATGGGCACACACATCGAAAGCATTATATAGACTTCAGTGTTTCGCATAATAAAGAAATACACTTTGTTCTTATTAAAGATCGTACGACAAATAGCAGCTAATAGATTTGATCAACTTTTATACGCACAGTTTTCAAATAGGAGTTCAACGGTTACTGCATGACACGCAGTACTTTAACCACATCTCTTGTTAAAGGCAAATCTTCAACGCCTCGATACCGCTCTAAGATGCTTGCAGATAGATTTTAGTTTTGGTAAGCTATAGTCTTCTCATTGAGTTCTACACTTTGTTACTTTGGAAAGTTATATTTTTGAGTTAGCGAAAGACTTTGTCTAACTATATTCTCCAGGTTGACCTCCAGAAATGACATCAGGGATGAGATCAAGCGAAGAAATACTACTATTGCCAATTGCTTAAATACTCGAAAAATTTAAGACAGCATTTGTAGCAAATGGAAGCACACTGTAAATCTGCAGGCCCAGGCATGTGTATCTACTATGCAATGCTCATATTGCTCATCACCAATTCAAAAATGTTCACCACCCATTTATACCAGTTTCCATATTTACTTTGAAGTACCTTTTTAGTAGTAAAGCTTCAAAATGTACAATAATAAAAATGTGTCCTTAGTTTTAAGGGACATTACAAAACCTCCCAAAAATTAAAAAGCTCATGGTAGTCGCTGAATACCCACATTGGCTGTTTGCTGTAAATTTCATTTTCAAGAGAAACATTTTTCTTTTTTTCTAAATCCACTGAGTAGGTGGATAGACTTGTCCATTAGCAGCATCGAATTGACAGCAACTGATGCAAATTTACCTCTGAAAATCTGTTTCATCTGCAGCACTGTTTGCAGAATTTCTCCGAATGTATTTCGCATAAAATAATAATGTTCGTGGATAATTGTGACTAAACTCTAATAATAGATATAATATCTATCCTTTCTCATTCATGCTTGTAGGCTCTGGATAATGTTCCCGTGACCCTTACAATACAGATAGCTAAATGGAAGCAAAAATAATCAAAAAATTTTCTTTAACCATGTTTACGTAAAACAGGTTATCTGTCCTATTTTCCCTTTTTAATTTTGTTCATCTCGTAAATGTATTGTGTTCTTTTCCAAAAATAATGTCAATTTATCTACCCTATTAATGGAGTCGTCAGTAATAATTAACAATCAATTGACAAGTTAAAATTTACCAATAATTGAGTTATGTAATTTTATTGCGTAAGTCAATTGATAAACATTTTGGGTATTGTGAATCAAATTGACTGGTATAGGAATTGAAGATACTTTTTAAACATTTTCTATTGTCATTCCACAAAGCCATAAGTACCTCAATCATTTCCAGTAATTGGCCTTAGGCCTTATTTGTAAATAATTAGCTATGTTCGTTGGGAAAATAACCTTCACTAACAGAGAGAAAGATAGTGAGATCACAGATAAGAGCTGTTCTTGTTTGAGCTATGAAAACAGTTTTTTTTTCTTTTCCACAACTAGTCGACTTAGTTGCCTTGACTTTTGGTGGAGCATTATCCACAGTTTCATTACATTCGTCCTAAAAATAAAACTCACACAAACGAATGGCTGTGAGAAGCTAGGTTTAGGGTGCCTACGGACCTGTTGCAACAACTCTATATTTTTTTACATCCACCTTTACCTGCAACTTTATCTGACGAATCATCTTCATCTATACAAAATCTCCATTGCTCATGATATAAGTAGTGCCATTATGAATAAGTTGACGAATGTACATTCGCGACACAACACCCTGCATGCACACTTACCTATTTAGGTGGCGATACAATTCAGGACAGACCTTCACACAATGCTGAATTTAAATTAGGTTCCCCAATAATTTTGGTACTGAACATTGACCCACCGCGGCTTTGTAAATTAGTGAAAGCCATTCGCAATACTAGTACCTATATCGTAAATGGCGGCGAAGTACTCCTGCCAACTCATATAATGAACCTTGTTTTCCATTGAATTTTAACATGGACCCTCGAGCGGATCCCCATTTCTCCATCGTATGTTTCTATACTGTAAGATCTGCTTCCAAATCACTGTAGTATAATCCATATGCGAATCATGTCAGATTAGAGCATACCCCATTGTTGCGGGATTTCAACGTATAATATTCGCGAGGGATATCACAATTTTTACCAATACTCACGCCGCCATTAAATCCCTAAAGTCGGCCACCTTCAATTCTAAAACAGCCTTCAAATGTGATTCATTTCGAAGGCAGGAAATATGGATACCCCAGTTAATAATGCCTACGAAAAACGAACTCACACCCCAGGCATGTTACAACACTGTTGATTCTTCTATAGAGGAGTGGAATCTGTAGGCGGCTCTTAACTCCACCACGTGCTCCGAAATAGATTTACCTGGATATCTACTGGATCTCAATTGCTCCAACATTATTTAGTACCATTACTGAAACTAATTGAATGGGATTCAAGTCCTCAGGCTGTGTCTCTCTGCAAACGATTTTTTTAGAAGGCCTGTAGCGGACTGTAGACACTCGAGCATAGTGCAAGTAAACCCCGCAAAGAGACCAATTTGCTCAAACTTAATTTTTCCTTGCTCCTTCAAATGCTAGAAAACTAGAATGAAGTGGTCAAGTAAATAAACGAGTAAACTACTCCGCAGACACTCGAACTTGGTTCGACGAACACGTATAGCTCTGTCCTAAAACACTGAAAAATATCAAAGTGTACTTTTAATTTTGGTGAGACAAAATTTTTGATTTACTACAACTACGAAATTGGTACTCAAACAAGTCACCAGATATGGAAAATCAATTCGAACATAGTTTGCTTACCAGGTTTACTTGCACAAATAAGAAAGAACCCGCCAAGCCAAGAGATCTCGTAAGGTAGTCGGAAGTCTATAATAGATTCGAGAGCTAGGTTTAGGCCAGTCACTACCTGCTGTCCGTATATTATCAAATCAAGGTATCTTCAAGGATCATATGTTAGACAGAGATGTACCTAAGATTGGAAGCTTTGACATTATTGGAGTTTAATTTTTGAGGATTTCCTTTGCTTCAACGGATAGTTTTGACATTATTAAATTCTGTGGTATCACAATGGTTCGAAATGTGTCTGTAAAGAGTACCATCACAATAACCATTAATAAGTAAAGTGTCAGGACAATATCCAAAAGTCTTAGATATATTTTTTCCATGCTTCACGTAGATATGTTAATTGCTCTGCAGTGGGTTTTAGGTCTATCTGTACCTATATCAACGCTCCTGGAAATAATATAACATCACTTGAGCTAAGCAGCGAATTTTAAAAATAAACATTTCTGCGGAAAGATAAATGTAAGAGAACAGATGCCTCCATCAAAATGTTAGTAGGACATCGAAAGTAGTCCCTTTAGGATTCCATAGAATCTGATCCGACCTTTGCGAATTTATTTTTAGAAAATAATAATAATATTTAGCAAACAAACTTGTTTCCTATTGGAGGCGACATCTTCAAAAAATTGGAATTTCCCCACACTCATGTAAATATTGGCTTTACCACCCACACAGGCTTTTAGAAAATTGCCATAGGTACAGCAAAAATGCTTGTTAAATGGACGGTATTAAATATTTTTGTAAATATTTGTTCTGCCAACACACATACAATTGCCGTTGCAATCATAGATAAGAGGCAATTACGTGGCTATAAGAAACAGTCAAAGATTTACAATCATATCAGTTTTTCATTATGGGACACTTTATTGACATTTTTATTTGTTTCTGTAATAAAAGCTTCAAGGATTTTGACAGCATTTTGATAGATGTTTCATATTTCCTTTGGCACTGTAATCACAATCGCATGCGTCTGGATGTCATACAATTGGACTTTCTTTTGACTATTCGCTCCTAATTGGAGAAATGTGAGTGATGTCTGGTTTTTCCGACAAAACCCTACTACAGTAAGATTAATAAGAGAGTGTGCGAGGGCTGTGTGTGTTTACACTTTTGTATCTCCATTATTAGACAGTCCATTTCAAACAAATCAGACTGAGTTCTTCCAGCAAGGCCATTCTCCTATTACAGAAAAGAAAATTCATCATCAACATCAAAGGATTTGAAATTTCAACACGCTCTTCTCTGCTGTGCTTCCATTGTGGGATTTTGCCAAGCATCTGGCTTCTATATATATTATATATTGTGCATTCACCAACATTTCAAATCTAAAGCACACTGTGCAATGTCCTGGTTTCCATTAGCGAGCGTTGTAAACTGCAGCATGTCCTTGCTGTGTCAGAATAACAGTTTGTTATACATCGCCACCCCCCACTTTGCTTTGCGCCGAATTCGTTTATCTCTTTGCACTCTGTTTTCATGCTGTGCTCAGCTGTCATTTGTTCTGGCAGCAAATCTCAGAATTCCCTTCATCATTATGGCTGCCGGTGGTTGTGTGTAACATAGTCTGCATCATTGCACAAGTAAATCCTAGCGCAAAGTACCCTTAAACCCTATATACCCCACCATCAGGGCGAAGATAAACTAGAAAAGAGTTGAGATACGGGTTAAGGACATCTCGCTAGTGGATTTATTACCAACTGCAATTGCAAAACGTGTCCCAGGGACACTTGGTGATTTTCACATGGTATTTCCTTAAAAAAAAATATAATAAGAGAAAAGCGGGAAAAAACACTCCTATTCCACCAAACGGTCGAGGTTAGAATCAATCAATGTCCATGTGACTTACAAGAGCAACGATTTCTATTGAAATCCGTTGGAAATATGTTTTAAAGCTTCCTCTTACACGATGATGCAGTCAATAGCTATAGTCTTTTGTGTTTTTTTGAATGAAGAAAAGTTCTCAGGGTCGTGCTTTTTCTATGATGTGTGCCCTCAATAATAACCAAGTACATCGATTCGTTTTACAATATGTACGGTTTTTTTTTGCCACCATTGTTGGGCGCCAATTGCCTTTTATTTCGCTATTGGAGTTTACTATTCTTTATCGTATTCAAGGGTTTGATGTTTGATGTTGTTGCGAAGGACGAAATGATGGTTGAACTATAAATAATCAACGTCCTTCGATGGCTTGTGCATCAGTGAATGGAAACAGCATGATATGCGAAATAAATTGAAATTTGTATTTATGGTTCGTGATATTATAAAAAGTCCTTAGAGATTGGGATGTACCATTTTTTAATGGTTGCGATATTTATATTAAAAAAATCAGGGATATCTTAGCATTTTGGTAATTTTAGTTCGTTCGTTTAATTTTAGTTCATTGAGTTCTATACAGTTCAGTAGTTCACTCTTCAGTGAGCGGTATACATAAAAGTGTGACATGTCGTGAACTAAAAAGATCTGGAATAAATCTTTCTTCGAGGTGCAATACCAAAGGATCTCATATAACGCTCTTTCAGTTGCAATAACAAAAAGCATAAATTACACTTTTATTGGCCCACTATTGGCGAACATCTGACAAACATCCGAGAGGTCAACTCTCCTGTGATAGCTTCCCAGTTCAGTCGGTCGGATATGGCAGGAAATTGTAGGTCCGTTACAAAAAGTAAGCACATTTGAATGAAAGGTATAGTCAACTTTGTAAGAATCTAAGCCTTAATTTACTGGCGGCACGAGTACGATAACTTAGGCGCCAAAAATTGATAACGGTTTTTTGTAGAGGAGTTAAATATAAGCCTTTTTTTTACTAAGGGAGGGGGGGAGGTCTATCTGCCTTCGTTTAGGCGGAAGGGGTAATTTAAAAAAAAATTAAACATAAAATGGAAATAAAATATTATAAAACAATGGCAACACCTATAATAAAGGACTTTAGGATTTTTGAAAGCAAGAATCTGTTCTTTCAAATTATTTTTAAATCAAGTTATTTTTATTAACAGTTTTTGAAAAAACTGCTTTCAAACTTGAAATGGAAAAAAAATGTTGTATGCAGATTTTTTCAGTATTGAGAATATAGGTACTTAATTTGTTTGTAGTTTTTACTGCCTAAATCAATTCTTAATCGAACACTGAAAAATAGATTGAATTATGTCTTCTAATTTTTGAGAAAATGGAAAATTACTTTTATATGTCACAAAGCTTTGAGTACAAATTGTTACCCTTGCACCTTGAAATGGGTATGGGGTCACTGTTTCTTTTTCTTCTTATCTTTCTTTTTTTCAAATTATATTAGTTTACCCAATGTCAACAAGATTCTTCAGTAACAGTCTCTGGCCTAAAGTAACAGACTCCGGGCTTTCAAAAATGATATAAGGCGTATTTTTTTGGGAAGTGAGTATAACAAAACCAAAAGTGAGTATAACCGTTTTGCATGTAAAACCAAAAGTGAGTATAACAAAACCAAAAGTGAGTATACCAGTTTTGCATGTAAAAGTAAAAGTGAGCTAGCTATAGATTCCCAAAAAAATACGCCTATAGTCTTTTATTATAAGTGTTGCCATTGTTTGTTAATAATTGTGTTTTTTTTTTCATTTTAAGTCAAATTTTTTTTAATTTCCTCTCCCGCCTAAACGAAGCGAGATAGACCCCCTCCCATAGTAAACCAGTAAGACAATTATCTTCGACTATGCCGAAGCTCAAATACCCGGTACTATATTATTCTAAAATAAAAAAAATATTTTAGTATTAAAAAATTATATATTTGTATGGGAGGTATGGGTACTTTTTATTCGACCAAGCTCATTTTTTGTCAAAAATTTTAAAATATTATTAAAACAATATGTGCAAAGTTTAAACTTGCTATCTTTACTGTAGCTATTTAAATTTAATTTTTAACATAAAAAGCTATATAAATCTAATATTTTTGTATGGGAGGTAGTAGTAGTTTTCATTCGATCTTGCTCATCTTCGACTTTAGCCTCAGTTTGGTGGATAAAAGCTTACGTACCAAATTTTAAGTCGATAGCTCTTAAATTACGGCCGTAATCGTGCGGACAGACGGACAGACAGATGGACAGACAGACGGACAGACAGACAGACGGACAGACAGATGGACAGACAGACGGACATCGCTAGATCGACTAAGAAAGTGATGCTGATCAATAATATATATAGTTTGTCACACCTACAACGCCTCCTTATGGGCGTTACAAATGGAAAGACAAAGTGAATATACCCTCACCACAGTGTGGTACCGGGTATAAAAATGTTTATATTTAACCCCTCTACAAAAAACCGTTATTTTTGGCGCCTAAGTTATCGTACTCTCCCCTTACTGGCTTACTGCAGTTGGCGCTTAAAGTCCTGGATGAAATACACCCTAGTCATTAGGTATCTGCCTTAAGTTCCGCTCACCTAGTTGGGTCGGCTACAGGAAATAAGGCCCCAAAAGCGAAAATGAAATAAGGCACGAAATTTGGGGTTTTATTTCATAATGAATAGTACCCCAATTTCAAATATGAATTAAGGCCCCACTGAGATGAAATAAGGCCTTATTTCAAAATGAAATAATACCCTAATCTTCATTAGGAAATAAGGCCCCAAAAAGGAAATAATACCCCAAATTTTATTAAAAGTCGTTGTTGTTGTTTCCTGTCTAATTTTTTGGGGCCTTATTACATTTTTTTTTGCCTTATTTCGCAGAGCCTTTGTCTACGGCAATATCCATGAAGGACTGGTGCATTTCTATCCATAGGTATGCTTTACAGTTTACATAATCTGGTCAGATCAGCCGTTGTCACTGTATAACACGTAAAGTTTGTCGTTGTAAATTCTCCTTCGAATTTAATAGAGTAAAGGCTTTTTTTTAGGTATCTGGTTTTGGCAAAGTTCATGCTTCTGTAACAGATGGCAGAACCTAGACTTGTACAATATCTTCTTAGGTCTATCAGATATAGCTTCTTAGACCTAAGAAACAGTAATTGACAGGAGTGTGTCTTTGATTAACTTATATGCCGATGTCGCACGTTGCGAGACAAAAGTGAAGCCCCAGTAAACAAGGTATTCGCATTTATATCTGTCATGGTCATAGATCGTTTTGTTAACAGCCAGAACCATATTCGGCCCCTTCTTGTCAATACCCACCTGCTAAAATGGCACTAACCTTTCATTGCGTTCTCTGACCAATGATGAGGCTTTTGGTCGGAACAATTTTATTGGTTTGTAAGTTTCATGCAATGATAAAATCTCTAGCACGGATATGCAAGCTTTTGGTCGAAACAATTTTATTGGTTTGTAAGTTTCATGCAATTTACAGTTCGTTACGTTTTCTTAAATCATCTTCGACAACCAATGGCTGTGAGATTTATCTGTCGATATCCTGCAGAGACGAGCGAGCTTATGAAGGATGCCGAGACTTTGGCATATTTTTTTATAGCTCCTCCACTATTAGGTTATTGGAAAAAGGGTTTAGACCTTCACAGATTATAGCCGATAGGATACAGCATTTAAGAGACTTACTGAAACTTACTCCATTTATTGGATAATCCCCTTATCTGGTCAGATTTTACATAAAAGTTGGTAAATATCCGGCTTAATCACATCACCTCTCCCTGCTTCGAAAAGCTAAGCCGATTGGCCATAGGCTGTAGCAGGTTTGTTGGCCTTAAGTTTCGATATTGCTGTCCTAAATTCGTGTCGGTTGGGCATCAGGCGAAGCCCTTGACTGTCGTTGTCCACTTTGATTCGATCATTCTGATTGGCTACAGATTATTGGCTGTACCTATCTCTCTAAGTCTAAATCCTCAGCACAGAATCTACCACCATATACCCATGATATTTTCTGTGGGTTTTCGAACGGGCTTTGTGTCCTTGGGAGTTCCATTATACTTTCTTCTAGAACATTATAATATTTGGATTGTTCGTCCTGTAAGTCAACTTGACCATACGAGCTCTAGCGACCAAACAAACATAGCCAAACAAAAAGGATAATAATTACGTCTTTCTCTTCTGTACGTAAAACTATTTAAATTCCCAACCTCTGTTAGAACTTTCGAGCATTCCCGCTTCTTGTGCTATTTTTCCTTCTCATAAGTGGATGTTCCTCCCATTCATATCTTGTTTGCCCATTATACTCGAGGGCAACTCCCGCTCTGATTCTTATCTGTAACATGGATTGGCAGGCCTCACTCTTGCCAGGTGCATCATTGTTTTCAATGGTACTTGACGCTTGAGCTTGACACATGGCTGTGCTGAATGTCATAGAATACCTTTTCTAATAGCGTCTTCAAACTTTTATGATAGTTCGTCGTTTTGGAATGTTGCTTTGATTTGGTTGGACAATAGCCAGACGGTCGTCCATCATCTGGAAGTAGATTCATTTTTTTAACCCAACGACCAATGCCAAAAATTTTAAGCTATAGAGCGCATTTTCAAATCACTATACGGGACGTGAAATGATTTTTCAAAGTGTTCAGGCAGAATATTTTAAACCTTTTTTCCCTCAATTCCATCTTTTCACACTCACCAGAGTATGTATCTAAAAGAGTAGCTAAAAAGTCCAAAAGCATATACATATAGTCTTACTATTTTCAATGTATCCACGTTCGTATAATCGTATCAGTCCGATCTCCTGGATCACTATAATAAGAACCAGCTTGTTGCGGATGGCTGGAAATTATGAAAGACGAGCTGTGAAAACTAAATGGTATAAAATCGAAAAATATCATTGAACGCTTCCTTCTTAAATGTGCCTACTTCTACCCTAACACTATATTCCCTGTCGAAACTGCTGGAATACTTTTCAGAGCTTCTCAAGCTGTCATTAAAATATCCCAAGTTCCCAATCAGCTATCCGACCTATATAACACTTGTAGGCACATGTTTCCGCCTTTTTTTTGATCCAACCGCCATCAAAGTAACTTACATAAGATCTGGAGAATTTCAAGAAAAAAAAAAAATAAAAAAATAAAAACTTCAAAATTTATATATAATATATTTTTTTTAATATTTAAACAAGGTAATTATGCACAATTTAATAGCAATAAAATAGAAAACAAGCTTCGATTATTTCAGAAAGAGATATTCTTTATCGAATTCGTCACCAATTTTAATGAGGTAACTGGTGCACATACGCGCTTAAAGTAAATAGCCGATCTATGTATACACCAATAGTTGTCTCATAAAATCGTTCCTGGCTGCTTTTAATTGCGTTCCTAGACGCTCCATACGCAAATTATTATCTGGCAATATCACGATCTTGCGCTCGAAATAGTGAATTGTATAAAATTCTCCGTAAAGTCACCAATTGCTGAATTAGTAAGCCAAAAAAAAACAAAAAAATAGTATATACTCCTTATTACTGAGTGGAAAGGTAATCAGCAAGTTCACTCTCGCCACACCACCCCTTTACCCCGAAAGCCAATTTAACCCCAAAGCTAGGGCGAAACATATGGCATGTGGTACAAATTCGCTATGCAAAAGACCTAGTGATTGCCTTTTAGCGAAGAGCGGTTCAAACACTAAAACAACCGTATAGCACAAAATTCCGTCAGCCACGCTACGAGTGCAACAACAGTATTTGAGAGCATCCATAACGAAGCTGCAGGTAGTTTGCGAGAAGGCCTTTTGATCGCCAGCAGTGCCGTGACGTGTTTAGACCAATTTTATTATTTTTCAATTTGGAAAACGGTGAAGATTTGCGTATAATAAGAAAAAAAAGGTGTATGAAAATATCTGCTGTATAAGTGTTGTTTCGTGAAAATTTGTGTTGAAGCGTGCATTTATGTTCTAACCTAAGATTTGGAATAATTTGATGAGTGTATGAAGGTTAAGAAAAGAGAATATGTATGTTAAGTGAAGAAGAAAATAATGCCAATTTTTTAGCTCTGCAACTTTACCAATTTCGTCGATTGAAAACATCAAGAGAAAGATCATCCGTCGCGTCGTTTCAATGTTTGTGCGCACAATCAATGGACAACAAATTTGATCATCGTCGTCAATTAAATCCGCATTGGATATAACAAGTGAGTTGGTACTTTTTTCTTCTATTTTTTTTTATTTTTATATTCAATACATCTAAATGAATTAAGTAACCCTATTTTATATAATACCTAACCTACCTATTTCATACTTTATATATATATACATATCCTAGCCTAGTTTTTTTTTACATATAACGATAACTGAGTGAATTTATATACCTGAATTACGAATCGATTAGATTAAGTGTTGCCAATGTGTAGCAAGAACCATATGTTGAAGAATTTCCTACGAGCATACTGAATTCTATAAGTACGAATCTCATATTATTAATAAAATCGGTTTGATACAATTTTAATAAGATGAATCTGGTTTAAGTTGAAATTCAGGGGGCAATGTTGATTGATCTGGGTGTGAAAGTAATGTGAGTATACGCGAAGAGTAAATAAAGGGGCAACAACAAACTCCGAGTACTAATGTTGCCATGGTGTATTTTACGGGTGGGAAAAGTGTACTCCGATGGTGAAAATCTCATCTTCTTTATTTTTTTTTATTTAACCAGTGCTAGTCATCTGTTCAAGTCCGTCCGATTTAAAATAACTATGCGAATGAAATGTTCGATTTAATTCCTGGCATGTAATTTATCTTTTGTTTGTGAATAGAGTTGGTATTCACAAGAATCCCTCCCAATCCGACGAGCTAAGCTTTCAACCACAAGCATGCCAAACCGTGTCTTATCAGCTCAAATTTACCTATGTATCGCAGATACAATTTTAAAAATCAGAGAAGTTACAAATAAAACATATGGCGCCCAACGTTTTAGCAAAGTGTGAACCGAATATTATCCAGAGAGAAGTCAAAGTGATATGTCTTCATCTAGGTTCACTTCATTTATATATTAAAGCTTTCATCTTCATGAGTCCCGGTAGCTACGATCTTATTCGTCTCCGCGTTGCCACGAAGATTTTTATTCATTTAAAACGACAGAGTCTAATAGTTTGAATCATTAATTTAAATTATAATTGCATGTCGTACGTTTCTTATATTTTTTTTTGCTTTTTTGATCACTCTGTAAGTCCTTTTTTTTGTTGACATTAGCCTTGTAACGAAAATTGCAGCTACAAGTGAAACTTCAAGCTTTAACTTAAGCATTTAACTTATTTATTTTGAACAGAAGGCATTGGAAAGTCATACTCGCACTCTTCACATTCCTATATATCAATCAGCAACCCCCATTCATTTAAGAATATTGAAATAACCAGATAGATCCAACAAATTCAATAGATTTGATAGTAACCGTTCAATATATATTAACCAGATAGAGAAAGTTTAAAATGGAAACACGTTCCAAAAAAGGCAAGGATTCTGAGAATGCGTTCTCTAACGACAATCAAAATGCATCGTTTTACGTCGATCTTGATGCTAATAGTCAATCCTTTCAGAACCAAAACCCTACTGGAGCTAGACGAAAAGTTGTTCACACGCCTCCACGCTCCAGTATGAGTAATATCCCTGTTTTGTTTGATACAAATGTGCAACATGCACAACACATTAAACCCCAAACTAAGTCCAATAACAACCCTGATGAAGAAGACGGTGGTGCTTGTGCAGTTTTAGTTAGTGACCATCCAGAACAAATCAGTAGTCAATCCAAGAATACTTCCGAATTAAGGTCGATTGATAAATTAACAGCCTTGTTGATGAAGACCCTTAATGCTAATCAAGATAATTTCATTAGAGAATTCAAATCTTTCCAAGATGTATTGGTTAATAAACTCAGCAATGTGAATCATGAAACCAACAATCAACTAGACAATTTATTCGATGACCCAAGAAATCCCCCTGCCGAATTCCAGAATTTTCAATCTTCATCTTGTTCTTTCGAACACTCTCAGCCGACAAATTCTCCCAATATTTGTAAAGTTGAGAAATGGAAAATCTCATTTGATGGTACTGACAATGTTCACGACTTCCTGTTTAAAGTTGAAACACTTAGGAATCGTTCAAAATGTTCCTGGGAAAATTTGCTTTCTAATTTTCATACCTTGTTAGATGGTAAAGCTGAGCACTGGTTCTGGTTCTTTTCCAAACAAAACAGAAGCTTTACATACTCAACGTTAAAACAAGCATTGATTCGCGAGTTTAGCAGAGTGGAAAATGATCATGACAAGTTAGTAAAGATGTTAGAGAGACTCCAAGCTCCAAGAGAGTGCTTTGATGATTACTTCACTGCAATGGTAACAATGAATGCACGCCTTAAAGATCCTATGAGTGACCAAAAGCTAATGGAGCTCATTAAAAATAATGCCAAGGAATCGCTTGGAATTTTATTGTTCTCTTATTCAACCAGTGACATTTATCAATTGCGTGACGTTGCTAGACGAGCAGAGAAGTACCTGCAAAGGCAAAATCATCCGCCCAATATCGGTTTTAGACGAAAGGTTTCAGAAGTTGAATCTGTTGACCAGGCTGAACACATTTTATTTGAGAATGACGAAAACGACATCGCCGCCTTTCATGTTAGTTCCAGTCAAAAGCATCAGCCTGATACATCTAAATTCCGTTGTTGGAATTGCGACATAGTAGGGCATTCTTTCTATGAATGTCCCTCGGAAGTAAGAAACCTCTTCTGTTATAAATGCGGTAACAAAAATGTCACCACACCGAAATGTCCAAATCGGCATTTGGGAAACAGAATGGTGAGCGAGATGGCTTTCGGGGACTCTCGTTCAACACCGTCAGCCCCGAGTCAACTATAAAGAAAAACCCAAACATTCCATTTTTAGAGGACAACCACAACGGTTGTTACTCAAATTTAACCCCGAAAATTGTCTTAACTAGAAAAACGCAAGATTGTTATACTCAAACATCAGATATTTCCACAGGTAGTACGCTACATCAGCGCAAGGTTAACTACGCTAATGTAAGAAATAGAATTTTTCAGAACACACATTCAAAAGCTATCACTAAATGCCGAACTAGATATGAACAACGCAGAAACTTTCGCAAACTCCTAGAATCTACTACGCTCTGTACTTCGGATGATATTAGGCCTTTCATTGAAGTTAAGTTGGGTCAAGAAGCTATTTATGCTCTTCTCGACTCGGGAGCTTCAGTTAGTGCTCTGGGAAGAGACAGTCCCGATCTTTTGAAGCGTAATGGATTTAAACTGAGGCAACTCAAGACATTTGTTAACACTGCAGATGGATCGAAGCAAACCGTTTTAGGATACTGCAAAATTCCAGTCACTTTCAAAGACACAACGAAAGATATTGTTTTCTATATTGTTCCTTCACTTCAACAACGCGTCTATCTTGGTGTTAATTTTTGGAGAGAGTTTAGGATTGCTCCACAAATAATTTCAGAACTTGATATCGTAAGCACAAACACTGTATCACCCGAAAAATTTCATGAGCTAGATAAGTTTCAGAGATATGAGCTAGACAAAGTCAAATCCCTATTTCCATCTTACTCCAGACTGGGACTCGGTCGAACAAATGTAGAAATACACACAATTGATACGGGTGAAGCGGTGCCCATTAAATCAAAACATTTCCCACTTTCACCACCACGACAAGAGGAAGCGTATAAAGAGCTCGACCGAATGCTAAGTCTGGGAGTAATAGAAGAAAGTAATAGCCCATGGTGTAGTCCGATAGTACTAGTTAGAAAACCGAACAAGATACGACTTTGTCTAGATTCACGAAAACTTAATTGTGTAACAAAAAAGGATGCGTATCCTCTGCCACATATCAATGGATTGCTCAGCAGACTAAAGAACACTCACTTCATATCTGGGATCGACCTAAAGGATGCCTTTTGGCAGATCCCACTTGAAGAGGGTTCGAAAGAAAAGACCGCATTCGCAGTACCTGGAAGGCCACTGTATCAGTTTACAGTAATGCCTTTCGGGCTGTGTAACGCTGCACAAAGGATGAGCCGTCTCATGGACAAAGTGATTCCATCCCGACTCCGTGAGAACGTTTTCATCTATCTGGATGATCTATTGGTGTGTGCGGAGGATTTCGATACGCACCTCGAACTTCTGAGAGAGGTGGCAAAGTGTTTAAAAGATGCTCAACTAACAATTAATGTTGAAAAAAGTAAATTTTGTCTGCGAGAAATAAAATACCTTGGCTATATTATTGGCCAAGGGTGCCTAAAAACAGATCCTTCGAAGGTAGAAGCAATCGTTAAATTTCCACTTCCAAAGTCTGCACGCCAAGTTCGCCGCTTTATCGGTATGACAGGGTGGTACCGCCAATTCATTGAGAACTATGCTGATCTAGCATCCCCGCTTACCGACTGTTTAAAAAAGTGTAAGCAGTTTTGTTTGATACCCGCAGCAGCTGAAAGCTTCGAAAAATTAAAAACAGCTTTAGCTTCAGCACCGGTTTTAGCACAACCAAATTTTTCCAAACAGTTTCATATCCAATGCGATGCATCAAGTGTAGGAGTAGGTGGCATCTTATTCCAATTAGATGATGAGGGTCGAGAAAGGCCAATTGCTTATGTTTCGCAAAAGCTCAATAAGGCGCAACGTAATTACACAGTCTCGGAGCTCGAATGCCTAGCAGCTGTTCTATGTGTTAAAAAGTTCAGGCCTTATATTGAGGGACTTCCCTTTAAGATCATAACCGACCATTCAAGTCTCAAGTGGCTTATGTCACAAAAGGACTTGAATGGTAGATTAGCTCGCTGGAGCTTAAAATTACAATGTTTCGATTTCGTTATGGAACATAGGAAGGGATCTCTCAATATAGTGCCTGATACGCTGTCGAGAGTAGATATGGATGAGCTGCATTTACCTGATATTCAACCCGATATCGATCTGCATTCGCCTGAGTTCAAAAGTGAAGAGTATGTGAAATTGATTAAGACGATTAAAGATAATGCGGACGAATTACCTGATTTGTGTGTTTCAGAAAATTTTGTGTATAAAAGAGTTAGGTTTAGGCAAGGAATTGAAGATGAGGAAGATGGGCTATGGAGACTATGGATCCCTAGATCAATGACAGAGCAAATTATCACCAATGCGCATGATTCACCTCTCGCATGTCATGGAGGATATGCGAAAACGTTGTTTCGCGTCAGGCAAAAATATTTTTGGCCAGGAATGGCGAATCAAGTGAAAAAATATGTAGATTCCTGTGGTGAGTGTAAAGGCATAAAGGCGCCTAACCGGACGCTCCGACCACCAATGGGAAATCAAATGCTGACCGAACGGCCCTTCCAGCGAATCTACATAGATTTTCTTGGGCCATACCCAAGGTCAAAGGATGGAAACTCAATGCTTTTCATTACTCTGGATCACTTTTCAAAGTTTATCTTTCTCAAACCATTCAAGAAAGCCACGTCTACTAATGTCATCAAATTTCTCCAAACCGAAGTCTTTCACCTGGTTGGAGTACCACAGTACATTCATAGTGATAACGGCAAGCAATTTGTCTCTAAAGAATTTTCGAAATTTTTAGAAACCTATGGTGTATCTCATGTTAAAACTGCTTTATACTCCCCACAAGCCAATGCATCCGAGCGCGCAAATAGGGAAATCTTGGCAAAACTGCGTAGTTTTATTGATCAGGATCACACGCAATGGGATACATATATATCTCAGATAGCTTCAATTCTTAGAAGTGATTATCACGATTCAATCAAGTGCTCCCCGTACTTCGCTATATTTGGGCAGGATATGATACAGCACGCAACCTCTTATGACATTCTAAGAAAACTTGGTTGTATTTCAGATCATTCGCTGCAGATTCTAACAAAAACAGACAGACTGAATAAAATTCGAAATTCAATTCAAACCAACTTGCAAAATGCTCACAATAAAGCAGCAAAGACGTATAACACCCGTTCAAAAAGTGTCACTTATACGGTAGGACAAGAAGTTTTTCGTAGAAACTTTGAACAGAGCAACTTCTTGCAAGGCCGGAATGCGAAACTGTCCCCTAAATTTCTTAAGTGTCGCATTCGAAGGAAAATAGGAAACAGCATTTACGAGTTGGAAGATCTCAAAGGAAATCTTATTGGCGTATATCACGCAAAGGATATCAGGCAGTAGTAGAAGGATATTTTCGCACTTCTTTAATATTGCCCGGCTGTATATTTCGTGGGTCGAGCCACACGTTTCGAAAACAGCACCATCTCGTTTCCTTTTTGTTTGACTCAGTAATGCGCTCAAACAAAGCAGGTTTGTTGCGGATGGCTGGAAATTATGAAAGACGAGCTGTGAAAACTAAATGGTATAAAATCGAAAAATATCATTGAACGCTTCCTTCTTAAATGTGCCTACTTCTACCCTAACACTATATTCCCTGTCGAAACTGCTGGAATACTTTTCAGAGCTTCTCAAGCTGTCATTAAAATATCCCAAGTTCCCAATCAGCTATCCGACCTATATAACACTTGTAGGCACATGTTTCCGCCTTTTTTTTGATCCAACCGCCATCAAAGTAACTTACATAAGATCTGGAGAATTTCAAGAAAAAAAAAAAATAAAAAAATAAAAACTTCAAAATTTATATATAATATATTTTTTTTAATATTTAAACAAGGTAATTATGCACAATTTAATAGCAATAAAATAGAAAACAAGCTTCGATTATTTCAGAAAGAGATATTCTTTATCGAATTCGTCACCAATTTTAATGAGGTAACTGGTGCACATACGCGCTTAAAGTAAATAGCCGATCTATGTATACACCAATAGTTGTCTCATAAAATCGTTCCTGGCTGCTTTTAATTGCGTTCCTAGACGCTCCATACGCAAATTATTATCTGGCAATATCACGATCTTGCGCTCGAAATAGTGAATTGTATAAAATTCTCCGTAAAGTCACCAATTGCTGAATTAGTAAGCCAAAAAAAAACAAAAAAATAGTATATACTCCTTATTACTGAGTGGAAAGGTAATCAGCAAGTTCACTCTCGCCACACCACCCCTTTACCCCGAAAGCCAATTTAACCCCAAAGCTAGGGCGAAACATATGGCATGTGGTACAAATTCGCTATGCAAAAGACCTAGTGATTGCCTTTTAGCGAAGAGCGGTTCAAACACTAAAACAACCGTATAGCACAAAATTCCGTCAGCCACGCTACGAGTGCAACAACAGTATTTGAGAGCATCCATAACGAAGCTGCAGGTAGTTTGCGAGAAGGCCTTTTGATCGCCAGCAGTGCCGTGACGTGTTTAGACCAATTTTATTATTTTTCAATTTGGAAAACGGTGAAGATTTGCGTATAATAAGAAAAAAAAGGTGTATGAAAATATCTGCTGTATAAGTGTTGTTTCGTGAAAATTTGTGTTGAAGCGTGCATTTATGTTCTAACCTAAGATTTGGAATAATTTGATGAGTGTATGAAGGTTAAGAAAAGAGAATATGTATGTTAAGTGAAGAAGAAAATAATGCCAATTTTTTAGCTCTGCAACTTTACCAATTTCGTCGATTGAAAACATCAAGAGAAAGATCATCCGTCGCGTCGTTTCAATGTTTGTGCGCACAATCAATGGACAACAAATTTGATCATCGTCGTCAATTAAATCCGCATTGGATATAACAAGTGAGTTGGTACTTTTTTCTTCTATTTTTTTTTATTTTTATATTCAATACATCTAAATGAATTAAGTAACCCTATTTTATATAATACCTAACCTACCTATTTCATACTTTATATATATATACATATCCTAGCCTAGTTTTTTTTTACATATAACGATAACTGAGTGAATTTATATACCTGAATTACGAATCGATTAGATTAAGTGTTGCCAATGTGTAGCAAGAACCATATGTTGAAGAATTTCCTACGAGCATACTGAATTCTATAAGTACGAATCTCATATTATTAATAAAATCGGTTTGATACTATTTTAATAAGATGAATCTGGTTTAAGTTGAAATTCAGGGGGCAATGTTGATTGATCTGGGTGTGAAAGTAATGTGAGTATACGCGAAGAGTAAATAAAGGGGCAACAACAAACTCCGAGTACTAATGTTGCCATGGTGTATTTTACGGGTGGGAAAAGTGTACTCCGATGGTGAAAATCTCATCTTCTTTATTTTTTTTTATTTAACCAGTGCTAGTCATCTGTTCAAGTCCGTCCGATTTAAAATAACTATGCGAATGAAATGTTCGATTTAATTCCTGGCATGTAATTTATCTTTTGTTTGTGAATAGAGTTGGTATTCACAAGAATCCCTCCCAATCCGACGAGCTAAGCTTTCAACCACAAGCATGCCAAACCGTGTCTTATCAGCTCAAATTTACCTATGTATCGCAGATACAATTTTAAAAATCAGAGAAGTTACAAATAAAACAAGCTTAAGGATGATGGGGTGGTCACAAAGGTCGCCGGAGTCAGATGGAAGCGTTCTTCAATGAAATTAACCCACAGCAAACAAATTAGCATCGTCAGAACAAGAGGTTGGCTAGTGAATCTTTGATCGATGATCGGGTTGGCATGTCTTTGCGTGTTGTTGCTGCGTCTTCTCCCGGTCCTCTCTGTTGACGATATCCTCGAGCCGATCGTGGACGCTGTTGGTTTCGGAAAAATATAGTACCTTTTACATAATTGGTGCATGCCAACTATAATCGGGAAGTGTTTGTCTTGTTTGCATATTTGAACACCTCAACTGATCATTGTGAAACTAGGCACAAGGTTGGTTTGTAACAGGAAAAGGGACATAGACTACACTTTATAGCCATTAGTTTTAATGAGAGCCCGAAGCCCCTAGAGCCCGAAGCTCCTAGCCCGAGGAGTGAAGGTGCATGCGAAACTGGAGACAGCTGGCTCAAGATCATTTTTGCCGAAGTTCCTTTTTGGTTAAGGCCGAGGTGCACCCCTGACTGTAGCGATAAGTAAGTTAGGTTAGGTTAGGTTTACGAGTTGGCAGAGCATGATACATCCTTCTGTGCCACAATATGTCCTTGTAGACCCATTGTGATGCCTTTTTAAAATGGCGGTTATCCTTTGATGTTGGGATGGTTAGCCTCATGTCCCGACGCCGTCCAGTCATCCTGATATCCTCAAAAACCTGTAAAGATCAGAAAGTGAGACATCAGAAAGTTCTTATAGGTTATGGAAGTAATGACTTCCAAGTATTCTGTTCCTCAAGTGACAGACACTCGGGTCCTCATAAACCTCTTCGTCTACGCAGCCTCTACATATATCGTCTTCTTTGAGATTTAGTTTCATTGTATGGCTTCTTGGGAAGTTATGACCCGTTAGAGCCCCTACAATTTTTAGACAGCGATGACCTGTTAACCTGTAAAAGTTTGATGGTCCGGCCACTGTCGTATTTTGGCCAAAGCTTCCGTGATACTTTACAGGTATAGTTAGTCCTTTCCACCAGTTGTTGGTTTTCATGCGAATCGTATTCTCCACTCTTTCTCTGAGATTAGAAAGTGGTGGCTTGATCGACTGTATAGTGTTCGATCGTGATCCATTGCGGACCTATTTCTCGCCAGTTCGTCGGCCCTCTC
This sequence comes from Cheilosia scutellata, assembly GCA_955612985.1. Lineage (NCBI taxonomy): Eukaryota > Metazoa > Arthropoda > Insecta > Diptera > Syrphidae > Cheilosia > Cheilosia scutellata. The sequence goes on along the minus strand of OY015312.1, from coordinate 101,929,131 downwards.
ATTGCCGGCTTTGTCACTGTGACCAGGGACCCAGCAGAGGACAGTGGTATGCTGCGAACAAAGAACCTTAAGCTCTTAGCGGAAGCGGTGAACTAACTTGGATTTTATTTCAGTAGCAGAAACTGCTTTAATAGCCGCCTGGCTGTCAATGAAGATGGTAATAGCATTTTTTGGTATTGCCAAAAATGACATCCGCGATTGCCAGAACCTCGCTTGGAAGACACTGCTACTATCAGAAAGCCTGATTGAGCAATGAGCAGTGTATATTTAATTCCTCCGAGAATATACCGGCACCGGTTCCACACTCCACAGTCTATCTTCGATGCATCTGTGTAGATGGTTATCGATTTTCTTTTCGTGTGTTTATTTGTGTTCCATTCATCTCTACTCGGAAACGAGAAGGAGTAAGGAGAATGGACTATTAAAGTTTAGATGCGGAATCATATAGTCAGAAGTGACAACGTTCCCAATGCACAGATTCCCTAGAATCTCTCTCTCAGGACAACGCAGTTCAGTTCAATCCACCGACTATGCAATCATTTTTTTTTTGTATGGGAGGTGCCACGCTCCTTTGTTCAATGTTGACATTGTTTTATCTTCACAGTAAAACTCCCGGGACCATACCTACTATTGCCTGAAAATCTGAGCTCAGTCGGTTTGGTGGGTTTCGATTTCGATATAAGTATATAGCAGTGGCGTGGCGTCCATATAACCCGATTCCTACTGGGTTACCTTTTAAAAGTTTCAGTTTCAGCTACACAACAATGTTTACTTAAAAACGAGCAACATAAAACCCACGGGATAAACTTAATAATATGTATCTATTCATCTGCGCAAGCTACATACCCCGACCCCACCAACTCAATTGAACTTTATACACACGGAACACACACCCTTCGGGCCTTCTTCGCCTTCATTATTATAGTACCTATCAGGGATGATAATGCTGAACCCAGAAAAAGTAGTAAATTGCCCGAAAAAACGAAGTAGATTTACAAAAAACGAAGCAAACATTTGGCGAAATGCTCAAAATGATAAAGTTAGGTCTTCAATGGGATAAAGGGATCTATAGAAGGATGTGTAGTGTGACAGAAGCACATAAATGATATTCTATAGTGCAGTGTTTTTCAAACTTTTTGAGTATGCGACCCCTTTGTTTGTAAAAACAGTTTGGCGACCCCCACATTATAATGTGTCAGTTCTTCAAAAAGCTACATACACTGAGCCCCTTCAAAACATGGTCTAATTACATAACATTTTATTTATTTACTGAAGAAGACATATTATTTTGCAAAACTTTTCCTAATGCCAAACGTTTCATGCGGATACACTGCTTTCTTCATCGACAAGTTCTGGCATCCAAGGTGTTACCTTTGTGACCGTCAAAATATTTAAGTTGAAGAAGAAAATGATTATTGGTAAGGCCCAAGGCCTTGCAAAGTCGGCTGTTTAGGACCATATGTGATGAAATGGGTTCACTCCATCAAAATCTCCTTTATCAGACAGAGTTCTGGAATTAAAAGCTACATTATTTAGGTGTGTTCTTACAAGATTCAAAATCTGAAATTCGAATCATTTTTCTGATCCCACCTGGCTTTTCAAAGTATCATTTCTCGCAGATCTTTTTGACTACTCCAAGGGAGAGAAGAAAGCATTATAACTGCAAAAGACAAAATCAGAGGATTCCTCCTAAAACTTCCTTTGTGGCCAGAGTCTTTACAAACAAAAATTGTTTGATATTTTCCCTGCGTTCAGATATGTCGCACTATCAAATGTTGTGTTCTGTTTTATTTTTTTTTTTTGGCACGGGACTTTTGTTTATTAATCTTACCGGCTTGAGAGCGCGACCCCCAAGGAACTCTTGGCGAACCTCTAGGGGGTCGTGACCCACAGTTTGAAAAACACATGCATTACATGACACATTTTTTTCGTGATATTTATATTTCGTTGATTTTTTCGTCGTTGTTGATGTATTTAGAGTCAAATTGATCAATATTGTCTATTTTAAATTTTGAACCATAAATAAACGAAGTAGAAATAAGTTGCTACGTAGCAGATGAACAATAATTAAAAAATGAAGTAGATCTACTACATATGAAGTAAATTATCATCTCTGGGTAGTACCTATTATAACTGCCCACACTCTCTGAGCATAACCCAAATCTAAAATAACCCGAAATATGACGGGTTATAAAATCTCTCACTGGATAGAACAAATTTGTCTCCTTTCTCTTTTGTACACTTGCGTTTATCTGAGTTTAGCCCTCTCTTTTCAACGCCCGCTTTCTTATGCAAAAAAATAACCCGCTTTTCTTCGGGTTATTTGGTGGGTTTTGTGTGTATCTTTTACCGCTGCGCTGTGGTGTAATTGAGTATAATATGTATCTGGAAAATAACACGCTTTTCTCCGACATATTTGGTGAATTTGAATTGTGTGTGTATCTCCTACCGCTGCGCTGTGAAGTGTGAACTGTGATGTAGTCATAGCTCATAGTCAGTTCACTTTTTTACCTAATAATTTTCTGATTTTTTCTGAGGGGAGTATCCTCTGTTCATAGGCCGCTTTCTTATGCAATAAAATAACACGCTTTTCTCCGAGTTATTTGGTGAATTTTGTAAGTATCTTTTAAAAAATAAACATACTGATGTGTTTATAAAGTTTATAAACAAGTCGCTAAGTGAGAAATCAAGTGTTTTGAGTCTTGGCTATGATCTTCGTACCTAAATACGTTTGAAGAAATGTTTCAAAAAACTCCACAAAAACCCCAAATGCTCGATTTAAACACTCATTTAAAGAACCTTTATGTAGAAATAAAGGACAATATTATAAGACATGATATAAATCATGTTTACACGAAATACATATGAAAGTTTTGCACTCAAGATGGAAAAATATCTTCATTAATTTAATTTCTTCCTGGAGTTTTCGATTGTATGGCTTTAAAAAATAACTGAAGGATTTGTATACATAGATAGGTACTACCTACACCTTCCCTTCGACATTTTGATATTTTTCGACTTCGACTTACCATTTAAAATTATTCACGCCACGCCACTGGTATATAGTATACGTTTTTGATTTTTTTAATTATTTCTCTATGGGAGGTGCCACTCCCCTTTGTACAATTTTGGCGAAACATAGCCTATCACAGTACTCCAAGAGTTCCAAAGAGTTCTTGAGATAGGTTCAATGTTTCGAGAGCTTACCCTTTACACATAAATGTTACCTCTTTGTATAATAATGTGAAAAATTACTTTAACAATTACTCTGAATGACCAGAGAAGTAATACACTTCATATCGGCCTCAATTGCTTTGACAAAAATGTAAATTTCCCTCATTAGCTACTATACCGCTTGTGTTTGTATATTGTGCGGCATTCCCTTTTTGTTTGTGTTAATGGGTACATGCATATTTACAATCTTCAATTTGCATTAATTATAAAAAAGGGCCTTTTTAAATTAAGGCTTACCCACTTAAACTACAACACATTCACTTTGAGGTTAAAAAATATTTCAACCACCCAAACATATCGCATCAATTAATAAAAAATATAAGAAGAAAAACCCTACCAAATCAGGTCATCCAAGTCCTTCAGATAAACACCTTCCCATTAAAGCTACAATTCGTCTAAAAACCCCCACTAGACTTCAAAATCCTTAAGTGTATCACACAGAAAAAATTTCGCAAGCTTAATATACCACCGCAACCATGTCACCGAGCATATGGGTACCGAGAGTGTGGTACACGTGGATGCACCCTCCATCATTAGTCCATCCTTTGGTTGCAGTAATTAAATTTGATTCCGGCATATTATAATTTCTAGCAGTCCTTTCAAAATACCCACAGCATTCTGGACTCCTACAAATATATACCCTCCTGTTGGAGTGCTTCCAACCCTATTCCTATGGAAAGTTCATTTCGTAGGGCGCACGTCAGTTGAGTATGCCGGTTATAATTTCCACTAGGTATAACCACCAAATGCTGGCTATGCTAACCATTTACCCACCCTCTATAGCTATACTATTAGCGCTTGCTGCCCTCGCATTAATTATGCAGAGGAAAAATCCCATTTTGATGGCATAGCCCAAGTACCAAGGAAATATGATCATCATGAGTGCCTCTAATACATCGCACAGGGTAGCGTAAGTTTTGTAACTGCTGTGCACCTAGTTGTGGTACTCTTTGCGTTAGACGGAGAAAGACAATGGTTTGCATTCAACTTGGGGATAGACACTATTGTGAAGCCGGCGCGGGCTTGGTGCGGTGAATTTGATTTTTGAATCTAATTAACAAGTTAAATCCTTGCGTTATTAGTGGCCCGTTAAATAATTTAACCCTATTTGTGTTCGGCACACTGTGTGTTTGCTTTTCAGCTTACCTTACTTGCTCCAATTTGGTTTTTGGTCCTCTTTGGTTTCCTCTGGGTTTCATTCCGATCTCGGAGACTTTATTAATTAAAACGGGAAGGAGACACGTAATTTAAGGAAAATGCGCCAAATTGTTGCCAAGCATTTTTAGTCGGTCATTAATCGTTCTTGCTCTTTTTTGCTCTTATGTGCTAAGCAAATTTAATGAGAATTAAAAATCGAAAGTATTTTCTGGCCCTTAATGATCGGTTTAGAGTTTTAATGGGTAGACGTATACAGGAACGTACTATAAGTAGGCCAAGAGCTGAGCTATACTCATAAGGTCCTCGCTCTTTAAATTGAATTCTTGTAGCTACGTGTGGTTTTTAAGTTTGTCGCCCATTCACTGGGAATTAAGAAAGACATTGCGGTCGTTTCGACACCTAACCTAATTGGTGTAGTACGTCAGGTCTTGATTAGGGTTACCAAAGCGTAAACCTGACTTGTCAACTATAGCTCCGTTTCATGTTGTTTAAAAGAGTGAGTAATTGCTCAAAGTTACTTTGGGAATGTTGTTGTTCCAATGCCACAATTTGTGTGAAACAAATGCGAATTTGTGAGTTTGTGAGTGTTGTGACCCGTGGCGTCCATTTAATATTCAGTACGATTGTATGTATGTGTTACAATGAATAGTGTGATAGAACTCATCCGTCAACGTCGATAGCAAGATTGGTCATAATGAACCAATTTAAACCAATCGAAAGAGAGAAAGCGCCAGACTGCAGTCAGACTTAGGCACTAAACTAGAAATCTAAACGTCCCCAATGCTTACAGTGGTATACTTTTTCATGCATGCTATCAACAAACAAACAAGCATCTGTCCACCGCCTAGGACAAAACGTCACTATTGATAGCAACAACTTCGAGGTAGTTAAGGAGTTCACCTACCTCGGAGTAAACATGAACTCCACGAATGACACCCTAGTGGAGATCCGGCGAAGAATTACCCTAGGAAACCGTTGCTACTTCGGTTTGGCAAAACAACTGGGTTCAAAACTCCTAACTCGAAGGACGAAATGTGTGCTCTACAAAACCCTCATCCTGCCAGTTCTGCTTTATGGCGCCGAGTGCTGGACGATAAGCAAGAAGGGAGAGCTGATACTGGGCTCCTTCGAAAGAAAAATACTTTGGCGGATTTTTGGTCCTGTGTGCGAGGAGGGCGAATGGAGGAGAAGATACAACCGCGAACTCTATGAGTTGTACCAAGATGTGGATGTAGTCCAAAAAGCCAAAACACGTCGACTACATTAGCTCGGCCACATCGAGCGAATGGACAATAATGCTCCAGCTAAGAGGATCTTCGAATCCCAGCCCCCAGGTTCGAGAAGACAAGGAAGACCGAACCTCCGTTTCAAAGACCAAGCCATCGCGGATGCCAGAGCGCTTGGTCTCGACAACTGGAAGCAGCGTGCCCGGGATCGTAGAGGATGGAAGGCTGCAGTGTCTCAGGCAGAGACTCTTCACGGGTCGGGAGCCCGATAAGTAAGTAAAGTAAGTATACTTTTTCAATCAGAACAACGTTTTGTGGTACAAGTAGTGGCGTCCGCTACAGTGGCGGCGTGATTTTGTTTTGTTGGGTCTCGTTTAACAGCTCACAGTAACCCTCAATGTAAGGAGTCAAGTCAAGTTTTCGCAGCGTTGTTGCGCTGTCTTGAAATTTAATTAAGATACAAGGCCAAATTATAACCCAAACCCCTTTTATCTAAATCGCCCAGAAAATGCCAGACTCGACTGTATCAAGTTTTTATTGTTACAAAAATAACACATACCTAAACTACATATATTCATCCAAATATAGCCTACAAAATGTTGTGTTTTTTGAAAATTTTTGTTTGTTTTGTTTGTTGTTTTTTTGCCGATTGCCTGGCATCGGTGCACAGCCATTTTGGATTATCATGGTCTACATTAGTAGGCAAGTTCTTCTATTCAAACGTCTATCTGAAATACCATTGCGAATTCTATGCACTTTAATACAAAAAGCCACAATTTTGAATCTACTAATAAACGAACATTTTAAAATGTCAATTTAGCACAAAGGGGAAAATAATCGCTTGCAAAACTTTGCCCCACATATTATAATAGTTGTGGATAAATGTAAAAAAAAGAAAAGTTGCGACAGCCCTTAACCCTTGTACAGAATTAATTTGAATCGGCTTCTCTCTGACGTTGCTGCACATGTTACCGTAGGTTACCAGTTACCACCATCATCTTCAGAGCAACCCCTCCACACTCCACAGTGACATAAAGCCAAAAGAAGCATAACCAACCACACCACATGTACATCCAACCGCAACGTTACTCATGCAAGGCTGGTTGTTCTATACTGCTGCCACTGTGGCTGTCTTCCCCAGAGTCGTTTTCGCAATGCTCATCCTTTATGTGGTCTGGTAAAATGCATACACATATAGGGATAGGACTCGCTGAGGGTACGTATCAAAAGGGATGTATACCTAACCTACCTACTACTACTACATATATTAATATTAATTTTTTTTGCTTTTGCTTACTCAAACGCTGACGTTGTCGTTTTACATCTGCAAGTGCCCAGCATTACACATGGTACACCACCATAACGACCGCACAACCACCTGCATGCTAAGCTTGTTACATGCGCGCTCCTGCAAATCAGATCACCTGTGGAAAATTTTACGCGTAGTGAAATTCTTAAAGAAGCACACACCCACCCACACAAAATTATTTCAAAAACTTTAAAAATTAAATTTGTCCTTCTACTGATATGTCCTGTGTACTTATGGATAAAATCAATTAATTCCTTTATCTCTATGGCAGCTGCGGCTGTGACCGAATCACTGTACAAATTATTATGAATTCCAAACTCAAAGTTAAACAAAAGGATTTCGTACAGGATTTGAATAATTTGAATGTTTATTTAAGCGGAACGCCAATAAGAAGACATTCATCTAGGAGTCCCAAATGAGTGTGTTAGTGTTTGCTCGATGGATGAGTATTGGGCATTGGCTGTTGTGAATATTGTGATTGTGATGGAGTGGGCTAAGTCGGTGTGACAAGATGTTATTTGGAAATTCACTCGCTGATGATTGATCGCTGTAATGGACACAGTTTTTCATTAAAATGTGTTTATACTATGCTTCATGAATAATAACAATAATTAAATGATTGATTGATTCGACTACTGAGAAGATGTCAAAGGGAATCAAGTTGTTTGCACTATTAATCTATAATATTTTCGTATTTGTGTAGCAATGGTGTTTGATGACCTCTGGTATCTAGTGAGATGATAAATTATTCTTTGGCCATGGGGGTGGGTTCAAATTACATATTTCCAAGGATGTATCAGAATGTTGAAACAGGATGGAGAGGACAGAATTTTGTATACGGTATCTATCTAGTGTCTATCGTTGAAATAGACCAATAAAATTTGTTATCCTATTTTATCTGGTAGGAGTAAACTTTTATCTATTTTTTGCTTTTGGTTGTGCTCGAGAAATTTGAAAACCAATCGAACGATTGAGCTAAACTTTTCAGACAATCTGAGGCATTTTGCCTTGGGTGTGTTCCTTGGTCAAAATTGACACCTCCCATTAAAAAAAAAAAACAACATTGGATACCTATGATTTTCCTGGACACTTCGAAAAGTAGTAGGTCGATTAAGCTGAAACTAACACAATATAATATCTGTTATTAAATGAAAAGTACACGTTCTTCAAAGGTTTTTAAGTTTTCCCATAGATAGCGCTAAACTCCTTTCCACATTTCTATTGAAAACGATACAATAAAGTTTTTTTTTTTAATCTATTTGTAAATTATCAATATCAGCTGTCGTTGTAACTAATAACTAAAATAAATAAATAAATAGGCGGCGCAACAGGCGGTAGACACCCAATGCCTAGCTTCTCGCAACCATTCGTTTTGTGTGAGTTTCTATTTTTGGTTTTATGATGGCTTTCGTTGAAGAGTTTCAAGGCGTTAGGCAGCCCAAATAAATAGCGCCTTGCTTTGCACTATGCCTTACATTTTTATTATTGATGCATTTTTCCCAAACTGAACAGATTGCACGCTTTGCTTTAGAAAATTTGTATTGAAGGTGTTTATTCATGCTTAAGTTAGGGGTGATCTGAACTCCAGGGCTTCACATTGAAAGGTCCACTTTTAACTTCGACAGTACCGTCCGCCACGACTTCTAAATATCATCATCTTTGATTTTGTTAGATTTACAGATAGATTCCAAGTTCTACTGTAGTTATAAAGCCTGTTTATCATAAGCTGCATAGAGTCTACAGTTTCTGCGAGAAAGACAATATCATCAGCAAACATGAGAGCGGGGATACTTCTTCTTCGGTTGTAACTAGATTCCACCTTTAACAGTGTCTGTTATGTCTTGTATGTATACAAATACTAGCGTACTTAATAAACAACCCTGCTTCACGTCCATTGCAGTCTCAAGACCTTCGGACAAGTGGTTTCCATCTCAAACGAAAGCTTTGTTATTTCTATTTGTGTACATTGCACGCAAAACGTTTACTACGTTCGTAGAAATTCCACATCTATAGATCTTATAGAAAAGTGCCTCTGCTGCTCGAAAATCTACAAAAAAATCGTGCAGCTTATTGTGATTTCCCTTATATATTTCGGCAATTTTCGTAAGCATAAATATCTGGTCGATCGTCGAGTAGTTTTGTCTGAAAACCTGCTTCAAATTCATGGGTGATTTTCTTCTTAGTCTTCTTGGAGCACTGCTCCAAAAAGTTTTACTGAGGTATTTAAAAACGATATATATGTACCTCTATAGTTTGACGGATCAGTCTACTCACCTTTCTTGTGCAATGGGAACAACATCGAACTCAGAAAGCTTTCGCGTATACCTATATGCATTTTCAAAAATTCGATTGAATTCCGATACAAGCGCTAAAAGGAACTCACGCGTACAAAAATTATAAAATTCGTAGGATATACAATCGTCTCCTGGTGCTTTCTTATTTTTAGCATTCTCGATTATATATTGTACCTCTTCCAGAGTTATCGGTGCATCTAGAAATTCATCGGCAATCCAGGGAACTGCATATTGAAACGGCTGGGAGTTTTGAGTTGTGTTGAGCAGATTTGAGAAGTGGCTTCTAAGTTGTTCCAAAAATAAGCAACAATGGAAATAAAGCCTATGGCCCTATGACTTGATCTTCACGCTTATCTTTGTAAATGGGAATAAAAACAATTTTTTTAAAATGCACTTTACATTTCCTCGAGGAGTGTGGGTTAGCGAGAATCTCAGCCCTTATTAATCAATGCAAATAGACCAGAGCTGTCTGCGAGCTCTAAGGGCAACAGATATTGCTGTAAAAACCTTTCCGTAAAATGAATCTTTTTCTGCATATAATAGGTATAGCTATAACTAAAGCATAACATGTGGATATAGGTCATAGCTCATAGGTCTTTTGTCGAACCTACGTGTTTTTATGACCGATGCGCATCTTGTTCAATTGATTAGAAACCACCTTTATCTGGCCATTTAATTCAAGCTGTTTGAATGATTTAAAATTTGAAACTCACCATATAAAATTCCCCAACCCCCATCAAGGTCCCATTTTGTCCCCGGTCCTCTTTTTTATCTTCTGTCTGAGACTTCGAAATTTCTAATTCAATTCATTCCTTCGGTGTTGACAGCAACCTCGGCTTCTTAATTAATTGCCTCACGTCCCTGCCGTAGAACTGGAACTGCATTGTATGCAGGGGCGTAGCGAGGGGGGGGGGGGCGTGGGGAGTGTTGCACTCCCACGCTTTTCAAGAGTCGGCAGATCAACGAGCAATTTTCAAAAATTAGGTCTTAGGTTTGGATTTTCATTAAGTATAGGTTTTAAACTTATAAATTTATACCTAAAAGTCGGCATTTTCAACGGTTCCACATGAACTCCTTAAAATCTAGCTGGTTTCGATTCGATTTTAAAAAGAAGTCGGTCGGCTTCGGTGAATTTGCCGACTGAAATCCTTAAAATGTAGCGAGTTTTAAAAAGGACGGTCGGCATCGGTGAATATGCCGACTGAAATCCTTAAAATTTACCGAACATTTTTCTGTTCAGACGAAATACAACCCTTGAAAGCGAAATTAACCCCACTTTAATCTGTTGATCATTAGTTCGATTTCTCCTATTTGAACTGTCACAACTGTCAATGCTCTAGTTAAATTAGTTTAAAACTATGAATCCCAGTGTCAGTTTTTGTAATTGCGGTCTGATGATTCTTCTTTGCTTTGAAAATTGTTCATTAAAAGAGACCTAACCCTTTCGGTATTTTGATGCCATATGGCAACACGAATATTCATAACACCCATTCTCACTCTCTGAGTATATTTTTTCTATTCTTTTTCTGACTAACTTCTTAGAGTATCTGCTTAATAATTAGAAGCAAAAAAACTGGGTGATAGTTGTCGTCATTGTGCTTTTAGCTCTCGTGAAAGATCGGTCTGCAATAGAGTTCGAATTTTTTCGTCGGAAGACTATTTTTATTATTTATTTTTTACATTGAGAATTAAATAGATTAACAATTTCGATTTTATTTGATTGACTAATATCAGGCGGACAATTAAAAAAATAAAATAAACATATAAGTTCCGTCTATTCAATTTGGCACAATTTTCCTTTTCTGTGTTGCCATATGGCATCAATATTATCTAGAGGTGCATTTTAAGTCATCATTTCTATAAATAAAATTATATATATACCTACATTATGTATAAAAATAAATGTATTTTTATGCATAAATAGTCTTGAATATCATTACTTTTTAATTTGGCTTGAATTAAGCAAAAATTTCTTAAATTTTTATGAATATGTATTTAAGTTTTTTTTAATATTTTTTATTTTTTTTTATATAAATACACGTGTTTATCTTGGAATATGCTTAGTTTTTTATTTGTAGTACTTGTAATGTTTGAAGTAAACAAAGACAACCGAGTATAAATGCAACAATTTATTATTTTTTTATTTTTTTTATTTTTATACATACATATATGAAAATTTGTGTTTTTTAAATATTTTTAAAAATCCTTATTTTTTTAAAATACATTTTAATTAAAAAAAATAATTATACTTTTTTCTTTTCAATTTTATATAAAAATAAGAAACTAAAACAAAAATATTAATTTTGTCATTTATTTTGCTACCACTTGAGACAATTATTGATGCCATTATGGCAACGTTCCCAAAAACCACTTTAGAACCAATATTTACCAAAAATAATGTTACAATGTTTTTAGTAGGAGTCTAAGTAGCAACAAAAGTAAATAAAATATTTTTTTAACCTTAGAACAAAAAAGATGTACCGAAAGGTCTAATAACAAATAGCTATATTAGGATAGTCTTGATCAATATAATCTATTACTTAGTGGATATACTTATACATTTTGTGCAATAAATGAGAGATAGATAATAACCGTGCGATCCAAAAGGACCTGTTGCCCCCAATAACTTATATTTCCTATTGTTTGTCGCTTGAAATAGGATCTAAAAATATCATCACCCACCATTTTCTTGAATGTTCAACTTGTTAAAGATGATGTCAGAAATATATTACATCTCTCGACCGATACATAAAAGGCATTGCTACAAATATTTTTCTGACACGCGTAAGACATTTCGACAAGAGTAGGTATCTTTACGTTGATTTAATAATGTCTTCTAATTTCAATGCTTTTAGGGCCTATTCCCTACTACTATGACAATATTTTCTCTTGACTTTTGGTATATTAATCATTTCTACGTCTCATCCATATGCGCCTATTGTACTCTTGAAAAACATCAACAATTATACGATTACTATATATAGAAATGAATTATATAAACGTGGGAGTTAATTTCCATTTTTGAAACCCAGAACCAAGAACATCCCTCTAACAATATTTAAAGATTTCCAACAAACAACAACACAACCTACAGATATTTTGGGTTCAGTTGTATGCATAAAACTGTTTGATATACACACACACCTCCAGAACATCAGTTTAACAAAAGTCGTATATTTGCATTCATTGGAAAGGCGCTTCGTTGAATACTAAAGAAGAGGAAAAATCTGTCGACAATATTAAATTTCATGTCAAGTGTTCTCTTTTCCGCCTTTATTCTTCGGTTTCGTTTTATTTCAATTTCTTTTTTTTTATACTGTGCCCCTCTTCCCTTATAATATCCATTGCCAGATTTTTTTTTTTTACCTTGGTGTGCAAATTTGATTTTCTGTCTGTGCAATCAGTACACACATTCAAGAAGTCAATTTAATAAGGATGAAGAATGTGTTGAGTATTCACATGAGAGATTGAGCTTTATTTTTTATATGCGAGGTTTTCTTACAATATTCACACCTGAATCTAGTGAGAATTCTAAAGGTTATCTATATCAATGGAAATAAGGGAAGAATGCATCCTTATATAGACGAGGTTATATCAGACGCGATTTAAAGTTTTGATGGAAATTTTAAGAAATTTTTGCAAAGCAGTTATGAATCAGAGAAGTTTTGAACATTTTCCTTTAAGTGAAAGATTTTAAAAATTAATTTTAAATAGACGACTGGGCTCCGCAATTCTATTCCTTTGTCCATTTTCTTCGTTTGCTCCAAAGACTTACAGCCTAAGCGCGTAAACTTAATGGAGTTTGTTGGCTAAAAGTTAGAGGCAATTTGGTTCTTATTTCATGTCAGTCCATATAACGATATCGGAAAAGTTAGATTTTCTCAAAATATTGTCTAACAATTTCAGCAAAACATGAATTGATGGATAGCGTTTAAGTTAACATCGACATTTTCAACATAAAATAACAACTGCCATCCTAAGCATTAAAAAAATGTATGTTTTTTCGGCAATGGTAAAGATTTTGGCAAAATTTAGTTTTTAGGCGGCCTTTCGGGCATGTATACCTAGTAAACTGTGAAACATGTCGTACTCCAAGAAGGATAAGCCTTCTTTTTGGAAGACTGTTTTTTTTTCATAGTTACCCAAAAAAGGAAAAATGAATATTCGTCACTGTCGTCCTTAATATTTTCAATGATATTTGGGATTACATTTTTGAATAATCGGGTACAAAAATTACAGGGATTAAAATATCACAATATTTTGGGATTTAGATTGTGATGAACCAATTTTAAGGAACCAAGACCTAACTCTATAGAATGAACTAAGTCCCAAAATGAAAATGAAGGTTTGTTGAAATCCATGCACTGCATATAGGGTACAGGTGGCGCCCTACGACAACGGGACACATCCGATAGTCATCATTAACTCTGCGTGTAAGTGTTTAAAAATTCTGTAGTTTTCTGAACCCCAAATGCGACAATTTTGACGATTAACGAAGCTATAATGATGAGAATGAGCTTCATCACTAAGAAGTATTTTGTTCAAACAAACCTTTATTATTTTAAAAATATTGTACAATAATGAAAATGCGTTGTTTTTGCGTATAGCTCTCCAATTTTACTAACCCCGAACTGTCAGCTGTCACATTGTTATCTTTTTTTGAGTTGGCATCACTGTACTATTAAATGGAGCAAAATTCAAATTTTGCGTGAATTATGGGACACCCTTTATAACGCACTTTTGAGTGCAGACACAACGAACAACATATCGAATACCGAGTCGAATCATTAGACATCTCAAATGCTACGAGTCTGTCAAAAAACTTAGCAAGTTGGTTTCTTATAGACAGATTACCACAGCAACTCTGCGGATGGATACTTAATTTCCTTTTTAGCAGATCGATTCAAGTTGAAGCAAATGGTGTATTTTTGAGTACATAGTTATGCACTTAGTGGTTACTCCATTCCAAAAATAAAAACTAGCATAAAAGAATGATTGTGAGAAGCTTGGCCTATTGTTCTATATGGACCTACTGATGCAGACTATTAATTTGACATCTGCTGACGATTTTCTGATCTTTTCTTTTATAGCAAAAATGTCTGTGAACGCAACTACATTACACAGTCAGAGATGGGTGCAAACTAGTTCTGTTAATGGAGATCACACCAAAAACATAAATGTAAAAAAAGAGCCAAAGTTCTCTTATATAGAAAAAAAAATTAGGAGATCTTCTAAATGTACGACAAGTTCTTAGTTTACGAAGATTCAATGTAAAAAAATTGTTAGCTTTACTGCGGTCAAGTTTTCAAATTCTTATATATATTATTTATTACATAATGAAATTATAAATGAAAAACTTACCAAGTAACCCTACAATTTTTTTTAACATTGAAATGCTTCGTAAATGCTATAGTAGGCTTGAGGCTTTTAGGGTAATTGGCTCCGAAGTTAAAGGTAGGTCGAAAACAGCCTGAGTGTGTTCCTGAAAAAGTGTACTAGAGAACATGGCTGGGACTTGGACAATACCGTGCCCTTTGATCTAGATTCAGTATTGATGTGGGGAAAAATAAAACTAGGCTGTATAATTGATGCACAGAAGTTGACTTTTTCTACAAATCTGCAAGCCCATCCATCACAAAGAATACTTGCAGTTTCTTGGAATCATAGTCAATTCGGAATTAAAACACTGGCAACTAATCCAAAATTTTAAGCTGCGCCCTCAAAGTTTATATTTAGAGCACAGAATTAATTCAGCACGAAGAAACTACTCCCTTTCTGTTAGGTACAATTATTAGACCAACAACAGAGACGGGCAGTTCGACAAATAGAAGACCCTTCAGTATCGTCAATTTTATAGCTCCTGGTGCACAAAGTATTAGTTTCTGATCTACCATGATATAGTATACCACTATCTGAATTATTTTTTGAGAAATCTTGTAGGTACTTGAAACTCTCTTAATTCGGCTTACTAATTTTTTATATATTCAGCATTGGAGTGTGGTAAGAGTTATAAACCAACAAAATAAAATAAAAACCATAAATCCATATGAAAATGGATTGGAAAATGGAATAATGGAATGGAATGAAATAGATAGGTAGAAAAAGAGAAGTAAATTTATCGAAATTTAAATTTGTTGTGTCCGTTGATGAGTCAAAAGTGAGTGAACACCAAAGCGGTTTTCATTTGTCTTTGGACATAAAATATGTTTTATTATTGTTATTTCGTAATCACACTTTTTACAGATTTTTGGTTTTTAAGACCTGTTTCCAGACCCTAAAGAAAACTCTAAGAAGCATCGGTGTTTACTCACTTTTGACGCTCACTGTATGTAATGTTAATAAGGATTCCTTTTGACACAAGTCGGTTAAGTGGAAAACAAAGTTGTACATGCGGTACACTTGTTTAATTATTACCTGAAGATTCTTTGGGATAAAAACAATAGAAAGTGTTCAAAGTAACTATATGACAGCAACTATATGACAGCCTATCCTTTGGTGCACCAATTAATGACTGTTTGAAGGGTTTTGAGGCTAAAGATAAATTAATCATTGGTGTTACCTATTTTGCTGTAGCTTAAGTTACTTTATTTATGAAGTAGGTCCTCATAATCAGTGGCCACAGCAGGATCAGAAGTTTTTCTACCTGTGGACATAATCTTTCCCCTGAAAGTAATACTGAAGTCCCACCTGACAAAGCGTTCTTTTATCGTCTTTCTATCGTACTGACCACCTTATGTCTTAGCTGGATTATAAGGCCATCTTAAATAACACACTTGGTAGTTGCTATCAGCAACAGCCTAGGGTTTTCTGGCATCAGGAACATAATGCCACCATTGCGCAGGTCTTTGGCGTTGCAACCTCTTTTCCACATTTTCTGCATTCCTTGGATCGGTAATGCCCGCTCTTCTAGTAGCTGAAAAGGATTTTCTGATGATGACGACTTTAACGATCGTTGGCTATACCTCTATCACCCTATGCTAGACGAAATGATGGTGAAATTTCAGATCCGACCCGACAAGTGCTGAAAGATACTCAAAAAAGGCTCACATTTTAAAAGAAAGAAAAACACGGCCAAAAATTGCAGGAAGTATTGTTACACGAACCAGGCAGCGCCCGCCGCCCTCTGCCTCTTAGGTAAACCGCTATAGAAATGCAGTCTGAATTCTGTCTGCATAATTTAAATTCTACACTTCTTGACTCACATGAGAAACCTTGAGTCTGAAAATTATTCCAAGGGAACATGGCTTTAAGTGACGTTTGGTACATCATCGTACAATATAGTCACTCGTAGCGGTTCAAGGTGTGTGCCAGAGTTTGCTGTGATGTCTGCAGGAAGAGGGTGTGACGTTAATAGTGATATACCCACCCCACATCGTTATCGCATACAATATTTATAGGAAACACTGTAAACTTCGCTGTAAACTGCTGACAACCTAGAAAATAATGATTATAATGACCGGACAGTGGGCTCAATCAGCGACCCAACCTTCTAATTATTAGCTCTGGTTCTCTCCGTTGATGGAAGGGCGTGGTTAAAAGTGTGACGTTTCGTTACAAGAAACTGGTTTTCGTGAGCCTGGTTCTTGTTACCGACTCACCCTGTTTGCCAAGTTTGTCTGCTAAGTATTTAAGAGAGGTCTGACTTATTTGCCACCACAAATTGCCTAACGCGGTACTAACAATAATTTAATAATTAAAAAAATAAATGGTAAAAATTCCATTATCTATTGTATTGTATATATATTGTGACCGCCAAAATATTTAAAATGAATCGGCCCTTAGAGTCGCTTATTAATCTCCTTTATGGGTTTGTAATTGACTGTGATTATTTTTAGATTCCCAAAATGGGCACACATTCGCAATGATACCTGCCATTGTAAATGTCTGCTGACAACTATTTTTGTAACCTTTTAAACATCCTTAAAACTAGGTCCATAAGGTACCATTGGGTTGTCTTAAATTTGACGTCCATTTTAAAACAGAGCTAGTGATGAGTCCAAATACAATTCATCACCAAAGACGTCTTTTTATTCCACAGAAATTTTTTTTGTCTCCTTTGAGGTCTATATAATAAACAAATGTGAGTGTGTATTATTTTTCGTCTCAGTCGAACATAGTTCAACTCTCGGTCTCGGTGTGGTGAGAGAATGTATTTCATGTATACCTATACCTATAGATGAATACAATGTTTAGTCGTGTTCACCTCCGGTATCTGACATAAGGATAACACAATGAACTTTATGTGAGAGGGGTCAATGGCAGCCGTCACATATGCACAGGATCTATGAGGAAAGCCGAAGTCCTGCGAAACATTTTTGCTGTGTTGCCCAAGTGTTACCACATTATAGTAAATCGATAAAATTATAGTGAACACACGTTTAATCTCGCATGAAATAGAATCATTTCCTTTCGATTTATTCCCATGGTCCATAGGTACGCTGACCATCCGTCCTTTATTTAAAAGGACAGTCCTTTCTTTTATACCTCTGTCCTGTATTTTTTTATTTTCAATAAAGGACGGATTTTGTCCTTTATTTTTGAAACTGTCCTTTAAAAACTGACAAAAAAAATTGCATGCATAGCATAGAGAATTAATTTTTGGGCAATTGAACTCTACGAAGTATCGAAACATATACTGTAATGTTATGAACCTCATGTCAACAATACATTTGCCAATAGAATTCTATATTTTTGGACGTAGAAGTGCTTGAGGGTCTTATTTCGCGAAACACCGGATTGGCCGTATTGAGAAAATCTAACATTTACTTCTCAGAAAAAACAGGCTTATTTTTAAATGGCGTACAACTTTTCGATGAAATATCATATATTTGTCCTGACTTATTGGTGATCAACGCCCAACCCTAACGGTAAGAACTAGGAAGCAAATATTTTGAAACAAATTTCCTTGTATGGCCAAAGTAAGCACTAGAAGCGATTTAAAGAAATTTGAACTACAAAAGCGGAAAAGTTTGTATCGGAAAATTCATATTTTTCATGCGATTGACTTCAAACTCGGTTTGTGTACCTACAATATGTATATAATAAATACCTATATAAAATAGTTTTCCTGATTTTCGAAATTTTGCCTAAGGCTCGAGTTATTAATGACTGGAAAAGGAGGATTGAGTCCGCATAAGGAACATTTTAGTTCATCCTATCAAGCGAGTATTATATTATTATTATATAGATTTCGAGAGATATTCGAATCAGACCACCATTGTCGAGTCTCTTTTCGTCTCTCTACCACTATAAACCTTACCCAGAGAGACTTTCTGGACTTCTCCAGAGTTCTTCCCTGGATTCGATTCCTAGTGTTAATGTTAACGCTAGCAACTGTTTATGTGAGATTTGTTTAATCCAATGGGTCTCTCCCCAATGTTATCCTTATTCTTTTGTCAGCCAAAGCTGTGCCGCTGTCTTAGATTTCTCCAGGCATAGATTACAAGTATCATCCTCTCCGAAATTACCATGACCTGTAGTTAATCCCACCACCCATTTCAATGTTCCTCGACTCATGCTTAGAACCTTTCTTTGAGTGGAGCAGGTCGGCCATTTTAGCTTGTCTATACATTGTTCCACTGTTGATCACCTTCTCAAGTATTTTGCCGTGATCTGCTTGTGAATCAGGTGTTCTACCATTCCTCTACCAATTGAAGAGAACGGTTCTGGGTCCCAGCAACTTTTCAGTTGACCCCTGTTTTGCAAGGGAGTCCGCCTTTTCGTTGCCGTGGATCCCTATGTGTCCTCGTACCCAATAACTACTTTTTCAACTTTTTCAATAACTACCATCAGTTTGTAAGTAGAAAAATTATTGTCCTTTATTTTCCTTTGACAAATATGGTCACCGTATAGGGGACATGCGGATCACAACAAGGGAAAAAATATTGTAAATTTCAGATGACTTCTCCCAGAAGGGGGGCAACATTTCAAAGCTGACACATACGTAAACTTAAACAGGACACTTTAATGCATTCATGCATGTGGTGTGGAGGAGAGCTGATGCTGCTGCTTTTCACAAAATGCAATCCAATAGAAATTCCGGTTATTCCTTTAGATGTATGCAGATACTTGTATGGGTTCACTTTTAAAACTATGTTAAGATAGGTAGCTTAAGTGTAAGGCTTTGCTTGGCCGAAATTGATTAAGCTTGGGTGAATCCCATTACTAAAGAATAATGATGAGTGAGCGTGTGTGCATGTGTTTGTAGGGATTAAAGCCCTTCCATGCTTTGGTTTTGTGCAAGTATGCGGTCGCTCTTAGTCCTTCAAGGGTAATATTTATTCTTCCTTTAGTTTCCTCTTCCGGTTGACACCACCTGCACAGGTGAATAGGATAGGTCCGTATAAACATACTCATACATGTTTTTTTTTTTCCCCTTTTCATATATGTGTTGGTGTCTATTGTGCTGAGGAAAACAGGCAAAAGCCCCTGTCATTTGGTTTTGATAAGTGAATACACACTTGGAGGATTTCTTCTTTTTTTATTGTTTTTGTTTAACCTTCCGTGAACGGTATTGGTGCTGTGGGTCTATGTGTGTGCTTTAGGATACATTGGGGAGTTCTTCTATTTTTGTTCCCTGTTCATATAATGGTTTGATTAACGGCTGGTAAGACTTCTGGTCCGGCTAAATCGTTACGAATACTAGTCGGGCAGCTACTCGTAAATTGTAGTGGTTTTTAGTTAATGGAGTACGTAAAATATCCTGGGGAGAAGAAGAAGCTCTATTGATTTTGTGCCGTGACGAGAACGACAACTCCTCTTGTTGCGTTGACCACAATTTGTTGTGGGGCTTCATGAGAGCTTGCTAAGGCGAACATGTGGCTGAATGAGGGTAAATGCTGAGGCTTTGATATTCAATGAGTAGATTTGACCTGTAATTAGTGAGACAGGTAATTGCGGTGAAAGAAGTGCCGACATTGATTAAATTTAAATAGGGACTTTTGAAGTGTAATTTGCTTTGCACGCTATATAGGTGTATTCTTGATTATTGGTTTGAAATTTGTATTTTTGAGTGTCCTGTGCGGACTCTCAGTCTGGATGGTATGATGATAGGTTAGCTTTTATAAATGCCTTCCGTATATATCCTCACTATAGACGTGTAATCGGACGAGTATAAAAATAAAAAAAAAATATTGGCGCAACAGGTCAGTAGATATATTGAAGGCATAGTTTTTCAAAAACAATAATTGTTTGTATGAGTTTCAATTTTAAAACGAATAGAAAACTGACCTTAAATTCAACGCCGAATCCGAACGTTTGAATTGAGAATTTTTCTCAGTATAGTCGTACTCATACTATCGAATGTTGGTCAAACGTTCGGGAGAGTTGGAGCAGTTGAAAAAACCTTATACATAATGTATTTTTTCGGGTATCGAACTTGCCCCATATCCGATAAGTTTGAGTGTGGTACACTTAATGAAATTATGTATTATGATTCCCTGCTTCTTACATCCTGTGTACTCCAGACTACTCTTATAATTGTGACAATAAAACTCAAGCAGATGCCCACAGAACGTTAAAATTATATCGTCAGCTCGTTTTCCACGATGTGTCACGGAATAGTGCCATCAAGTCCTCTGGGTAACAGTTACTTAAATTTTTAAGACTGATGTAAAAACACAATCAGTCAAGATAAAGTGGTATACGTTCGGTAGGATGTCGATAGAAACGGATACTTATATGTAGTTCCGAAGATCAGTATTGGGTTGTGTTTGATGCGACCAAAAACTAAATCGGTACCTGTTTTAAGATCATTGCCAGCTATTAAATTCGTCGTCAGGTCAAGTCTGTTCCTCCGACTATTCTTTATTTCGAAAATTATGAGAATTTTTCGCCATTCTTAGAGCTTGTGACCAATAATGGTGGTGTTTTGGCTGTGCACCGCTAATACCTCCGTCCTTACGTGTACGGTGTACCAATATCTGTAAAAATTCCCTACTGGGAGATTGGTCTTAAATCTACAGTGTCATACTGTCCGCGGAATCCGTCTCCGATTGCTTTCAATCTACTGATTTCAGTTGGTCGATTTGACATACCCCCTCAATGATAAAGGATTTTATCCATTGCCCAATTCGCACTCACGCTTGTTCTAGGGTTGATTACTGGTCCCTGTAGTAGGACCAAACTTTGTTGTCGACCCCGTTCGGACCAATACTTGTCGTAGGGCTAGTTGCTTTTTGCTCCTTGAACGAGGACCACACTTTGTCGTCGTACCAACTCTTGTCATAGGGCCGTTTCCTCTCCATCGATCAGAGCAACTTGACAAAAGTCTTAAAAACAACGTTGCTTAGGTGTTCTGTTTTATCCAAGAAGTTACTGCCAAAGACTTTCAGCCTGGTCCGTCTCGACAGTCGCATAGAACCGTCACCTCCATCTTAGATTCTGCCTCAATAGCTTCTGCAGAAGTTGTTGTGCAGTAGATACCCTCAATAAACCACCGGCAGAACAGGTATAGACTTATCACGCAATCCAGTCAGTTTGCTCAAACAGAAGCTGTCCTCATAACTAGTCGAAAAACTTTAGAGTTTGCCAACTTCCAGGTTGCTAACCAAATAATCAGGTCCAAAGAAGCTGTTAAATACCTTGGAGTAATGCTGGACGATTATATTCGGGTTTGCGAATCGTGCATGTTGGCAGCACGGGCTACCGCATCTTTAGAAGATTACCACATCCGCGCATCCAACAAAAAAAAAGTCAATTTGCTCAGACCTCTTTTGCTCAAAATGAGACACAGTTGGCTGGTAAGCCTTCATGTTCTACTCTTAACCTGAAAATAAATCGTCTGTACAATTGGTACAATGCACATCGTACATACCTACTTAGAGAGTATTTAAATAGATCGAATGGCCATAGATGCAAGCATCCAGTTCTAGCAAGCCCATCCGCTTCGTTTTCTGAAACATCCATAAACATTATCCACCGGCATTCGGCATCCAATACAGAGTCACTCTGACATTTTGTCAAAGTGTTCCATGGCTCCTGAGGCCACCTGGAAGTAAAATTAGTTTCTATTTCTCATTCTTTTATTTGGTTGATCAGATGTCTCGTCCTTCAAAAATGGGGTAATCGCATAGACCCCGAGTTATACAGAAAATGCTTGCGCCTTTACCATCAATATCCGTCTTTGAAGCGTCGATGTAGATGTATGTAGATGTAGAGAATATGTCTCAATAAAGTTGAATTGAATTGAATTGATGTAGAGAGCTATCCCTTCTTCTTCTGTGACTGTTTAGTTGACCCATTCTCTCCTGTCAGGAATTGTAATAGTGAATCTAGTTTTTAAAAATGTTTAACGTAGAAGTTTAGTACTCTTTGGCTGTCATTCTTTTCGAGGGACTTCGGGGCTCTGCCGTTGCAGTCAAGCCTTACAATCATGGCTGTAGTACTTATTTGAGTAATACCATTGTCGCAATTCCCTTTGGTAAGACCTGAAAGATGATAGCAATGTGTTAAAATGGGACCCTGTAGACCTTCGTACGTCAACTTAAGCATACATGCGGCTTAAGCCCTATTAGATATTTTGTCGAACGTTTTTCTGAAAAGATGCAGTATCTACTTATCTTGGTTGTGATTGAGCTTTGAATCCAGGATCAAAAGAAAAATTGTCCAACCATTTAAAAACGATCGTTCTTTCCATTCAAAACTGTTGACAATAATTTCTTTTTATTATACCCGGTACCACACTGTGGTGAGGGTATATTCACTTTGTCATTCCATTTGTAACGCCCATAAGGAGGCGTTGTAGGTATGACAAACTATATATATTATTGATCAGCATCACTTTCTTAGTCGATCTAGCGATGTCCGTCTGTCTGTCTGTCCGCACGATTACGGCCGTAATTTAAGAGCTATCGACTTGAAATTTGGTACGTAAGCTTTTATCCACCAGACTGAGGCTAAGTTCGAAGATGAGCAAGATCGGATGAAAACTACTACTACCTCCCATACAAAAATATCAGATTTATATAGCTTTTTATGTTAAAAATTAAATTTAAATATCTACAGTAAAGATAGCAAGTTTAAACTTTGCACGTATTGTTTTAATAATATTTAAAATTTTTTGACAAAAAAGGAGCTTGATCGAATAAAAACTACCCATACCTCCCATACAAATATGTAATTTTTTAATACTAAAATATTTTTTTATTTTACAATAATATAGTACCGGGTATTTGAGCTTCGGCATAGTCGAAGATAATTGTCTTACTGGTTTTTCTCTCACTTTATTATGCAATTACAAACTTGAGTGAAAACTATCTACAACTATTTTTAGTACAATGCAATATAGGGTGCTCAAACATTTCCCATTGAAGTAACTACAATTCATAAATTTTGAAGTTGATTCAATTATCTATCGGTAGAACCGCAAAACGATGAATTGCTCTTCTAATTTATCCAAACTCCATTTTTAGTTCGCACCTCTACGACTCGAACTTTGGAGTCCCCACCTTTTATCGTCAATACGACACGACCAATAAGCCACTGGTTGGATGGCCTGTTGTCTTCTCGGGTGAGTACTAACGTATCCTGCTTCAGCTCTTTTCGTGCGGCTTCTCTCCACTTTTCTTTGTTTTGCAGATCAAGGTAGCGTTGCCAGACGTCCGGGTTTTCCCGGACATGTACTCTTTTTCGCTTATGCGGGGAACGTTCGGGATAGTTTTTCCAGATTGTCCGGGTTTTTCATTTATTCATCGTCAAGAGAACAGACCTTGAAAGTGTCAACTGAATTCTGAAAAATATTATTGTAATACCAACTTTGGTAATCGACAAAAGAAAGTTTCGAAAACACTGAATAAAAAATTACTAGTGTTGTATGTCCACCGCAATATGCAATCGATGTAACCACTTTAAAAATATAAAATATTTTGCTGAATTGCTCGACAGTGAAATTGAGGCTCTTTTATACGAGTCAAACAGGTTATGACTTTCTCTTCACCCGGTAGTGGAACGACTTTTGGTTATGTTAGAAAAACTAAAATCATATTTGGAAGACGTCAAAAATCCACCAAAAATGTACAATTTTTTTGTTTTTTGTTTTGGGTGCTTTAATGCGGCAATCTTTTTGTTTGTAAAATTCGAATTATATTTTGTCGCCAATAATTCGGATCCCAAACAAAATTTTCAAAATCCCAGAAATTGATTTTCTTTATCTCTTCCCATTTCACGCCAATATTGGAATTGGAAGTTGGAAAAATATGGTGTATCTGACTAAGGAAATATCTCTATTTTTAGATTTGTGTTTAGTCAACTTTCTTTTTTCATTATATGTCAGAAAATCAGCCGAATAATTACTCAGCGCAATTCAAAACATGAAGTAGCTACCGCAATAGTACGCGCATTTTGGTCCTAGTTTTGTACTCTTTTTTATATCCTATATTTTGTCCAGGAAAGACCGGGATTTTCATGCTCGATAACTACTTTCTTCAAATTATTTCTGGCAACCCTAGATCAAGGAGATAGTCTTTCTGCCAACGTTCCCAGAAATGCTGCCGAAACACGGAGAGGCGCTTCCATCTTTCAATTACGGACATCTACTTCGGTTCCCCAAATATTTGCTCGGGAACCGCCCGCTGCGGACTCCCAATAAGGAAGCAGTGCCCAGGCGTAAGCGCTTCATAGTCGTTCGGGTCCGACGACATCGATGGAATGGGTCTGGAATTGAGAACAGATTCAGTCTCTATAACAAAAGTCATTAGTTCTTCAAAACTGAATATGTTATTAGACGACACACGATGAAAATGATGTTTAAACGACTTGACTGCGGCCTCCCACAACCCACCAAAACCCACCATGATTGAATATTCCGCCTTACTTGCTGCTGCATGAAGGTACTTTTGAGGTCTTCTAACTCACGTCTAGCTCCCACAGTATATTCGTTGTGGCAAGCCACGTCGTGCTATAAACCGCTTTAAAGCAGCTATAAATGATTTAGAAGTCAGATCCCCTAAAACTTTTAGATGAACGGCTTTATATCCAAAACATACAAAGACTGCAACATAAACCTTTTTGGAGGGTCGACCTCTCACTCTTTCTGTGATGTATTGTGGTCCGCAAAAATCTACACCTGCGACCAGAAATGGCTTAATTAATTCGACCCTGTTCTTCGGTAAACTTCCCATTACATCATAGAGTAGACGAGGCCGATACATTGAAGCATAAAACACATTGCTTCACTATGCTAGAGGCTAGATTCCTGCAGTAGACAATCCATACATTCCGTCGTGCTTTTGCAAACAACGCCTGTGGCCCGGCGTGGAAATTCTTGCGATGCAAATGTATCTATATTGCCGCACAAATAAGTTATTTTTTGGCGGGTGCTTTGCCTCAAATGGTAGATTAGCTTTCTGCAACCTTCAATGTTTCATCCAACTCTTTACTTGTAAATGGCCCAGTGACCGGTGCTTGCCGCTGACGATACCCGTCAATATATCGACGAACATACGATATAATGCGAAGAGTCTTCTGAAGGTTTGAGAATGTTGTTTATGGATGGAAGACCTCTTGTTGTATCTCCATGCTCAACAACGATATTTGCACGTTCCTTTTCTCTGGAACATCTTCTTGCTTCACGACTGGTTTTATATTTGGCCAGTACTCTTGTTCCTTGTATAAAAAAAATGCCGGTCCTTTGAACCAGAACGAGTTCAGAAGATTTGTAACTCGAGTAGAGGTCACAATTTTTGGGTACATGCAGCACAACTCATGGCTTTTGGGATCCCACACGATGCCCAATGCTTTGATGATGTCGGCATTATTAATCCGTAGGGGTGCCCAAACATTCCTTGTCCTGCGAAGTTCCTTGAAAATAGCAATAGCAACCAACAGTCTGGTTTTGTAGAAGTATGTATCAGATGTTCATCCAAATACTTGAAACAAAATGCATTCAAATATCCCGAATTTACACAACCACATACCTACCTCGCTCAATAAAAACCGCAGTATGTCAAAGGCAGTCTAGTGAGCACAACCGCTAAACAATCGACACCAACAACAAACATCAGTGGCCGCTATTATTATATCACTAGCATACAGTTAAATAACGGCGGGTGCCTAGCGAAAAAAAAGCAACATCCCTTCGTATTGATGCTGATGGAGGAGGCGGCTCGCCTTCGAACCCTTATCTTTGCCAAACGCAATAAATCTGCTGCAACGAACACCTAGAAACCGCATAGCGTCATGTACATGGTTCAGATCAAGCGAGAATATCCTGCGGCAAATCAATTCCCTGTTGTATTATTTATGCGAACCGCAGGACGTTTTGTGTTGCCGAGCTTTAGAGCTGGAGCGCGCGCCAGATCCCTATATATATGTGGGACTGTGGGTGGCTAAAAATACCATTCAACCAACATAAGACCGGACGATTGTATAAAAAATGAAACTACAAAAGCACACACACACTCACCAAAAAGTAGCACAATACATTGCAGAAAAAATAAAATAAAATTGTATACAAGTTTACGCAAGCATAATAAAATGCACCCTTCATGCCACATTTATTTCAGCACCCGACACGTTTGCGTATAGCATATCCAAGCTCTGGAGCGGATAACAAATAGTATATCACTTTGTGTTTACCCTGAGGCTGAGGTTGGTAGTATGATGGTGATAGTGAGGTGTGGGCCATACTCGTATGAAAAGACAAAAAATGTTCCCTTTTTTGAACTCGCATAACGTCATAGTAGCTCACATCCACCATTTTATGTATTGTCCTGTTTTTATTGTGTGTTTGTTTTAATGATGAGATAACATGGATAACAAAGAACTGTCTCAGCGAAGGACATAATTTTATTGCAACCCTCCTCGAACTGAACTATTGTAGTGCACACTGCATTCATCCTGACAGCGCACAACGGAACAATTTAAAGGATAATTGCAACGCACTTCACAATCAGTGCTGTCCAGCAGTCAGCAGAAATAGTGTCATGTGTCAAGTGAAGAAGAATAGTGTTGGTAGGAGGTTGTATTTTTTTTTCTTGTTGTCTGTTGCTCAGTGAGGGTTTAAGTGGATTGTGCGGTGGTGAGCTAAAAGTCGTCAATTACATTGTGTTTGAGAAACGGATTGCATTGCAAGAGTAGGAAGTGTGGACTCTATTGTATTTAATATAAGTTCGTTTGTATATATCTGAAAGTCCTTTGAGGACTGCATAATATTGTGGCTCGCAAGATGACATTCGAAAGTTTTCGGGTTAGATCAACCAATCTAAGGACAAGTGAAGTGAATTATCCAAAAAGGACATTAAAAAAACCAAACTCCCATGTGACACCAATCAGAAAGAACCAGGAGTGCTTGCGTGATTTTCTTGCATTGTTGCCTCATAACAATACCTAAATGAATGGCAAATAGGCTTTTCCACTATACATCGACAATAGACGTATAATTTCGACAACGATTCATTCAACGTATCTTTAAAAACTGAATTTTAGACGAAACGCGATCCAATCTAATTCTAGCCAAAGTCATAAACAATTGTGCAACAGGACTTGCATCGAGGTATACTATATCAGATTTAATTATACACATGACCTTATATTGCTCTAAAAGTGTGTCGGCTCTAACTGACAGCCATTTTAACCTATGTAAGATGTTAAATATTTTGTACTCTCAAAAGGTTTTGCCTTCATTCTGGCATTTCGCTTAATGCATAACAATTTTTCCAGAAGCCGTAAGGACGTTGAAGAAATAGAATCTATTCATAACCTACTTTGCAAATGACCAGACCTTAAAAAAATATGACTGAGGATTTTCACTTCTTTGATGAACTGCATAATCTGGATTCTGGAGATCGTTGATCTAAAATAACTCCTGATACTCGAATCGTGGTGATTCTGACAGATAAATGGTCACTTTCGCCTCAGTTACTCCTAGGACGCACTGGACAATCTGGACAGAAATACAGCGAGTTGGTGATGAAATCTCCTTTTCCAAAATCCCCTTCCCAAAACCCCCTGTGCTGAAATCCCTTACTCGAAAAGACCCTAAGAGAAAATCCCCACGGGACAAAATCCCCCATTTTAAGATTTTGTGTTATTATTCCTATCGCCGCGACACCTAAAAATGGTGTCAAAAGTGAGATACGTATAGAGGGCATGATACCCCCCTGCAATATCCCCCTGCTTGTGGTCACTGTAAGATTTGGAGTAGGTGCAAGGTTGGGTATATGCAAAGATTTCGTCCCGGGAGATTTTGGAAAAGAGAAAAAAAAAATGGGGGATTACGTCCAATAAGGGTTTTGGAAAAGGGGATAACGTAGGGATCCCCAATACAGCTGTTAAGAGCTTGATATGCATGTGTATCTATATGGTTCAAATCAGGAAACTCGCATTTTTGTGCTGTAGTGAACAGCGTTTTAATTTTCTCTCCAACAGGTAATGGACGGATTAAACTAAATTTATAGTCTAAGTAAAGCTGAAATGCTGCTACTTACCTACCTAGAGCTACCCAACTATTATAGGTATGGAGCTGGGGTTTTATAGCTTTCATTTATTTGCAGAGTTCATCAGTTCCACTACAACCGTTGGCGCTCAGAAAACAAATAAGTGTCCAATGCTGCTGCGTATCAGAAGTAGGCTGCCAAGTTCACCAACTACTGCCATATTGTGCTAAATTTTTGGGAACGAGGAAGAATAGGTTATGCCATCAAAACATAGCACTTTTCAGAAGTGCCTTGCAAAATGTATGTTATAGGGAAGTCCGTAGATATTATGGCTATCTACCGATTTTAGAAAAGCGAGTACGCTTTGCAAAATAAATTAAATTAGTTTATAAAATCAAAAACAAAAAAAAAAAAAAAAAAAAAAAAAAAATAAGAAAAAAATTAAACAAAAAGAAAATCATCACTTCAATTTAATAAATAATTAAATACTAAATTATTATTAATATTTGCCAGCCCCTTTAGTATACTGAAGATAGTCACAAAATAATGACGAATTAGAAAAGAGCCAAGTTGGCAGAACAGTGCAAAGTTCGAACTGTTGGTGAACGATCAAGATGTAGCCATTATAATATTACAGATTCAAGAAGAGTGCATTTTTATGAAATATCTGTACGAAGCTACTGAAAAGGTAATTTAGTTAGACATGTTTATTTTTAAGTTTAGAAACTTAACCGAAAATGTGTAACATCGTCACATCGGTTCGCGAACGCCTTGGCTTCAAGAGTATTTCGCCAAAGGTCCAGCGTTACTTTGATAAGAACGGTAATATGTAAGAACCTTGAATATTTACGTCTCTGTAATTATTCAATCAGCTTTACGGGTTTAGTTTGTCCATATGCATTGATACGATACCCGGAGGCCCAGAGCTTAGCTTCAATGAGGGCCGAGGCCTGTGCTAATGTCTCTAATACATACATACATACATCTACCGATTTTAGAAAAGCGTTTGACAAAATCTATCGCATATAGTCATACTCCTCAAACTAAAAGCAACCGGTTTCCACCGTGATTTATTTCATGAATAAAGTCTTATTTAGAAGATCGTTGGTATAGCGCCCTTTTACGATTTTTCCCATAGCGTCCGCTGGTGTACCAAAGGGAAGTCATTTAGTACTTTTGATCTATAATTTGACTTTAAACGATGTAGTACGTGTCATTTTGCTCTCTCACCAAGAAATTTACGCATAGATATCATGAGACACTCTAAGTAAATATCTTCCACTGCTAACTCTTTCGTGCTACAAGCGGACCTGAAACACTAGACTTGGCGTCAAAAAAATCATTTAGAGCTATTACTTTCTCTCGCAAACGTCATCGCCTACCTCAAAGATCTTATTACTTTTGCAACGAGCTTATCTCCACAATTTCCTTAATTGATGACCTGGACATTATCTGCGATGCTCAACTTAACTTCCATCCTCAAGAACGCTTTTATACCAAAGCTGACTAAGCACTCGGATTTGTTAAACGTTGGTCGAACGCGTTTTCTAACACCTACGTCACTAAATCACTTTATTTGAGGTTTATATGACAGTCAGGGCTGGTCACCGTCACCAGCCCACATTCTGAGAATCGAAACTTTTCAGCGTAGGTTCATTAATTTTGCCTTACGCGGGCTAGGTTGGGACCCACACAATTTTCCCCGCTAAGTTAATCACTTAAAGCTGCTTAATTTACAAGCTCCTAGAACACGTTGGGATATTGCTTATAAAGGACTAGTTTTCATTCATCAGCTATTATCTGATAGTAGATTGACATCATCTACTTCATCAGACCTCCTAGAACACCGGGTTGGTGATGATATCTCCTTTTCCAAAATCCCCTTTCCAAAATCCTCTATTCCATAATACCCTGTGCTGGAATCCCTTAGGTACTCCAAAAGACCTTGATTTTTAAAATTGGTGTTATTAATTCTGTCGCACGACAGAGTGAGATACGTATGGGGGATGCCCCCCTGCAACCCTCCTGCCCCTATACCTGTCAGATTTGCGGTATATGTGTGAAATTGGGCAAAGTTTATATTATGTTGTTGGTTTAATTTTACTGCCAAAACTACGCGTTTAAAAAACGGATATTTTCTAAACTGTGGAACAGGGGATTTTAACGAGGGATTTAATAAGTATGTATGTAAATGGGAGATTTTGGCATAGGGGATTTCGTCCCGGAAGATTTTGGAAAAAGAGATAAAAAAGATAGATTATGTCAAATAAGGGATTTTGGAAAAGGAGATAACGTAGGTATCCCCCATACTGACTATGGCCAGCATAAACATTTAACAAGAATGCACCGCAAAGCAAACATGTTTGCCAATATAGTTGACCAGATCAACTCTGAAACAAGAAGTCAACTAATAGAAAGGAAGACATTTTTGGGTGTATATTTTTTTTTGTGATCTATTATTTTATGATAGCTTAGGTATGCTGCTATTATCAAATGATTTTCCTACTAATATGTACTTCATAATCGTAGATACTACTGAGCAGTTACATAACAAGTTTAAGCACATCTCCTGATCCTCTTCAATAAATTTGATGAGTTTAAAGCGACAGTTTCATACTGCCCAATTATTAGCATTTTTACTCTCCACTTTTGCAAACCACTTGATGTCTTGATGCATCAACAAAATTCGCTGTAGTGAATTATACCAATTACCATCAGTTCATGTAATGTATTTATTTCTCAGAACAATAAGCCATCCACATCCTTGACACTTAAAGAGCTGACTTCTCACACAAATGGTAATTATCGTCGTAACTATCGATTGAGTA
Source organism: Cheilosia scutellata (assembly GCA_955612985.1). Taxonomy (NCBI): domain Eukaryota; kingdom Metazoa; phylum Arthropoda; class Insecta; order Diptera; family Syrphidae; genus Cheilosia; species Cheilosia scutellata. The sequence goes on along the minus strand of OY015312.1, from coordinate 101,897,709 downwards.
CTTACATAATACCTACTTTCCATCAACATTATCCCCATCATCAGCATCATCAGATTTATGTAAGGCTCATCCATCATCCTTCGATGGTTTTGAATGAAAAATCGATTATAAAGTCGACTTCCCTTTCTTGTAGTGCTGTAGTGTCAATAATAATTATTATAAAAAAAAAAATATGAAATTCTTAAAATATTGACGAGTTGAATTAATGAATGCGGTGTATTGTATATTCGTATTCATCGTCGTCGTGTGTCGGTCCAGTATGTAGGTGGAGGTAGGTGGGGTGATTTTCGCAAAACTGATGAGCCACCAATCCTTGTATCTTTATTTGATTTTGATTATTTACTTCCCAACATGCTTTCACAACACTTCCCAATCAGTGCAATATGAGCAAAAAAAAAAAAAGTTCCACATACGCCACCGACACCAGGCACACCACTGCCAATAGCCTACTCTCGCTTGCAAAATAATATTATTCGAAAATCATAATTTAATCAACTTCCATATTGCAGCGAAAAATCATCAAATAGCAGGTATATATGCGCTACGCACACATTCACCACATCAATTAGGCCATTCATGTTTGATAGTCTACCCGAACTCTCCCTTCGACCCAACGCACGGGTCAAAAGATTTACCGACGAAGGCGCGGCAGATTATGTCATTAGGACATTTTGGTCCTGTTTTATTCATTTATTGACATTTATTACGTGCGTATGCAGCAATTTGAATACTAAATAAGCGATTATTTTCTCTCTATGTGACGGGTGTCCGGTGTGTCCAGTGTCCACTCTGTCCTGGCATATAGACATGGCAGAAATGGCACGGTGCAACCGTAAGCACTCATTGAAAATGAATTGATGATTATTATGCTTTATGGAGGTAAACTCGACGTGTCAACGTTTATAAATTTTCAGATTATGACTGCTTATGCAGCGTGAACACGTCGATAAAATGAATTATGCTCGCATAGTCGTATGATTATAAATAAATTCGCAGGTAGTGTTAACTCGAAACTCGTGTACAACACTGTTGTGTTGAAAAGGACAATGGGTGATTCATTGTTGTGATAAATACACAGTTGGTTGTCCGATTTTGGGTAAATTTGTAACCGTTTTGTGTGAGAGTCTTTGATGGGTTTGGATGGATTTTGTCAACATGATGGATAAGATATACTAAATGGAAAAGGTATTAAGAAGAGTTTTCATTTTGTGTTTTCTTTTATTTAAACAAAATATCGAATATAGCTGTTTGTTACGTAGAAGGGATAGAACGTCAAGCCACCCTTTTGAGCACCTTGAAAGAAATTATCTAGAGAAAAATACAATTCATCATTGTCATCATTATCAACATCATTATAATAATCTTTATATATATAATTCTTCTGTACGTTTTTGTAACCGAACTCCTTCTAAACGGCTGGACCGATTTTAATGAAATTTTGTGTGTGTCTTTGAATGGGTCTAAGGATGGTTTAGATTCTTAATTGGACCCGGTAGGTGGCGCTGCGATCGGATTCAAATAATTTCAAATTTCAGATAATAAACACTCAACAATAAAAAAAATTAAAAAGCAAGAATAAGCTCAGGAATAAAATTTCAAATAATACATGTTACACTCATCAAAAAAATTTGAATAAAATATCAAATAATAAACACTCAAAAAAAAGCATTAATAAAATTTCAAATATGTAATAAAACGGCCGCAGAACAATTGACGGACAATGAAAATGCACGAGCTGGCAAAACAACGTTTGCCGGGCCTGCTAGTAGACACAATTACACATATAAAATTGTAGGCATTTTCTTTGTTACCTCAATGCGTTAAATCTACTGTACAGATTTCAATGAAAATTAGTTTAAAATACTCCTTAAGACTGTGGGATGGTTTTAGGCTATGTCGTTTATAGCCATGTCCTTTGGAACCGTTTTTGACCAAAAATTAATATTTTTTTTTTTACTTTAGTGCTTTTCACATTAGAACTCTTTATCAAATTCACACTCCCTTGAACAGACACAGCTTGTGGGTGGTTTTGTCTGAGAAATGAAAGAGAATCATGGGATGTCCATAATAATGTAAAGAACAGCGATTAAATGCACAGATGGCTGGGTTGATGAGACGGTAATATTTTTCCAAGGACATACCTGATATTATCTCTTTTAGCAGAATTTACTGAGTTGATTTATTAGGAGTAGGATTAGGCAAATAAATTATGAATTACCTAGATTTCACGATGCGAACAAAGCTGCGAGCGTAACTATTTGAGTTTAAAGTTTATTGTGGTCAGATATGGATAACCAGCGAACTATGGAAATCAATAAGAAATCTGAGAATGGCAATAGGAATCCTGTCCGACCACTATCTTCTTAGAAAGCATGCTAAAAGACTACGACTTTCAGACACGGATCTCTGTAAATTCTGTAATGACATAGACGGCGAGCAAGACATCATACATACATATGTAATATGTACTCTACTCATAGCACTCTACATAGCACACCTGCGAAACGAAACTCATTCTTTAAGAGAATGGAAGAGGTGGGACTTATCAAGCAAAGATGTTTAAATTCTGTTTGGCAATAAAATGATTAAGTTAAAGGCCGTAAGGTTTTCCATCTATTAAATGATGGTTCTACTAGGGATCGCGATAGGCGCACTAAGGTGCACAGTGTCTTGTTGCCTTACCTAACCTAATCTATTTCATTTGAGGAGATCGTTATGGCGGATCGATTGAAAAACTCATTCATTGACAGGCGCTACAAGGGGAGTTCTATTCACATGAGAGTGGAATACCTCTTCAACAAAATTCGCCGCTTTTGCAAATAATTTAATTTTATTTTCTCTCATGAAGTCACAGAATCTGCATATGATAATGAATTTGGGCGGGAGTTATTAATTAGTTTTTTTATTTGAAAGGCCATGTATGCCAATTTCCACAGCAGCTTCTCACGGTGGCACAGATCCGAGTGCTCCAATGTTTAATGACTCTATGGCATAGAGACGACTGAATTTGAGCGACGGCATTGGTTAGGGGCATCGACCGATTGCGGCTTAATGGCATGGAACTGCGATCTCAGGAACGTTTACAAGAAAAGTCCAGGAAGGCCTCACGAACGTATTATTGAAAAAGGACAGACCAGCGTAAAAACGTGCCTGATCGCTAAAGATGATTGTTCGGCCTCTTCCAAACGCTTCGAAGCCCAGTCAGCTAACAAATCTAATTAGGTTCGTTTTTGTGAGTTTTTATTTTTGGAACGAATGGTAGGGATCTACAATTTAGTCCGAAAGGCTAAACTGGGAAGCTTTTTCAGGGCAGTTATACTCCCGTATGTTTGAAAGACATTCGCGAGAGGTGACGCAGTTCAAAAAACCTCACGATGTAATTTGTGTTTTTTCGGGGATCGAACCTGGAACCTCTCGCACAATAGTCCATCACACTAACCACTGAGCCACTGAGCTCATATAACATAATTTCGCTCAGTAACAAACAAGTCTTCGTTTAGCTGTTTGTATAATGTTATATTATCTAAAGCCGAAACTTTAAAATAAGTTTGGCAAAAAATTATGCAAGGGAAGCCGCAGCTTCTCACATTTCAGATACAAAAATACCCACAGCGTAGGATCTTTTTATTGCCTTCAACCAACGCAGTCGTTTAGCATATTATCCCCACACAAATATACGTTACGTACACACAAGTGGGAAAATTGAAATTAAACCCGATGTATTTAACCTTGCCTGAGTTTACATTTTGATACTTAGGTATTTATGTAGGGAAAATGTCAGGACACGATATATACAAAGTAAACCCAAGTAAATTGTATCACACCCGCGCTTAGGCAAGACACACTAGATCCTTTAGAAGAAAAGAATCCACTGTCGACCGAATGAATTAGCATGTGCGTCAAATTTGTAATCGAAATGTCAGCTGTGCTGTGAGGTCCAAGGGTACGACCGAGCACTCGTGCTCCTTCTCTGTTTATAACTCGTATCTAGGGATTAGTGTCGGAATATATTTACATGACAATTCAAGGCTATACCATTGTGTATTAACCCATGGGCACAAAAAAAAAAACCCGTGTATGTTAAACTTTGCTTCAAGTTGCTACCTACGAACAGTCGTACATTATCTATGCCCATAAAGCAATCTTACCGCCTAAGGACGACACACACACAACAAGAGAAAGTGACAGCGTAGTGCGGTGCGGCAGAGCACAAAACAAAAAGTGTGATTTATACGCATTTTAAGAAAACATCCTACTGGAGAGAGAGAGCCTTAACAAGGACGATGGCAGAGAACCCTTCTGCACTCAACCTTCAGGTAGGTGGTGGCAATTAGTCGAGATGGGGTGGTACTTTATACACACCACCCCGTACCATCATCAACGCCATCGCAAGAAGGAGGATGTCGTTGTCGTCGGTGGCAGCTAATTTCCACACGGAAAATAAGCAAGGTCATTTTGGGTTTTTGTACTGTGTGTACTCAGCGTGCTGAGCTCCACCACCATGATAATTTAAAAGGACATCACATTTTGTGTGTTAAGTGGTTGTTGAGTGTCTTGTACAATAATTATGAGAAAAATTATTAATATTCATTTTTTTGTTCGTTTTTCTCACACTTTGAGGTTGAGTCTCTTGAAATTTTGACTTTAAATATAGAATGACTGAAGTTTTGGACAGCGGTGTGTAGTACATTTGGCATTTTATAATGGACTTTTCAAGTACGTGATAAATGGTCTTAATGTTCTGCTTAGAAGGAACGCGTGTTTCCAATGTTGACACCTTTTTTGGTTCTCTGGCGGAGGATTATGATTGTGCCACGTGCTTGAAAAAAGCTACTGGGTTTTCTTAAAGCTATTTTCGTCAATCTTTTTAAATTTTTTTTCCAATAAAACGGGTATACAAATTTGTTACACGTTGAGAGACCTTCATTTGTGGGGATTTAAACAATTATATATGAATAAATAAAATAATAAAAAATGTATTTACTTAATTGTTTGTATTTCTCATTACAGATGGCGAAATACTTCGTGTGCTTGTGAACAGTTCTGCTCAAATAAAATGTGATGTGGGGTCAAGTTTACCAGACGACAAGGTTCTGCTTGTTGTTTGGTATAAAAATAATCTTCCAATTTATAGGTAAGTGATTTAAATTTAAATAATATTAAAGCAGTTACTATAATTTCTCTCGTTAAAATAAATCGTTCTTCAAGAGCTCTTTGTTTTCGAAACTTAGAAACCCTTGCTTCTCTAGGTTAGGTGCAGAATTTATGAATTTTTTCCAATGTTATCAAATATTTGTGTAAATAAATTCTTTTAAATTTCAGTTTTGATACAAGAGGTGCTCATGCTGGTACCCCATCACATTGGAGAGATGAAGAAGTGTTGGAAGACCGAGCGGTATTTAGAACGCACAAAGAGCCAGCTGAATTGATAATAAATCCTGTTAAGGTGAGTTTGGACACAGAATAAGAGTTAAAGTTTTAGTAAGAGACCAACCGATTAAGAAAAGGCAAAACTTCGACTAGAACCCCAAGAAAGGACGCGAAGTTTTTTCACCACCAAAAGTTGGGACGAAAAATATACACTGTGGTAGTGAACAATTTTGGTGACCGTGAAAAATATTAGGCGTTTTTTTTTGCAATAGGCTTAGATAAAGCACAAAAAACGTCTTACTGTGACTGGGCAGCACTATGCTAGTTAACAATTGACTTTTCAGCTGATTTATTTCTGTCTTCACTAAAAAAAATTGCAGGCAGTAAATTAGTTTGTGAAGAACAAGTATAGCTATAGCCATAAAAATAGTCCACATAATATGAGAAGAATTACATTAAGTTTCAGATGGTTTATTTATTGTTGGTAAGATCTGCAGCAACAGCAAGTTCCAGACATGACAGCGATTTGCTGGATGTACTGGATGTGCTTGTACTTTTATCGGATGGTTCAAATTCCAGCAGCGAATCAGTAGCAGTGCTCAAACTTCTTACGTGCACTGTAGCATTTCAGCAGTCCCAGTCTGGCCCCAGTGTCACTTTCTAAGTCTAAATTTTGAGTTACATTTGCAATCTTTTTTGTCCATATTTTGATTGTTGATGTTTGTTTTTTTTTTAGGGGAGAATGGGGCACCTTTTGCTTTGAGGTCTCATAAAATCCTATGTGTTTAAATTTAAATTATTGGCCTGTAAATTATTCTCACTTTGAGAAATGCGAATAGCTACCTAAACTTTGGTTTGGCCAAATAACTACGTAAATTTAGAAAAGGCGTATAATTTATTTTTATTTAAAAACGAATTAGGCCCTTTGTTAAAAGATACCCCCCATGCTGAGCAGTTTTGAACTAGGCTGGGACACTTTTGAACGGCAGTATTTGTAATGACTTTGTATTTATTTAATAGAATAAATTAACTTTATTTTTTCAATACAAAAAAAAAAAAAACACTTAACAGAAGCAGACTGCAGGAATTTCGGTGTTCTCGATGCGTTGATTGGTGGTGGTAGCTATGTAGCTTAATTTATTTTCAATGCCACTTACAGACCACTTGTTCAAACATGTGCCCCAACCCAATAGGTCAAGCGACAGAAAAATGTATTAAATAATTATTTTTTTCATATTTGTCAAAACACGTACCTTTCTTTATACGGTTTCAAATGAAGTTTTGCCTTAAAGATATATTTCAAACAAAAAGAAAAATTTACCACACATTTTTTACACTCTTGCAAATAGAAAAATTAAAATATGCATTTTAAGCATAAAAACCACCCGATGCGGCTGCTTCCAGGCGACGACTGAATACCTGAAAGTCGTTGACGACTAAAGAAGTCGGTATACTTAACCAAGTTTAAATTTTGTTTAATATGTATTTTTAAATATTTTTTAAATGTTGTCTTATTAGCAATGTTCAAATTTGCCCCAGACTCCCCTATTAATTTTGGTTGTCAAATTAACGTCATAACGTATTACACAATCGATAGCACTTTCGATAACATTTAAAGCAATTGTATATTGGTAACACAGATTTTATCTGGACTAAAAGCATAAGCCCCGATGATTATCCGGGCTAACGAATCCTATATAGCAGGGGTTCCATAACTGTGCGTCGTGACGCCCTGGGGCGTCGTGGGGCTATCCTAGGGACGTCGCAAGACGGTACGCACAGGTCGCTGCACACGACGTTCTATCAGCTTTGAGCTCGATTTGAAAAAAATGTCGGGTCGGGTCGATGTTGGCCATTGTATTTTGCCGTGCACAAGAAGTCGGCGTTTTGCAGACTTCAACTTAGCGAATTTTGCGTCGGGACTTGGGCCTATATACGTTCAAGACTGATCAAGGAGCTCAAAGTTAATATTAATGACAACAGAAAAATCACTTTTATCGGGGAAGCGCATTTTTGGATGAATTGCTATGTTAACAAGCCAAATTGCCGTATATAGGTTGGATGACACCAACCCACCCGAGGTTGGCAATGCATTCATAAAAAAGCTGTTTGGTGCCGATTTTAGACCGGCCGGCGGCGTCATTGCTCCGTACTTTTTCTTGAAAATGACGTTGCTAAGGGTATTATTTTCTTGTGGATTGAATGCTTTTAGAAGGGCGTCGCAAAAATATTATAATCTGTATAGGGAGTCGCAGTATGGAAAACATTGGGAACCTTTGCTATATAGGATTGCAAATTTGTATGGAAAACTTGCTAAGCCCATATAGGATTGCAAAAACAATGTGCCTATTAGTAACTTCACCACGTTCTCAGTCTTAACAGTAATTTGAAATGACACTCCGCAGCTGGTAGGTCTTTAGTCAAAGTTAATCTAGCCTGTAAGTAGTAAGCTTTGCTGCGTTTAAAAAATAAATACATATATGTTGTTTACTTTCCAGGCGGTCATCACCCCGCACACCTATTTTGTAAGAACTAATTGTTTAACTCTTTACTGACCTACTCAATATTACTCATTTTTATCACACATTTCATTTCAATATAAAAAACCCAATACCTCATATTTCTGCTTAAAAAGCATTTCCTTTACACATCAAAATTCGTTCACCTTTGGCACATTTCCACTAATTGTTTTCTCTATAGCGACACTATACGTTTCATTGTTTCTTCCGTATCAGCATTATAAGTTAATTGTTTATTTCTGTTTATGTTAGTTATTTTGTTCTTTGGTTGTACTATATCAGCATTATAAGTTAATTGTTTATTTTGTCATGTAAGCTTTTTGTTAGTATATAAGGAAACCAATTAATAAAAGTAGACATTCAGTACCAGTAATCGTACCATCGCATTTTGACTACAATTCAAGACTGCCCCCCACCCGAGGTAAGGAGTCTTCGAACATTTCAACAAGAGATCAATACGAGAAAAGGAAAAGACGATCACCATTTCAACTGGGCATTCTGGTTCATGCACTAGAACTGTCCAACTGTTGTCAAGGTTAATGCACCTTGGGTGACATTACGATACAAGATCGTTCATTTTGGTGACCCCGACGTGATTTGGTGATCACGGTTCACATCTTTTCTCTTGTATTTTTTGTTGTACTACTATCTTTCATCGACACGAGCTTTTGCCACACGAATCCTGCATCATGGATCAACAGGCAGCACTCCAACAAGAAACTGGATCCGAAATTGAGCGAATCATCGCTAACTTCAAAAAGGATCCAGCCTCCCGGAAGACCCTGGAGTATTTCCAGGAACGCCTCCGTAGATTGGAGGAGCAATGGGGATGTTTCGACGCAACAGACTGCGAAATACGTAACAATTTCCCACATCAACTCGACCACCCCTACTTCAAAAGGGGGTATTTTGATGCCGTAAGAGCGGCATACGAGGAGCACCAGACCCTATTCAAGTTCAGAATTGAGCGCCTGCAGGCACAGGTCAAGCCCAACGATCAAGAGACGGATGACAATCCGCACACACCAGCACCTTCCCATATCAAGGCCACCAAGGCCACCGAAGGCGTCCGAGCACACAACGGCGTCGAGGTAGCACAGCTGAGACAACGTCAGCAATGTTTAATGGATACGCTGCAACGCACCCTGGACAATGTGGAGACCACAGCAGTGGGATCGAAACATTTCTGGGAACTCAGCAGGGCAAACATCAATAAATATTGGACGCAAATTGAGGCGATCCATGTGGAGACAAGCCAGTCTCCCACAGATAGCGAGGACACTTCCAAGTACATTGAAATGGAAGACAATGTCCAAAGAATGCTAGTAAGGTGCGCGGCAGAAATCGAAGATTTTAAGAGGCCGCAACAATCCGCAACACCCAGGAGCTCTGAAGGCATCAGGCAAGCTCAATTCAGTCTACCTCAAATTGCGAACCCGAAGTTCAAGGGAGATTACCTGAATTGGAGGCAATTCTTCGACCTTTTCACCCAGATGGTCGACAACCAACAAATGTCCAATTGCCAGAAGATGTGGTACCTCAGAACTTGTCTTCCAAAAAATAAAGTTGGTGTCGCGCCGGAGGGATATTGACCAACCTTCACATTAACACTACCGTGTCAGTACCTATAGGTATACCAACGTTTACCTGAAAATCGTATTTGTCAAGCTGCACCCTAAACTAGCAATTTTCTTATTCCCCAAACTTCCGATCAATAGCACTTACGTCCATTTTTCATTTTTGAGGCAACGCTGAAAAATTGTCAAAAACTTCGCAATGACAGGTAATACGGTTTTCATGGTAATAGGTTCACTGATGATTTATCTCAACAAGAAGTCAAACCAATCTCTTCATATCATGGTGAAAAGAACTTTATATTGGGAGAATAGTTGCCAGAGTTCAGCATCTTTTGTAGAAAATAAGTGCCTTGATGATCAATCCGTCTCTTCTTCAAAAGATTATAAAGAACATTTCTTGTTGTTAATGTTAATTTTATATATTATTTGACGGTTTGAGGTCTTCAATTCAGTATACTGGTATTCCGTAAGTCTCTGTTTTGTCTCCGATGCCTTTCTCATCTCATTCAATTAATTCTTTTGCTGATGATAGCAGATTATTATTGTTAAAAATGAATATGTGCGTTTTAAATAAAGCCACGTTCGGTATCACTGTCATATTTTCCCATCTGTGTAGGATTACAATAGAGATATCTCGCTTATCTGTCGAAGTTGGAAAGAACACCACCGAACCCTTCGATGTTGGAAAATGTTTAAGACAAGGTGACGCACTATCATGTAACTTTTTTAACAGCATTCTTAAAACAATTGTACAGAACTCACAAGCCATCAAAAGTGAATTCAATGGCATACTTGCATAAATGATGAATGATATTGACATTATCGGGAGAACTCGTCGATCTGTCAGTGGCGCGATTGCAAGAGTATTGAGTACGGATGTGGTTAAGAGGTAGAGAAAAACGATTAACTTTTTCATAATAGGAAGGTCCCCTCTTCGATCCGTGACAAGTTTTGACTAATTTTGGTGAAAGCTCCACTCCAAGTTTTATATCTTTAAAAGTCTCCTCTCTGGATGGATCCTTTAAACAAAAAATTTTGTTTTTCTATACAGCTGTCAATACTGGATGTCGGTCGTCTATGAGCAAGATATTGTAACGTGTATTATTTTTGTGTAGAAATACCTTGGGTTAGGTTAGGTTAGGTTTGTGGGCTGGCGAGGAGTACTCCATGCAATACTCAGGTCAATACTGACCCATGTGATGCCCGTAAGGTTGTTCCTTACCCATTATAACCCTGTAGTCAAATTACTTACTGAGCTGCTACATACAAACCATCCTGACGATTTGACGAAGTTCATTATTTTGTCTATTGATGGTAACCCCATCTTTTTCATGTGGTACCGCAGAGTATTGTACCCCGTTACGATTCCTACGAGGGTGGACAGGGATTTCCTATCCTTTCGTATTGTACTCTCGATTCTGGTTTCGTTCAAGGACTTAGCCTTCCTGTGGTGTTACAAATATTTAAGGTGACCCATCTAGCGTTCGTTTCTCTTGTGGCTTTCTTCCTGCTTCAAGCTTGAGTGTGCAAGGCGGGATGTAAACAGAGAGATCAGCTTGTTCTGAAACAGCTGCCGAACCTTGTCTTGCTAATTAGCCTTCATGTCCCGGAACCCAGCAGAGCGATACCTTGTGCTGTGTACCAAGAGCCTTGAGTTCTTCGCGACACAGTATAGGTACTTCACAAGCTTCGATTTTATTTCTGGTTCCAGGTGGTATTGCCCTTACCACAGACACACGGGCTGCTGTTGTCACTGCCATAAACTCTGCTCAGAAGACGCTACTATGGTCGGGAAGGTGTATCGATTTTTATATACCCAGCGATTCGGAGAAGACTCCTGACCCTACCCCACTGTCCATTTTAGATCCGTCTGTAGATACGGCTATGGTTTGCATGCTAGGTACGAGTCCGTCTCTGTAGCTTTGACCGCTTTAGCCATAAACACACCAGCGTCTGATAGGAAAATTAAAATAGAGTTTTTGTTGAAGTCTTCACCCAAAATCCGGATTGAATCATCAAATATAGGAGGGCGATGTTTGAGTGGTTTGTTATTCCCATATGAGCTAAAATCAGTATAAATGTATGTTTAGTCAACATCTCATTTTATCCCAAACTCCGATGATAACATTAATTTGCAATAAACTTCGACCCCCACAAATATTGAATTTTAATTAAATACTCCTGTATCTACATTTTTGCCTTTTCTGGTAATACCTTTTGATTTTTTTATGCAAATTAAATAATTCATTACAAAATACTGAAAATCTTATGACATTTATGAAAAATATAGGCTAAACTGCACTTGGAAAGTAAACATGCATTTTCTGAAATATTCAAAAATATGCCCCAACAGATGGCGCGCAAAAGGCTGAGATTTTTATAAAACGGATTTCTATCATAGTCATGTCTTCATAGGTTTGGTAAAGAAAGCATTCTTTAGGATATTTTTGGTAGCCGTACAAATGCCATTATATATGTATATTATAATATGGATATATGGAAAATAATATCAAATATTATAAATCTCAATACCCCTCTTGATGCGTTTCTATTTTTATATTTACAGGAAAAGGATGCAGGGAATTTCCGATGTAGAGTAGACTTTAAGTTATCACAAACTAGAAATAGTAATGTCAATTTAGAAGTTGTTGGTAAGTATTAAAAAAATATTCATCATCTGGTATGATAACCTCAATTATTGTTCTATCCAAAGTCCATCAGCTATTTTCACGTCGGTTTGTCTATGATTTAATTTATTTCTCTAAAAAAAAAATACCACACAGAACCCACTAACCCAAATTGCGCTCTCAGAGCAACTTTTAATTGAATCACACAAAATCCATTCCAACCAAACTTTTAAAATATCTGTGGCCAGGCCATTCCAACCAAATTTTAGAAAAATAAAAAAAAAATTAAAACCATCGAAACAAATATATCCATCAACTTTAACATAGCAATGCTGGCAAATTATCCCGGGGTTAGTGCGGTTTCTGAGCATTTCGCTTGTTTCTCGATGATGCTCGTGATGAAGTACTCCTCTGTCATCACGCTGCTGCTCTCGACAAACAGTCAGTGAAATAATTTAATAAAACAAAAAAAAAAAAAAACAGCCAAACAACACTTTCGAGGACCTAATCTAATGCTGTTTTCGCGAATGAGTTTATAATTGTATATCCTCAGACTGGGCAGTGGTGAGTCCTCGCACTAATCTGCCACATTCATCGTCAACAATATGCCAGTGGTATTTTTTTTCTCTCTGTGATTTATACATACACATACTTCAGCAACAGTTAGTTTTTATTTTTTGTATAACGTTTTTAATGATTTTTTTTTATTTTTCTTGTTTTCACGGAAACTTTTATTTGAGCAGAGGTTTTTGTTTCAATTTTTCAATTTAGCTGTTTTTGTTTTTGAGAACAATTTTCAATTTTTTTTTTTTTTTTTTTGGAACAAACTTTATTTTGTACATGAACATGATATAGGCAAACTCAGAACAAATATGCGTATTGCATGATTGTTTTTAAATGTTTTTTTTTTTTGGTTCGCGAAGCTAGAGGGTGCTACATAGTCACACTTTGTATGTTATTTCGTGTTCGCCTCAGCGATTGATTAAAATTGGAAAATTGTCAAAAGTTTTTATTTTTGTTTTATAATTGTTTGGACTATATGTATGTATTTGTTTTGCTAACAGAATAATGTCTGTTTAACTTTTTACAGTTCCACCGCAACAACCGAATATTTTCAACGAACGCCGAGTACGAATTGATTCAAGAGCGGGGCCATATGAAGAGGGCGGTAGCCTGGAAGTAACCTGCGTTGTATATGGCGGTAAGTTATTTTTTAAAATTTCATATATCGAATCGAATGAAGTCTATCTGGGTAAAATTAGGAAACTTGCTTTAGAAAGCGAATCATGCTAAAGACGTTGAAATTCGGTTACTTACATTAACACTAAACCTTTTAGAATATCCAGGTGCTGCCATTTTCTAAAGTACATATCGGATGAATACAAATCAAATATTACCTTCATACAAAAAATGCGATGGGAGGTGTAGGAAAGACTGCGACATACATGTAGATACCTACTACGGACTCTACGCGCCGGCTACCTAAATCGGGAGAAGTGTCTTTTCTAAGGCAAATTTGATATTTAAACAACTGCCCATCTTACAAATTCTGATAATTTATTATAAGATTGGGATGTCCTGAAAAAAAAAGTTATTTATGCAGCATTTTATATGCAGAAAGAAATTGTAGGTCCTTGTCAATGAGGCAATTAATATTTTAGTTTTAAACATGCGTAGATAAGCTGGTACCATGTGGGAGGGCTATAGGTAGCGCAAATGTCATCATCCTATCGGAAGATGCTATACAATTTTTGGAAATGGCGGCAAATGTCAATTCTACTTTGACATTTGTGAAATGCACAGGTACAAATTATACGTCAACTGAACATGACTCGCTGTCGCTTCGTTATATTCCTTAAAAAAAAAAACAGGGAATAATTCGACGGACACCAACACTATGACGTTTAGTCGCTCGCCTTAGAAGACTTTAAGATGTTCCCTTACAAAATGCTGACGGTGCCCATGGAATCAACTTCTTATTGAAAAATCATCATGAGCGACGAGGCCCATCTAATTTTGTGTGTGTGTGTGTGTTTTTTTAAGTGACGAGTCTATGTCTTGAAGCCCTAAAAAAGAATATCCGTCTAAAATGCGAGGACCTGCCTCCGGAAGTTCTGACGACAGTGATGGAAAATGCCATAAATTCTTGAGTTAATGGAAACAAAATAATCTAAAAGCAGAACTACTAAAGTTTTTCATAATAAAAAATACAGCCAAATAACATCGTGTGACAACTTTTTGTACCTACATTATAGATAATGGGTGATTTTTTAAGCGTTTGGTTTTTAAATTTGAAAAAAAAACTATGAAAATTTCCAAAATTTAGTGATGTTTTTATTAGGATCGATAAATCAATTCTTGCCATTTACTTATTTAAGGTGGCGCTACAGTGTACCAGTACACTTCGTCCAGGTCGGGTGGACCAGCTGCCTCCAGTTTCGCACGCTAAGTTGGTTGAGGTCCCCTTCCACTTGCGTGCGCCACCTGAGTCGCGGTCTTCCTCTACTGCGCCGTCCCTCGGGTATCGAAGATCTTCCGGGCCGGAGCATTCACGTCCATTCGCTCTACATGACCCAGCCACCGCAGTCGTTGGACCTTCACTCTTCTGGCTAGGTCGATGTCGCTGTACAGCCCGTACAGTTCGTCGTTGTATCTCCTCCTCCATTCACCGTCTATGCAGACGGGACCGAAAATTACTCGAAGAATTTTCCTCTCGAAGCAGCCAAGAGTAGCCTCATCCACTTTTGATAGAGTCCATGCCTCTGCACCATAAAGTAGGACAGGGATGATTAGGGTCTTATAAAGGGTCACTTTAGTTGTTCGAGAGAGGGCTTTGCTACTCAATTGCTTTCTTAGCCCAAAGAAACAGCGATTGGCAAGAGTTATTCTTCGTTTAATCTCAGCGCTGGTGTCATTGTCTGAGTTCATAGCGGAGCCTAGGTAGACAAAGTCCTTTACCACCTCAAAGTTATATCTGTCTATAGTGACGTTCTGTCCAAGACGTCGGTGTTGGGTGTCCTTTCTTGATGACAGCATATACTTTGTCTCGCCCTCATTGACCGCCAAACCCATTTTCGCCGCTTCCGTCTCAATGCCCACGAACGCGCCAGTGACATCACGCTGCGTTCTGCCGATTATGTCGATGTCGTCGGCGTAGGCGAGTAGGTGGACGGCCTTTTGAAAGATAGTGCCTCTGGTGTTAGCGTTTGAGTTTTGCACTATTCTTTCAAGAACGATGTTGAAGAAGTCACATGACAGCGCATCGCCTTGTCTAAATCCTTTTTTGACATCGAAGGTCTCGGTGAGTTCTTTACCGACCTTGATGGAGCAGCGTGCGTTCTCCATTGTCATTCTGCACAAACGGACGAGTTTGGCAAGGATGCCAAAACTAGACATTGCTCTGTATAGCTCGTCTCTATAAATGCTGTCATAGGCGGCTTTAAAATCGATGAAAAGATGGTGGGTATCGATTTGGACTTCCTGGGTTTTTTCCAAGATCTGCCGCAGTGTGAATATTTGGTCGATGGTAGACTTTCCTGGCCTGAAGCCACACTGATAGGGACCAATCAGGTTGTTGGCGAAAGGCCTCAGGCGTTCACACAATACGGCAGATAAGATCTTGTAGGCGATGTTAAGAAGACTAATACCTCTGTAGTTGGCGCAGTTCAGAGGGTCTCCTTTCTTGAGGATCGGGCAAACAATGCTGAGGTTCCATTTATCGGGCATACTTTCCTCCGACCATATTTTACAGATGAGTTGGTGCATACTCCTAACCAAGTCATCGCCTGCCGCTTTGAATAGCTCGGCGGTTAGGCCATCTGCTCCAGAGGCTTTGTTGGACTTAAGCTTAGATATGGCTATCTTCACTTCGTCCAGGTCGGGTGGACGGAATTGTTGGTCTTCATCGTCCAGGTGAATGGTTCATTCTGCCTGACAGCGGTATTTACTTCGTCATCGCCGTTAAACAGTCTGCAGAAGTAGTTCTTCCATATCCTCAGCATCGACTGCGATTCTACTATGATGTTCCCTTGTTCGTCCTTGCAGGCTTAGATTCGGGGTCTGTAGCCTTGGCAGCTTCTTTTTACCCTTTGGTAAAACTTCCGAACCTCATTCTTGCTGTAACATCTCTCTATTTCCTCGATCGCGCGCTTCTCGTGCTCTTTCTTTTTCCTCCTGAGAAGCCGGTGTTCGTCTCTTCTTTTCTGCGCGTAGAGCTTACGGGCAGCTCACAATTCTTGCCATTTACATACTTTTAAATATTATTTCGTGTAAATGTTGACCGCGACTACGCCTCAAGTGGTCCCTCCGGAATGTCCAATTTTAACATACTTTTTCGAACATATCACACGAGTTATGTTGTCTTCCAAGGCGGCAATTGTTGCTGGCTTATCCATATAGATGAGAGACCTCACATATCCCCACAAAAAGTAGTCCAGCGGCGGCAAATAGCACGATCTAGGCGGCCAATTCACAGGTCCAAAACGTAAGATGAATTTCCCACCAAATTCGCCTCGCAAATTCGTCTGAAATCAGCGAACGATATCGAGCTCCATTGGCGATTACGGCGACCATAAAATGGACGAAGAACTCTAAACATGTCAACATGACAAACAGCATAAAAATCACCCTTTATACCTAGCATAAATGGGTTTCTGTGTAGACGTGTGAACAACTTCTTTTCATTTTTGGAATACGATAAGTAGACATAATATCCTACGAAACTATTAACTTAAATCTTGTATCCCCTTGTGGGGCGCAGCAGGAGCTGGTGAACTGGTCTGCATAAATATCCTTTATGTTGTGTATTTCTCAATTGACCCAATCTTGTTTATCTATGGGTTAATAGGTTCCGTTGCAACATTATATAAGTCGTAAGTGTGGCTTCATTGAGTTGGTACTATGTATAAAGGCTAACGGAAGCAAAGCAACATAAAATATATGCTGTTCTCAGGAAAGGAGATTCAATATCGACTCCTTAGACATATCTTTACAATAAGCTAAGCAGTAATAATTTTGAGGTTGTAAAAGATTTTGTCTACGGGGGGCCTAAGCAGTTCGTAACTGGAGACAGCTATTCATCGATGTAGCTAGTTTTAGAAAACTATTGGGAGACGTCAAGGTCCATTCAGAACTGTGACGCTATTGGATTAACTGGCTTATTTTCCTTTTTTCATCTTTCGTCGAGCAACTGACGTTGGAAACGGAATGAACTTAACTTGGTGCTTAAACTATTTGCATTGCTTTCCATGATCTACATGGGTAACATTTCCAAATACAGACTTTGGCTCACTACATCATGTTCAAAAACGTCATTGGTGGAGGCAATACTATTAAGTCCCAAAAAATTTGCGCAACAGGTTCGTATAAGCCTAGGCACAGCTTCTGATAAACATTCGATTATGTGAATTTTAATTTTTGGGATGATCGGAAGGAACCTTCAATTGTATGCCGATTCCGAACGGCTAAATTGACAAGCTTTACTCTCTACACTTTAGCTATACTCTCGGGTGTTTGTACGTTCGCAAAAGTTGGCGCAGTGGAAAAGAACTTTAGGATTCAATTTGTGATTTTCTGGGGATCGAACCTGATAATCCTCGCTCAGTAGTCCAGCATATCTAATAAAAACTAAGCCGTTGCGCCTCGTTCCAACTTAAAATGTTGCATTCACCTTTAACTACTATCGAAAACAAAATCTAAGTCATAGGTACTCACTTAACCCATTAGGGTAGATCCTTTCACTCGTTTCATACGATATACATTTTTTTTTCTATATGGAGTCCATTTCGGAACCAATATACATAGGATTGTCCGAAAATTTTAACTCAATCGGTTCGGTATTTCTCGGAACTTTTTAAATCGGCCTACTGCCCCTTTGGGATTCCTCTAGATGTGCGAAAAAACGTCTGATTTTTCTTTGTGGCAAGACGTAGGACTGGGATCTTTGGACTTTTCGTCGCATTAATAGCCCTACAGAGGGAGTAGTTAGATTCTTTTGCAGTTTTCGTAGTAATTGACGATTGAATGGTTTTTAAAATGTTTTATGACATATTTTTTAGCAATACTTACACAATACTGATTCAATTGTGCTGTGATTTGCGAGGCTCTAGTTTATTGTCATCTCGCATAAATGTTTTCCCACATTTATATGCCAATGTCCATCCAAACGTAAACCACTAAAATGCCCATAAAATCTGCACTTACCCAGAGAATGATTTTTTTCACCCCAAATGTTATTGCACTCGTTGCAAAATTTGACCCAAAAGAACACACCCACACACCTATTCTGCTTCCGCTAACAGAAATTACTTCATAGCACCCCCCTCAAGCCATTGCCCAAAATAGCGTGCAGGATGTAATAACCCTAAACGAATTTTTCAACTTCTTTTGTAGACCAGTGTTCCACAAAGGAACATGCTATCATCATCCGCAAGACTAAACTACTCTTTTGGGGCTGGTTGTCTGCCTTGCCTGTCAGGTTGTAAAACTTTCTCAACGTGATGGAAGCACCGAAAGTACGCCCCGGTGCTGGTTGGTTGCTCTTCTGCAATGCAATTACTTTGATAGGCCATAAGGAAGTCAGTTGCAACGAAATTTCCTAATATAAGTAAAGTATATTCCAAAAAGGAGAGAACGTGAGCTGTGAGTTGTGAGCACCCAACTCGGTGCACAGTGCATGGGCATGGCATTTATATGTCACTTTAACCACTCAATTTAGCCGTATAATTAAGCGAATTAAATTGGACAATTTAATATCACATTTTGAGTTGATTAGGGAAGGCAGGCATTGTTCTACAAATTTAGTTGTCAAATGTCAGTGAACGCCATTTATTTGACACTGACAGTGTAGCGCACAAACAATTAGTAATGCCAGACACCTTTGGGAGGCGTTTTCGTAGTTGATGATGGTTGGATTTACTTCTACTTGACTCTTGGCGTGGTTAAGGGATGAATAATACTAATATATTGAAATATCCTGCCCGATTTTTACGTCCATCATTGCGTATAATTTTAATTGAATAAAATTCCAATTATTAGATACTTCGTCGGTCACACACAACAGCTTCAACATGGCGTCCATTGCAATCGATTGGTGTCCTTTATCATAATTATAGTTATGACGGCAGCCGTGGGGTGTTTAACGTTTAACTACCAAATTGAAGTGTCAAAAATGTTATTTAAAGCATCGCGTTAACGAAGCAAACCCAATTGTGCGGTACTGGGTTACTATGTAGGATTTTTAATTGAATTTCAGAACATACACAAACACATGCATATATGGGAAGGTTCTTTGTTGTGATTGCCATCAATTTTGTAATAAATTGTATTCCATGTTGGGGTTTATTTATTTTTTTCCCCTGACATGTGTGATAGAGTGCTTCGAGGAATTGCTGGGGATCGGACTTATCGGATCTAATTTATGAGTTGAGTTTTTTTTTAGTAAACATACATTCACAACGCGAATGACTGATAAAGTGAAACCTTTTTGAAATTTTGAAATTTATGAGCTTGTGATGCAGTGTATTGAAAAATCCCTAAATTAATGGCAGAGTCAAAATATGTTTGGACACTTTTGAAAAGATTAGAAAACCCGGAGAGGAATTGTATTAAAAAAAAGGGTTCCCTTATTTAATTAGTTCACAACTAGAGAAGCGAAAATAAGTCTGTCAAAATAAATGGCTAAAGTGCCTATATCTACATAGTATTTACATAGAAAAAAAAAACTACATATAAAATAGACTAAAAAATAAAACTGAGTCACAAGTTACCAGTCAATCAGTCATTTTCTCATCAACTGCCCCATCGGCCCTTCCCCCAAAAACCATGGAGAAAGTGCTTGATCAATAAAAGTTGCGTTTTTATGAAACCTCCCCAGCCAGTGGTTGCCAGTAGTTGGCAGTAGTTGCCAGTTGTGGAACATTTCACATGCTAATTAAAACAACAACCTGCTGGCAACTGCTGGCAACAACTCTTGATTTCCTCCCCAGTCGGAGAGCGGCTGGGTGGCAGCTGGCTAAATTCAATTCACAATGAACAAACAGGTGGCGCTGAAAGCAACAAGTGGCTTAGAATTTCCCTCAATTTGCTTAAATCATTATGGCGTTCTTATCTCATGCACACAACATTCCAGAGAAAAATGTAAGAATTTATCAAATATTTCAACCAAATGCATAATTTTATACTCGGCTGGCTTCATCTTGCTGGCAACTGTCCAAATGAACGGCTGGCTGGCGAGATTTCATAAAAACGCAACTAAAATAAGAGGACATTTTCTTAAAACACTTTATACATCATCGCACTGGTTCAGTTGTTAGTGGCTTTAGTAAACGGGTTCAACAGTTTTTTTTTGTTTTGCTGTCAATGTGGGCTTCCTAGATTACTAGAGACGTTTTAATAACTGAGTAGGCATATCTATGTAGATAATACTAATCAGGTTTCTAGAGTCTGTGGCAGCTTCTAGTGTGAGCTCGCTTGATTTCTGCAGTGATTATACATGTATAAGATTCTTAAGAAACTTCTAAAAGGCTATGATAGCCTCCAATGTGGCCTTTCTCAATATCTGATGAAGTTCTTACAGTTCTGTATATTGCTACTTTTCGTAGGTTATATGAGAGCTTGACATTTCTGTTCACTACCTCTCGAAAGAGGCTCTAAAAGCTCTGCATATGGGGCCTACAAATATTTTAAAATTCTATGACATCTTGCGATGTGGGCTCACAGCTCTGTGTAGGTACGGTTACTGCAGATCTTTTAAGACATTCTAACTGCTCTGTATATGGATAGGGTTATGCGTATGATAGCTAACTATAGGAGTATTGAAATATTGTCTGGTAGTTCCCGTAACTCTGCTCTGCTCAGCTCAGCAGTCTTTTAGTAATAACAGCCGCGAAACTAGCAGTTCTGGCATAGCTACGCTCATTAAAAAGAGCTGGCGCATTTGATAGGATACAGTTTACCGTGTATTCTGTTGGGTCTCAAGCTTAACCGTCGAAAAAATAAAAATTACACTATAAGGTCCATTCCACAGCGCAACCTCTAGCGAACATCTGACAATCATCCGAATGTGTGACTGTCCTGAAGAAGCTTCCTAGTGTAACCGTTTCGATTCCGCTTAATATTTTAGGTCCACACGCGTGGTAATACGTATACCAATCTGACAAACTCTACCAAAATTGCCATAGGTACAGAACTCGACAATAATACTTAATTGAAAAGACTTTAGCAGCAAAGTAGTCTCTCCAATATCTTGGACACTAACCATTGATAAACTTTTACACAATTACGACGAATATGATGTGGTCATGTAGGAGATAAACAAGAATCCAAAATATCGGAAATTATCAAAAGGGCTCTAAAGCTGAGTATCGCAATCATCGATACCCTAAGCAAACGAGGTAAAATATATCCGGAGCGACAACGTTCATCTGGAAATAAGCCTACCTCAATCAAGCCACCGAGAATGCCATAAGGGCAGTGAATCTATGAAAAAACCGATCAGCCAATGACCGAACGAAATTCGGCCCAAAATAAAAAATTAGCATAATATTACAATGCTGGGCCTTCCTCCTATAAACGTGCATCTATCTTTGTATTATTAGGTTCCGCAATATATCAAATCTCAAATCTGACCACGTCACAATAATAGGCCTTTCCCGGTTTACAAAGGCTGACTACATTACATTACAGTGCTCTAGTCAGAAGTCTTATATTCAAACCCCGAGAGACAACGCAGTAGCAAGTTGCAGGTGCCTTTTATCAACTTGAAGTTTACATTTGGAGACGGCTATCGAAAGACAGCTCTAATGGCTAGAGCCGAGGCCTACCGCGGACAGGAGCTCCATATTAATATTTTAGCGCTGATTATTTATGTATATACGTCGAAGTTGCTTTGGATAAAATATAGGGACTTAGATCAGTAATGTGTTTATATAAAAAGAATCCATTGATAATCTACTACAAAATTGAATTGTCCAGAGGAAAATCTTGAATCCATAAAAGGACTCTTTATATTGATCTGATCATCCTCTGGCTCCGTATAGGTATAGGAACTACTGGGTGTTCACGGCAAATTTTAAAAATTCGTTCAGCACTGTAAATCTTTGTTCCCCCATAATACAAGAACCTTTTATCCGATTTTGGTGATTTCTGAAGTCATATGTACTTCTTACCGGAGTTTGAAAAGTTGACACCGTAACCGTAAGGCCTTACACCAAATCTGTTCAATAATAAACAACCGAAGCAGGAAAAAGACTTCCATAAGACATTATACCAAAACTTCTCCATAACAAACATCAAAAGAAGGAAAGAGACTTCGGAAATTCCATATTGTTGTTGAAATTCTTACAATTTTCCTATTGCCAAAGAGAAGCAATGCGCGAGTAAACCAAATACTATATCCATACATAGACGGAATGGGGAAACGATTGAAGAAGTGAATAAAACACACTCCGACAGATATTATTGTTGAAATTCTAAATTTTTCAAGTGACTTGTGGTGTATAATTGGAGGAAGTGCCAAAACTGAATTTGTAAATTTAAATGAATTATATGTTGTTTTAGATGAACACTTATTAAGCTTTTCAGAACATATTCCAGTATCTATGATGTCGCGATGTGTGTCTGTTTCATTAGTCTGATTGTCCACAGACATTATTCCTTATTCCTCCAACTGGACGAAGCGAACTTCATTCAAGTTGACTCTAGACATCGAATGTATATTTAAAGACTTCGACTTTAATATTCAAGTTTATTTATATAGAATCCAGACATTCAGATTGTTCTACCTGTCTAACCATTTGTAGCAATAACGCGTGCTATGTTCGCATGACGTCCTATTCTCGATTGGTTTGAACATTAGTCATTCAGTGTGTCCTTCGAAACAATTTTGTAAGGTGTTTTTGTCACGGATAACAATGAAAGAAGTCTGTCACATGTCATTTGAATTACACTAATGTTTTCAATTCCACTTTTGTCCGTATTCTATTAGTAATCATTATAGAGAATGCCATACGTCATACTGACCAACTGACAGCAATTTTCCGATCGATCTGATATACCACAATACACAATGTTAGTTAATTACTGTAAATAATGTAAGTTATTGTACAGTTCCACCCGCCATTAAGTGAGAACAATAAACATCTGAAAATTGTAACAGATGCTATTTACGAGCAAGGACAATATTTATTTTCATACTGGCGGACTGTGCTCCACACAGAACGTCATTCATTCACACATGTGCCAAACATGCTCTTACATATCGGATACACACACACACACCGTAATAGCTTACAAGCCTTAACACGACACTCTTGCCGGAACACTTAACGTAATGTAAATTGAAATAAATGCTCTCTCATGGAAAAAAGGACACGCAAACATTAGTTTTCGCTGCTTTTGCTATAATGTCGTGTGTTTCATGCTTAGCTCCTTAAGCATGATATGTACCTAAAGCTAGCCTCAAACAAAGTGCGTGTGCTGAATAAATGCTCACCTCGTTTCAGTAATTACTAACGTTGCCTATAGGAGGAGTGATGTGATAAACTATGCGCAAGAACACATACATAAGTATTGCATGGGGTTTTCCACAGCACAAACACTCGGTACCTAAAAATGGAGCGCGTCGTAAATTAATCTCGACTTGCGTTAATAGTCCACGCTCCTGCTCTTCCTGCTTCTTTGTGCTTGCTTGCTTTCACTTTTGCAACAGATGCAGGTCCTTCAGGCGGCGGGTGGCGATGATGACGACTCGCACGTTGATATCTCAATTTCCTCGCACATACTCAAGGGTACCTAAGGTACGTATTAGAAAACGGTTTGAAAAAGTTTTCCAACTGTTCGTTAACGAGATCCATTCTCGAAGGCTCGCATGTATGCATGACACACATGTCACACATTATAGTCCTTCTTAAAAGTTAGCCGTGTATGTTACATAATTGAAGCAACTTTCTGTCTACTTCTGTTGCATTTGCTTCGCCATCATTGATTTTATTGCAAGCAGCACGCAAACAGTTGGTATGTCTGAGAGTTGTTCCCGATTTTATATCCACCAGAAAAAATAAAAAAAAAAAAACGAAGAAGCAAACAAGGATTGTTTTTCCACAGATGAAAAGAAGGATTAAAAGCCCAACAACATGGAAAAACAATAAGGGATTCGGGAGCGGGGAAAAAAATTCTCAAAACAAGAAAACAGTCATTAAGGAGTGCTTTTGAGATTTAATTGGGTTTTCGCCATCATAGTAGTTGCAATCGCATGTGACAAAAAGGATTGCGCTGCTGCAGCATTGTTATTCTCGTTGAGTAGTGTTTCCTTAAAGGATACTCTACAGTCGTAGGTTGACTTTTGTTTGCGGTTTGTTGACGCTATGGTGTAATGGTGGTTGTGTGATTCATTCGCAAGTATAGGTATATGTATGTCTGGGTGGTTTTTTTTTATCAAACAATTTCTATTGTTTCATTTGTTCCGATGGAGCTTCCTTGTTGCAGGAAGGGTTTTTTAACCCCGCCACACTGTATATAATGTTGGTTTGTTTTGTCGTTATTTTTGTAATTAACTATACGTGTGGGATACAGCTTGAGGATAAAAATTTTAAGTACATACATCTAAGCGCGGCATAGCTTCTTATGTGGTGGCTACTATTAGCCATTGCTTTAGCAGTATATTTCATTGCGATTTAAGTGGGAAATTCCTCATTTAACTCGATATTGGGAGGTCGCCAAATCGTTCGTGTGAGCTCCAGGCTCCAGCTTACTTGTTAGTTAGACCCTCTCGTTTGGTATACGATTGGAATTAATTCATTTCGTTTTGATATTTCTCGTCCTTGGTAACAATCGGCTTCACTGGAAAACATAAGAGTGTTTACTGTCTGCTGATCTGCGCCCAACAAAAGCGAAAGATTAAAATAAGCATTATAAGACTTTCTACAGAAGGCGTTATGATGAGTGCCCAAAGTCTGACTTCGAGATTGTTGTTATCGATTGCAAAACCAAAATTGGAGAGATTTTGCTGTTTTGTTCTACAGCAAGATAACACTTTCAATTCAACTTCAATTCAATTTATTTGCAATAATCTTAACACCAGAAAGATACAGTATCTTCTAAAATTGTGCAAGCTTCAATAATGTATACATTATATGTTACTGTTTGGAAAAAACAAGAGAGAACAAGGACGGGCATAATAAAATACGGCTACTGCGACCTAAAGAGGTCTATTGTATCGAAGAGGGATATAGTTATTCTAAGAGACGTGTGACCTCCTTAACGGAGGCTAATAAGTCCTTAGTAGCGGAGTTCCTAAGCTCTGCTGGTGTACGTGTCTCCCTCTTGAACACACGTTTTCTTAACCAATGAAGTGCCGGACAATCACAGAGAATGTGTTCGGAGGATTCTTCATCCTCAAGACAGAACCTGCATTCTGTCTCCGGGCACAAATTCATTTTGTTAAGGTGATATCTCAAACCACAATGGCCTGTGAAAAAGCCCACCAGCCTTCTGATACTATCCTTATTTAGGTTGAGGATTTCCTAATAGGAGTACCTAAGATTAAATTAAACTTTTGGATTGTCTTAGACCCGGAACATTTTCCCAGTGGTACAGTCGATGTTGACGTTCCAAGTTATTAATTATACCCAGAGCAGTAGTCCAATTGACTCAGCAATAAGGTTCTGGTCCACAGAACACGGATTCAGAACCAGCCCTAGCTAGTTGGTCTGCCGATTCGTTGCCCTCAATACCTTGATGACCAGGTACCCAACCAAGTTTAATCTTGTTGTGTTTGGATAGGACTTGCAAGGCATCGTAGAAGCACTTTACTGTTTTCGAGTCCATCGTGTTGGACGAAAGAGCTTGTAAGACTGGTTGACTATCTGAAAAGATTTGTATTGTGGCGCCTTTAATTCCCTTATTGGAGTTTAAAACGGCGCAGACTTCAATGGCATGGACTTCTTCCCATAGGTATCGAGACTTTGGTATTGGGTCCAGAGACACCAGCACCAACTCCAGATTCCATTTTTGATCCGTCAGTATACATACCAGACCAGAGTTTTAGTGTCGGAACACCATTAGACCATTTCGTGCGGTCTAGTATTTCTAACTCAAATAATTTCCCAAAACTATATTCCCTGACCATAATGTCGGGGATTGAACAGAACATGTCCATGTTTGGGATTGAGTTAAGTATTTCCAGGTATCCCACATGGTTAGCTGGTTTAAACTTATATTCTAGCAGAAGCTTAATAGCGCATCTAGCTGCCACTTTCCTAATAAATATATGTGGGTGTGAAAGCCCTATAATAGCTTCTAATGCTGTGGTAGGGCAGGTGCGCATCGCACCCGTGATGCCTAGACAGGCAATAAGCTGTACTTTTTGTAGTCCGAGAATTTGGGCCATACGCCACGGTTACTCAACTCAATCGAGGTGTCAATGACAGCCTCTTGAACTAGAGCGAATTTGCTCCGGCGAGAGAGGTTGATTTGCCAAGTCGGTCGGAATGATACCTAACCTAACTAGGCTTGCCACCTGGGTAAAGGTGGGGGCCTCAGGTATTGGACCTTTCTTGACCTTCTTGGCAGCCGATGCAGGTGGAGTATGATCTTCCCATCTGACCCGTTTGGTATTCGGCCTGTTTTTGTGAACGGCTTTGGCTAGGATGAGAACACTCTCTCTGTCCAAACCATTCCGCAGGGCACTTTTAAAGCGCCTGTTTGCAGCACCACTGAGCTTTACATACCCACCATGTGTTGAATCTAGGGAGACCAGGGGCCCCACAACTTTGTTCTTCTCCTGGTTGCCCAACAGCAGACCCAGAGGTTGATGCGCTTGCAGAGGCATCTGTCTGTAAATTTTTATTAATTAGGTTTGAAATATTGATCCCACGAGTATCCGGGAAAGAAACATCACCCATGCCGGAGCCCGGTACGACACGGGAAGGCTGGTTTAAAACCGAAGGTCGCCTGGTATTCGGAGTCTAAGCACTCTCTTAGTCAGGCATCCCTCAGCATTATGCTGTTCCACCTTGGATTAGAGATTTGATAATGCGATTTACTCCCCATGGGCAGTTCTTAGTTAGTTGCTCCTCAACGGCCTGTCTGCCATGGGTGACCCTTCAGACGAATACCGCCTCCGACAGCATAGCCCATTGAGTCATTGCAACATAAAGCCTTCGCACCGGCGCATTATAATAAGGCGCACACGTCAAGGTCCCTGTCCCTAGCGAAGGTACATTGCTTCTTAAACTAGTGGGAAGGTGAAAACGAAAGCATTTTTATGTGAAGGAAATTTTCGCTTTCGAATGATTGTTTTTCGTTTTATTTCAATTACAGTTTCTTTATTGAGCAAGAGCATTGAAAAAGGTTTTTCGTTCCTTGATATTTAAAAGTGATTTTCGATTCGTTTTTATACCCGGTACCACACTGTGGTGAGGGTATATTCACTTTGTCATTCCATTTGTAACGCCCATAAGGAGGCGTTGTAGGTATGACAAACTATATATATTATTGATCAGCATCACTTTCTTAGTCGATCTAGCGATGTCCGTCTGTCTGTCTGTCCGCACGATTACGGCCGTAATTTAAGAGGTATCGACTTAAAATTTGGTATGTAAGCTTTTATCCACCAAACTGAGGCTAAGTTCGAAGATGAGCAAGATCGGATGAAAACTACTACTACCTCCCATACAAAAATATCAGATTTATATAGCTTTTTATGTTAAAAATTAAATTTAAATAGCTACAGTAAAGATAGCAAGTTTAAACTTTGTACATATTGTTTTAATAATATTTAAAAATTGTTGACAAAAAATGAGCTTGGTCGAATAAAAAGTACCCATACCTCCCATACAAATATATAGTTTTTTAATACTAAAATATTTTTTTTATTTTACAATAATATAGTACCGGGTATTTGAGCTTCGGCACAGTCGAAGATAATTGTCTTACTGGTTTTGACTGAATTCGACCCCTGATATCAACTTTGATTACTTATTTTTAGGACTGATGTTTTTTAAATAGCTTGGTCTATGTTTGATTTTCAGGTCCAGATACTTAATTCGATTAAAAAATCTACGTATCTTACCAACATGACCATTAACCCAATTTCTTATTGAAATTTTTTTTTTTTTTTTTACTATTTTCAGGAAGTCCCGCACCCACTGTAACATGGCTAATGAATGGTCAGATACAAAACAGTATTGTGGACTTTTCCTATGATGGAACGATAAATAGCAAACTTGTAGTACGGAATTTATCACGAATACATCAGCATGCAGTCTATACGTGCCAAGCCAGCAACTTCCACAAGAAATATGTCTCCACCAATATTACCATCGAATTGTATTGTAAGTATCTTTTACTGATTGAAAATCTTTATCTTTAATTGGGTAGAAATATAAAAGGGTCTTTCAATGTAAGCAAATAATTTGACTACTCTCAGTTACATGGACAGTATTGGTATCGAACAGTAAATTCAATAAAACGTTGGCATAGTTTCGATGCGATGGTTCCAATCACGGACGTCACTGATGTCTATAGGTAACCGAAAGGACTGCCGCTATTTCCAATATGCAATTTCTATTTTGAAAAATGTTCAATTGCAATAAACCCGCCAAAAGTACTAATCCAATGATGAAAATACCAACAAACAAACCAACGCCACCAACTATGAGATTAAAGTATCTAACACAAAATATTCTACTCATCCCTGAGTACCTATAGCGATGCTTTCGCTGGTACTTTTTTGTTTAATTTGTTTCGAATTTTTGTTTGAATCGATGGTGCACATCTACCTACTCGTATACTGACTGATCGAAAAAGATGAAAAACTATTTCCAATATGCCATTAATTGGATGTTGGAGATTTTGCATTGATTAGAATTGTCCGCTGGGTATTTATCAATTACGGTGGAGTGTAGTTAAAAAGTGCGGTCTTGTTACCGGTCCACAGTTATATTAATGTACGCTTTTATATTGGTCATTTATATTGGTCAGTTATATATAAATTATTGTTGTCCAAATGCTAAAATAGTTACTCACACTGTTTTACTTTTTTTATAAGCAATATTCGATATGATGTGATTTAATTAAAGTATTATTTTTCTACGGTAATTAGATAATTTTATTTAGCCGTTGGATTGTGTGAAGTATTTAATAGCTGCACATTTTTGTCACCCATTTTGCGGTTGACAATATTAAAAACTAATTAATTTAAATTTTTATATTATATAACTAGGTTGATAAAGGTTTTTGTGATTATTGTAAATAAAATTTGACAGATGTGAATTTAAAACAAATTCAGAAGTCCATCAGTCGTTCAAAAAATTCACGATCGTGATTACAAACAAATGTAGGTACTACAAACTACACTATTATACTAAAGGGGTAAAGTTTGTCAGTTGTATGAGGTAATCTCCAAAACTAGTCCGATTTCAAAAATTCGTTCACCATTATTTAGAATGGACCTTCAAGGTGGACATAGGATGTGTATGCTCCCGTTTATATGAAGGGGCTTTAAGTGGTGATCAATTTTGTATCGTAAGCTTGTAAAAATCCAGACATTTTGTAAAATACTTTCAATGGACAATGTTCTTCTTCTTCTTGTTCGGCGAGATTATGATCAGGATTATAGGGATCACAACCCTCCCACTTTACCACATTCCTATACCGATCTCACTAGTCGGGTTTGCGGTTTCGACATCAGAAAGTATCTGCAGGCCTCCAAATTTCGAATCACTTCGTCACTGAGGTCAATCAATCAATCATACATACGCTTCTTTCTTTGCGTTTCTGTGATTCAGTTTTTTTTCTTTTGGGCTGGCTCTCTTCCGAGCATGTATAGGAACGTTGTTGACATTAACCCTTATTCAACTTGGCGTTTATATTAAACGACAGTTTGCGATTTTTTAGTCGAGTCGCTTCAGTGTCATTTTAGTCTCGTTTGTAAATTGATAATCGACAATAATCGGCGTTTTACAGATCGATTTTTGCAATTAAAAGGACTTAAAGGACATAAAACGCCTTTAAACACGCCACGTTTAATGTTAATGCCATGGTCCATGTAAAAAAATAAGGTTGAGCATTTTTGACAGTTTTTCTTAGGATCCTCCTTTAAACATAGTAAAACCAACAGAGCCGGTCGTGCTCCAATTTTTTGAGATGGGTTCTTGAACGTAAAGGCCTTTTCAAATATTTTTGGACTTCAAATTAAATCAAGCTATGTTACTTATGCTGTCACGCGAAGCATTTTGCTCTCAGCTGCCCTCATATTTTTTGTACATTCTCCATCAGCATCGTGAACTATTGGGCCTCCTTTCCAGCTAAGGGAGCATTTTTCGGTCCCAGAAGATAGCAGAGTTTTCATGTCACATAATACGCCCAACGCTTACACGTTACGTTGATTGATTTCGTCATCAATAGTTGCTTCGCTATTGATCATAGATCCCAGATGTTTTAAATGTTTAAATAAATGTTTGGACTAGGTTAGAGAAAGGACAGTGCAGATACAGTGAATTTTTTGGTCTACTTCGATACCCATTTCCCTAAAAATCATCCACCCATATATCAAGTCCTAGTTGCAGGGACGTTTGATCCTTACTTATGATGGCTCCATCGTCAGCAAGGAATAACTGATGAACTTTGGAGTCCGTCACTTCCTTCAAGCAAATAATTTCTTACTGCAATAGCAAAAG
The DNA here is from genome assembly GCA_955612985.1 of Cheilosia scutellata. Classification (NCBI taxonomy): domain Eukaryota; kingdom Metazoa; phylum Arthropoda; class Insecta; order Diptera; family Syrphidae; genus Cheilosia; species Cheilosia scutellata. Next base: position 101,866,939 of record OY015312.1, on the reverse strand, counting down.
GACAAAAGAAAAGCTTCACACACCGATTTTAATTGGGAACTCTTCGGTGAATCCGCCCGGCGGGGCATCTTACTCTTGCCTTTTCTCCGTCATCTCTTGGTTGTCAATCGAATGCTCAAAATCAACTAAAATCAGATTCAAATCCTTTAAGGCATCAATTTGTTTTCCGATTATGATCCTTGTACTTTAATTTGCATCTGTGTCTGATTTAAACTCGACAATCCCCCACTGATCGTCAGGTACTCAGGTAGCCGTATTGTTTGCTGTCCAACATCCGTTCAATGATCTTCATAGTATGTGGCATCAGCTTAATAGGGTAATTAGCACAGTTTCTCGTATTAACATTTCATTTGTGCAAAGGAAGAAGATAACTTCCCTCAACTGATTAGGCATTGAATCTCCTCTCATGAGTTTAGAGATGCGAATCATGAGCCTTCTAGACTCGATGTCTCTAATGTTTTTCCTAAACTCAGAGGATAACTCGTTCGGCCGAACTGTTTTTCGGTTTTTGGAATATTTGACACCTTTCCTCCTTTTTTCCTCGTCCACAAGGAGTTGGCCTTGAGCAATTGTTAATGAACTTCGGCGAACTGACCATTGCTTGTTCTCTGGGTGGCTATCTTGGAGACGGTTGTACCCTTATTCAAGTTGATTTGTCCCAGCTCGTGGATTGCTGGTGCGTATCAGAAGTACATTTCTTTCAAGTCCCGATATAGTCCCTCCCCACTTTTTGTTTGAATTTGGGCACACTTATTCTTCCCGATAACTGTGCTTTCGAGAGGCAATATGTGTCCATTTCCATTTGCCAAATTTCATAGCCAAAACCTCCATAAATGTCTATAGATAAAGAGTTTCAAGTAACTTTGTTGTTGGGAAGGACCACGTCCTGTTTTCTATGTCCAATTTCCTTCTTCGTAAATGTTCAGTATAAAAAGTCAACTAAGTCCTTCTTTAGGTTCCAGTCTATCTCTTTGCCAAATTACATAACGATTGCATCAGGTGTTTATTCGTGATAAGGTAACAAACAGTTAAGCTAAGTACACACGATTGTAAGATCTTACAATATTGTCAGATCTGTCAATGCTCTGACAATGACTGACAATGAGCTTACAATATAGCCAACTACCTTACAATACAAAATTGTCCGTTCAGACGGTTGTAAGATTTTGTCCCAAAGTCTGACAATTTCATTGTTAGATGGATGTCTTACAATGGTCTGACAATGACTTTTCTGACAACGTTGTCAGGTTGAAAATTGGGTGTTCACACGCTCGGAAGATTTTTGAATATGAAAAATTGGTCGATCTATTGTCAGACATTGTCAGATAAATTCAAAGTCTTGTGGGTTCTTTTTTGTAGTACGGATAATGGAACAAAATATTGTACTTGCGAGATTTTAACTGCCTACGTGTAAGAAGACTGCGAGGATGATGAATTGATACAAAAACGACGTAATATTTTGAAGAAGTATTGGGTGGCCCGTTGTCAGAAGGATTCTACTCCTAATAGCAAGCTGAGCAACCGGAACTTTATCGCAATTTTTTGCGAATGGACTCAACGCAATCCGATGAAACTCAAGCTTTGGTGACTCCACACATCAAGACATCAATATGCGCGCGATCATCTAGGAAATCGAGACGGTTTCATTGGCAGCTTAACCCAACTTTTTTTCTGTATTACCTCTACCTCTTACCGGGCTTCTTTGGGTAGCATCCAACAACCCCATTCACTCTGTACATACTTTCTTCCTGTGCGATTTTTTATTTTTTTCGACTTTTGCAATTCCAATTGGAATTTAAATTCCAATTTCAACAGTTGTTCATATCTATATCTTCTGAATTATTTCGTTTCTTCGTTTAAAAGCAAACTTGGATTTCGCTCGTAAACCACTGGTTATATTGTCTGACAATGAAGAAATTTTAAGCTGTTGTCAGCTTCCATAAACAACGACATCTGACAATATCCAATGAGTCTTACAATGTCCTAATTGTCTGACAATAATAAAAATTGTGTGTTCAGACGATCGTCAGCAACCTGACAATTTCATTGTCAGATGGATGTCTTACAATGGTCTGACAATGACATTCCTCACAATATTGTGAGACAAAATTGTAAGTTCAGACGGTTGTAAGATAGTTGGGACAAATTTTTCACTGACAGATCTAGGAAATCGAGACGGTTTCATTGGCAGCTTAACCCAACTTTTTTTCTGTATTACCTCTACCTCTTACCGGGCTTCTTTGGGTAGCATCCAACAACCCCATTCACTCTGTACATACTTTCTTCCTGTGCGATTTTTTATTTTTTTCGACTTTTGCAATTCCAATTGGAATTTAAATTCCAATTTCAACAGTTGTTCATGTTCATATCTATATCTTCTGAATTATTTTCCATCGTTTAAAAGCAAACTTGGATTTCGCTCGTAAACCACTGGTTATATTGTCTGACAATGAAGAAATTGTAAGCTGTTGTCAGCTTCCATAAACAACGACATCTGACAATATCCAATGAGTCTTACAATGTCCTAATTGTCTGACAATAATAAAAATTGTGTGTTCAGACTTGTTCAGACGATCGTCAGCAACCTGACAATTTCATTGTCAGATGGATGTCTTACAATGGTCTGACAATGACATTCCTCACAAAATTGTGAGACAAAATTGTAAGTTCAGACGGTTGTAAGACAGTTGGGACAAATTTTTCACTGACAGATCTGACAATATTGCAAGATCTAACAATCGTCTGTATACTTAGCTTTAGACAGTAAAAGCTACTTTCGCATTTATAATTTTATTAAACTTTGCTGCACAATGAACAATTAAAAAAAATCTTTATTTCTACTTAATTTCTTGAAGACGGTCTTGAATTTCCTTCAAACTCAATCCGTGCGTTTCTAAAACCACGAATTGCGCAAACAGAAACGCAAATCCGCATAAAATCGAAAAAGCCCAAAATATGTAATAAGATCCAAAGGAATCCAAATACGGGTAAAACTTGCTGATACAGAATCCCAGACCCCAGCAAGTTAATGTCACACTGGACGCCGCTATGGACTTGATATTTGGTGGGAATAGCTCACTTAAAACTGTAAAGGGCAATGGCCCGAAACCTATGCGGTAAGCCAGCTGAAATACGATGAAAGCGACAATTGGAATCCAACGAATTTGCGACGAGTCACCCTTTGCTTGAATGTAAAAGAAAGTGCCTGTTGCAAACTGTGCCAAGCCCATTCCGATAGCTGATAACCTTAGCAATGTCCGGCGTTTCCACAGGTCGACAATGAACTGAAGAGTTACACTCGACAATACTTGAACAATACCCACAATGATTGACGAAATCGCTGAATCCAAACTCGAGTTGGCTTGAATAAAGATCGACTGACTGTTAATGACAATAATGACAGCGCCTGAGAACTGCTGAAAGGCCATTAAGCCCACAACTATGATTAGGGCTCTACAGTTGCCAGGATTGTTTAGAATATCTGCACAGCGTCCCTGGGTAACTGCTTTTGCGCGGTCTACGGCATCCTGAATTGCTGGAATTTCCTTGGACACACTAGCAAGACTTTGGCCGCGGACTCTCTGCAGAGACTTTGCTGCATCTTCGATATGACCCTTCATAATAAGGTAGTGTGGGCTCTCTGGTATGTAAAGGAATCCTCCGATTGAGATCAATGGAATGGCTAGGCAAATCACCTGGAATATCACATACTTCGTGTATGGACCAATGCAGTACACATAGAGCATTCCAACTAAGGGATAAATATAGAAATTCAATTTAACACCTTCCTTAACATGTGTCGAATATGCAACTCACGTGTCATGAAGAGCATCATTAGACTTGCGGCCGAACCTCGAGTTTCCTTTGTGGCTATTTCGCCCACATACATGGGCAGCACAGTCATGGTGAAACCACCTCCGACTCCCTAAATATGTAAGGTTTATTTATTGAATTTTAAGCTTCTTTTGAATATATGTACCTCGAGTATGCGGGCCGCATACATAATTTCAATATGGCTGGCGAATATCATCAGAGTGTACGACAGTGCAAACATAAGGGAAGCTAGCATCATTGTCGTCTTTCGTCCATATCTATCAGCCAGATCTCCAGCAACATACGCAGCTATAATAGATAAATAAAATAAAGCTGGAATTTTGAAATCTTCCGAAATCTAAAAAACATCTGATCCATACTTACACAGTCCAGCTCCAATGGCAATGAGTGAAAAGATCCAGCCCTCTTGGCCTCTATCAATTTTGAAATTCAACGGGCTATCTTCGTGTTGATTTTTAAGTTTTGGCATCATTGGCGAGGTCCATCCTATACTCGTTCCAAGAGCAAAGCTTGTTATGTTTCCTGGGGAATTCAAATAATATGAAAAAGAGTTGTAGACCTCCAAGCTTCCATTTACCTACCACAAATAACAGCTATAAAAAGACGCACTTTAGACGGACGATCCGGTTCTTGAGCGAGCTCCATTTATTTTAATGATTTTTTTGTTTATATAAATTTATCAATGTCTGAAAATTTTTTAAACGTTATGGGAAGTGGAGAACTGATTTTAAGTGAAGTTATCAAGTGAAATTTATGAGCATAGTTCGATAAGTATAAGGTGGTCTCGTCGGCAAAAAGTAGTCCCTTAACGACACGTTTTTCTCTTTATTCAGCGTAGTAAGTGTACGTTAACGAAGCGTTAAGGGACCAAAAAACGAACGAGTCGGCAGCCGACGAGACCACCTTATACTTATTCCATCATGCCTAGCCCTATGTATCTATATTTCAAAGGGAAAATGATAACTATAGGCTGATTTGACTGCCTTGAACTGATCAGCTCCTTTTGACATTCTAATACTAATTTTGAGGTTATATTAGCTGAGGCGATAGTCTTATTGATGGCAGCTCGACTGTCAATGAATATCGAATAGCTATGTCTATAATTTTCCCTGGAACTATATTTGCCGGTAGGACTAACGGATAGCAAGTAGTACCGCCTGAAACACACTGACCTTATCCGGAGGCCTGAAGGACTTTGAGATGTTAAAAGACTCAGAAAATACACCCGCACCTACTCTACAGTCCATTCTTCTACCGCTGTCCGTGTAGATTCTTAAATTCGAGTCCCTGTTCACCCGTCCATTTTTCCAGTCTAATCTTGAAGGGAATTCTACTTTGAAAAGCATTATTGGAGTAATATAATCCGTAGATCATGATACGAGTTCTCTTTATAGAGAAAGCAGACTTTTGCTATAACCAGAGGGTCTGGCAGACTAGCACACTCACTCTCTGAGCCTGATCGCGCTGAGTGGTGTTATATTTGTGGAGTGAACATGAAGGTCTACACGTGGAAGATCCAGAGGGACTATGAGGGCGCCACAAGTTGTTGAACGCCTACGAATGTCGTTCTTTTGACTTTGTTAAGCTTGGTTATGTTACAAGCTTTTCTTAGAGATGAACACTAAACAATTTACCCATAGGTGAGGATTGGTAGGCTGTGTATATCCAAAGGGTCAGTTTCGGTTCTTTTGCCATATTTTCTTTATCCGTTGCTCGTTGTTAAGTTTGCAGATATTAGGATCCAAGATTACTCCCAGACAAGGACTAGACGATAAGGAGAGCAGTTGGCCGTTTAGGCGAGGAATTATGTCTTTGAATTTCAGCTGACTTATTTGAGAATGACGTTTGAAGTATCAGAAAATTTGTTATAATAATCAACTTTGTGGAATAGCAACACGCAGTGTTATAAGGAACGACCATATCGAACACTCTTCTTTTTGTCGGTGCAAGGAGTAGTTGTCTGCCATTCGAAAAGTATCGAGGATATATTGCATCAATTACCCTGTTTTTGCTCTGCACCTGAGTCCATAAATTATCATCAGCTATACCAGAATACCGACCTCTTGGACCTGGAGATTTTTACAGCTTAAACGACTTATTAGCCTACCAATATCTTACCCGGTTTGTGAAATAAATAAGTTAGCATTTTTTGAGAGAATTTCACGCAGTATCAAAGCCTCGAAAGTTTTTGGGGTTTAATGCCATACCAAGTGCTTACATTTTGTATACTCTCCACAGGAAGGTATATTCTTATTCACTTTGTCATTACATTTGTAACGCCAAGACTGAGGCACCGGAGACCCCATAAAGTGTATATATTCTGAATCAGGATCACATTCTGAATCGATTTGTCTGTCTGTCCGTCTGTCTGTCTGTCTGTCTGTCTGTTGAAAACACGATAGCGTCCAAACGAATCGACGTAGGTGAATGAAATTTTGTGAGAGAACTTGTTTTTACTGTCGCGTCGGCGTCGTCGGATTGGTATTGAAAATGGGCTATGTGATATCGGTCAAATAGTTCTGGTACCTCCCATACAAAACCCATATTAGACCCATGTGTCGCTTTGTCTCTTGAAAACACGATAGCGTCCAAACGAATCGACCTAGGTGAATGACATTTTGTGAGAAGACTTCTTTTTACCGTCATCGGGTCGGTATTGAAAATGGGCTCTGTCGGCTGTCGCTCATGTAGTTTTGGTGCCTCCCATACAAAACCAATATTAGATCCATGCGTGTGTAAATACTAACTCAAACGGAAAACATTTTGCATGACTTGTACGCAGTGGAAGGTATCAAAGCATCGGTCAGGCCGATGATAACACTTTTACTTGTTTTTTTACTGCGATAAGCTGATCCCTTTGTCCTATCTGTTGCACAAATTGCAATTGTTGCTCTTTTCTGTCAAAAATTATATTCTTTGTTGCTATTTAATTTTTTAAAACTGAATTTGAGAACTGAAAATTAAAGACGATAATATTAAATCGATACTGCAGCTGGAAGCTTTGTGTATAATTATTTCACTTACTCGAATTTAGTTATTTATACTACGAACAGTCATTAAAATTTGTTATTAAGAAAACCTATTTACATTAGGTACGCTAATTACATTGATATAAAAACAATAAGAATTTCAGCTGAAAAACAAACTACATTTTTTTTTATAATTTATTCTTTGCAGTACGACCACTTCTGGTGGAGATATCCTTCAACAATCAGCCAATGTCTGCGGATCGAAAATATGAAATCGAATGTCAAGCAATTGGATCAAGACCACCAGCAAAGATCACTTGGTGGATGGGAAATATTGAACTACATGCACACAATCAAAAGGTTTGTTGCATATTTTTATTCAAATCAGACAAATCGAAAAAGGAAAACAAATTTAATGATAATAGCTGCTTAATTTTCGAATGTTAATTTTACTATCAGACTGCTGCATTGCCAATTTATTAGCCAATTACCTATAATAATTTATTAGATATTTTGCTCCCGAAGCAGACCACATTTTCGACAGCTAAAAAATTATTTTTTTATGTACTACGAAAGTGCCCGAAAATTTGCCAAAGAATTATGTATAGAGTATAATTAGGTACGAGTAGTGCAATTGACACATGGGCTAAAACAAATTCGCAAGGTACGGTATCGAGGGGGAAAGCCTTTCAGATTTGCACGTGAAAAATGAGTACCCGATGAAATTTAAATATTTATGTAAAAGCATCAAATATCCATAAGGGGGATTTCGTTTCTAAATTATTAGAACACACATCTTGATGAAAGAAGTCTATATATATACAACAGGTCTATAGGGACTTCCAATACTGAGCCAGGGTGTTGGAAAAGAGTCGGTGGCGGACGAGCCCTCGATGGGTCAACGGCAGCGCTCAAATCCCAAAATGGGTTACTGACATCGAATTTTTCCGGCCCGCTGTCCTAGGGTATAAACAAGGGCTTGGCCCTCCAGGTTGGGGGTTGTGCCGTCGGGGTAACTTCCCGACCATGGAAAACACGAATAGTTATGAGAGAGACACAACCAGCCTCGGAAAATGGAACTCCTCAAACGGCAACCAGACCCGGAACGTCAACGGACAATGATATCAGAGTATGTACCTGGAATGTACGAACGCTCTACACCCCAGGTGCTACTCAAAAACTTGAGTCTGTCCTCACGCGGTACAAGGCAGACATAACCGCGATCCAGGAAATACGATGGATAGGATCAGGCATGATGAAAAGAAAAGATTGCGACATTTATTACAGCTGCAACAAAAGACTGCATGTATTAGGATGCGGATTAGTCGTGGGAAATCGGCTCAGGACAAAAGTTATTGACTTCAAGCCGATAAGTGATCGCCTTTCTGTGATCCGCATCAAAGCTACTTTCCAAAACATAAGCCTAATATATGCACACAACCCTACCGACGAGGCTGAAGATCCCATCAAGGCGGAGTTTTATGACCTCCTGGATAGAGCCTACGGAGCCTGTCCGGAGTACGATGTAAAAGTTGTACTCGGGGACTTCAATGCTAAAGTCGGAAAGGAAAACATCTTTGGCGGGTTAGTTGGTAAGCACAGAATCCACGAAACGACAACAGACAACGGCTACCGACTAATCGATTTTGCAGCAGCTCGTAATACGGTGATAAGTAGCACTAGGTTTCCAAGGCTAAGGATCCACACAGCAACCTGGCGCTCTCCAGACGGTCGAACCGCCAACCAAATCGACCATGTGCTAATCGATGCGAGGCATGCATCCAACATCCTCGACGTGCACACTGCACACATTCCGAGGGGCAAACGTCGACTCTGACCATTTCCTTGTCGCGGCTAAATTCAGAGCTCGACTGTCCAACGAGAAGAAGCTGCGAACCGCCCAGAAGAAGAATTTCGACGTTGGACGCCTTAGCACACCTGGAGTAGCCAGAGCCTACAGCGAGCGCCTGAGTATGAGACTCTCCTCTGTGCACTCACCTACCATAAACGTCTACAATCAGTGGTGCCAGTATCGCGACATCATCAAGGAGGTAGCCGAAACCACTGTAGGGTACCAGCCACCCCTGAGAAAGAGCCCGTGGTATGATGATGAATGCGTGTACATGAAAAAGGTGACAGAAGATGCACACAAGAAAGCGCTGCAGCGCAAAACAAGGGCAGCGAGAGAAGAGTACCGAGCCAGGAGAAGGGAGGAAAAGAAGATCCTGCGTAGTAAGAAGAGGGCTTACGCAGCTTCCCAGCTCAAGGAGATTGAAGAGCCGCGCGATCGTAATAACACCCGGAGGTTTTAAAAAAAAGCCAAGCAACTAGCTGCTGGCTACAAAACCGGAACGCAGGCTCTTCGAGACAGCGAAGGAAACCTAGTCACCGACGGGCAGGGAATAGTAGATGTGTTTAAGCAACATTTCCAGCAGCTGCTTAATGGGCATCATGTAGAGAGAGTGATAGGGCGAGAAGATAGCCCACGTCCAGTCAATGAAGAACTAGTTCCACCACCTAGTATAGAAGAAGTTGGCCTAGCTATAATAAAGCTTAAGAACAACAAGGCCGCAGGTTCTGATGGTTTACCAGCGGAGCTCTTTAAATACGGTGGTAATGTTTTGGTAGGGAGCATGCACCGAATCATCAACCAAGTATGGGTGGAAGAAAAAATGCCCGATGACTGGACTATCAGCTCCATATGCCCCATCTACAAAAAAGGCGATCCTATGTCTTGCAAGAACTATCGAGGCATATCCCTGCTTAATGTCGCATACAAGATCTTATCCAACGTACTGTGTGAACGTCTTAAACCGTTCTGCAACACACTAATCGAATATAGACCAATGTTTCCAACTACTGACATAAAACTCACAGGCCAAGCCGCGAAATGAAACGATGAGGGTATATCCCAATAGCTGTGTCGACGTCCACTTAGAAGGGATTTTTTAATATCCTTTTAAGGGGGTCATTTCTTAGCACACGAGCTGTTAGTCGTATTGCCTTGAAACTTCCTACGTTGATAGCGAAGTAGATATTATAAAACACGTATTTCCCCGATTTTCAAAATTCGTCCTGTAAGAAGCTACAAACTTTTTTTATTTTGACGTATACCACATTCTAATTGGCATTATTAATAAATCTAAGTCAATCCATAAAAGCTTAAAATAGTTTTTAGATAACACCTCTCTGAGTATTTTGTGATTTCTTTAATTTGTCTGCTCCGTGTCCGTACAGAAGCTGAGCTACAATAAATTGAAAAGAGGACTTATTTGAGTGGCAGATAACTATAGCTCCATATAACAAGATATTTTTCAAAAAAGATAAGTCAATATGAGTGACCTTTTATAAAGTCTTGGGTAAAAGCTAGTTTCATTATCAAATGCATTTGGTTCTCTTAAAAATCCATCATGTCCTTAAGCATTCACAATGAAACAACTTTTTCTTATTTTCAGGTATCTGAAGACGGCAACGTCAGCATATCCGTTTTATCTCTGACGCCAACTAGGGAGGACCATGGGAAAGGTCTCGCATGTCGCGCAACTAATGAACTGGTTCGGAATGGCATCAAAGAGACTGCAATGAAATTAAATGTTTTCTGTAAGTACCTAATTCAAATTTATTTTAAACGATTTAATAACACTTTCTCATTTTTGTGTGTGACGGGGATCAAAGACCAGACCGGTTCTATGGCATTTGTTAATATTGACAATATCCACTCATCATAGGGATTAAATTTAGACAGTTATTAATAGATTGTATACTCCTTTAATCCGCTTCTAATTTAATCGATAATCCATTGAGCCAATGAGTGTAACCGTTTATAGACACGATGTGCATTCAATCAGCGTTAATTATTTTAAATCTGAGTACGCAATTTATAGACGTGACATGTTACAAAACCAATCGAGGGTCGTTTTTTTTTTAATTTGAACTTTAAGTGGAGAAAAACTTTTAAGGGGTGGTTGGTGTAGGCGTAGGGAAAAGGTCACCTTACTCAATGACCTATTACCGAGAGAGTGGGTGCTTTTTTTATGCAAGCCTTTTAAAGTGTTATCGTTTTGAAGCGGCTGCGATAAACATCCGATTTGTTAAGTAGTTCGATAATAATGGGTGATATCTATAAATTGACCGATTGGTCAGCGATCCATGTCGTGCAACAATTGTACTCAGTCGCACTTAATTTATTCCGAAATAGCTATTAGTTTTACATAAACCTGATACTGAAAGGGGTAGTTGGTTAAATACTTAATTTTCTTGTATAGGTATATATGTAAAACCGAGTGGCGAAATTTTATTTTCGAAAAAATCTTACGAACTAGCTAGCCACAGCATCGATTTACAAAATTCCTTTTTTTAAATATGTGCGGGTAATATGCTACTTTTTTTTAAAGGGCAGTGGACCGGAAGTGGTAAAGAGGTTGGTAGCGGGTATCTCTGGAACTATTCGGCTGATTTTAAAAAATCGTTCATAGTTGTAATGGCAATAATATAGGTTACTTAAGGTAGGACTGGGAAGGGCTAAAGAAGGAAAAGAAGCGTGCGGTACTTCCCATATAAAAAAAATATTCATTACCTTATATCTCTAAAACCAATGTGTCATTGAGTTCAAATTCTGTTAATCGCATTTTAAAAGCATTTAAAACTAGTAAGACAATTATCTTCGACTATGCCGAAGCTCAAATACGCGGTACTACATTATTGTAAAAAATATTTTAGTATTAAAAATATATATTTGTATGGGAGGTATGGGTAGTTTTTATTCGACCAAGCTCATTTTTTTGTCAAAAATCTTTAAATATTATTAAAACAATATGTGCAAACTTTATACTTGCTATCTTTACTGTAGCTATTTAAATTTAATTTTTAATATCAAATAGATATATATTTTGTATAGGAGGTAGTAGTAGTTTTCATCCGATCTTGCTCATCTTCGAATTTAGCCTCAGTTTGGTGGATAAAAGCTTACGTACCAAATTTCAAGTCGATAGCTCTTAAATTACGGCCGTAATCGTGCGGATAGACGAACAGACAGACAGACGGACATCGCTAGATCGACTAAGAAAGTGATGCTGATCAATAATATTGTCATACCTACAACGCCTCCTTATGTGCGTTACAAATGGAATGTTAGAGTGAATATACCCTCACCACAGTGTGGTAGTGTGGTACCGGGTATAAAAACGTGGGAGGAATAGGTCAAAGTGGCTTAACATTTTCCGTAAAAAATACTGCAAACGTTATTTCTCGACACTCATGGGAACTAAAGTTAAAAATTTCTTCACACTTAATCTCCCTACAGAACCTAAAAAGTGGTTTCAAATTTGTTTTAGAGGCTAACATCCTCCAAATTGTCGAAGAAATATCTATACTCCATGGTGTTCCCTTCTATTCAGAGGAATAGCTTGATATTCACCCAGAAGATAAGTAATATCCTTTGGATGATGTAGATCCTCGCAATACCAGCACGTGTACGTATTTGTTAAACCTAATCTCTTAGTGGTGGACGCAGTGGCTCAGTGGTTAGTGTGCTAGACTACTGTGCGAGAGATTTTTTTCACCACTACCTCTCGCGGACGTCCTTCAAGTCCTTCAAGTTCGTATATTAGATTTTATGACCAAATAGATCAAGACTGATATTATTTGTTCTGCTATATTTGTAAGGTACCTTTCTACCTACATATTTGCAAAAGTGGATTGCGATTCGAATCTATACATAGGTATAAAAATGGTGTGAAAAATGTATAGTAATTCATCAATAGGGAACGGCTGGGCCGATTTGGCTAAACAAAATTTTCAGTTGTTCGTAACTGCCAGGAGAAGGTTCTTCTCAAATTTTGAAATGAAATTTTTGGGAATACCTTCCCGAAAAGTTGGTAAATTGGAAAAGTCGAAAATAAATTTTTTGTATGGAATTTTGGGTGCAATTATTCCAGAATGGAAAAAAAATAGAGGCGGAAAATTCGTTGTGAAGCTTGGAAAATTTCGGATAATTGTTAAATTCATTGTGGTAAAAGACAATTTGTGTGCGTTTCGGGCGAGATGAAGTTCGCCGGGTCCGCTAGTTATTTATAAATCTACATCGAAGTTATATAGCAATTTTATTTTGTCATTTTGACAATTAAGCAATTTATGGGAAAATATATCTATCTGTCCCAAACAAGCTAATAATAACATCAGAAATTTGATCAAATTTGTCTGTCAAAATCAGCATGACCAACCTGTGGTCATTAGATCAATAGATCACTGTTACATATGGTAACATTTTTCAGTATTCATTAAAATTTACATCTTTGGAATTTTCATTTTTTGAATCAACTTTGTTCACTGTTGAAAATAATGGGCAAAAGACCATCTCAGACTGAAACGCTGTAGCAGCCATACAAAAAGGTTATACCGCGCAGCAATGGGTAAGCTTTATTCTACCAAAGATATCCCCACATGTTTGTTATTCGCGTCCATCATCTGCCTTTGGTCCCACATTCCAGGTAATTTTGTATTTTGAAAACAAAAATGTTTTTACAAACAACGAGTTGAAATCATTAATGATGGATGGATGCAAAGGATTCATATTATTCTTTTTCAAATTGCACATGCATTATGCACAGTTGTTACCTTTCTTTAAGGACTTTAAGGAATTCCACCTCGTTCATTCAACGTCCGCCGTTCTTCGGCTATTTTATAGCTAGTATACCTATAGCTACTTTTGTTGTCTCGTTTTTCCTTTCCAAGGAACTTAAATACATTTTTGTTTTTGCTTTGCTGTCCTATTTATTTTATACCTTTAATAGGAAGCTATACTATATGTCTATATTCCTGTGCAGGGCACATAAATACATATAACTTTGCAATAGGTTACCCGCTCTCTGTCTCTCGCTCTCACTTTGAACAGGTTGAAACTTTTCATTTCCAAAACACACACTATCATCCGGCTGTGTTCTGCTGGCTCTGGGATGCTGCTGGCTGTGCTTCTCTTTTGCTCTGTGCACAAAACAAAAACAAACAATTGCAGCGAGATGCTTTATTTTTTTTTTCGGAAAATAGTTTATTTCCGCATGAGATAGTGGAATTTTAGGAAGGTTTTTATGTATATAATTTTTTAGATTGCGCGTTCTCCGTTTAAGCCTTTTGGTTTTTTTTTTTTTTTTCAGAAATCTCCATAAAAAAGGACGACCTTAGCAATTAGGGATAATAGTTTTAGGTTTGTGTGCAAAGTTTTTTTTTTTTGTTTTTGTTGCCTGTCGTTTTTGTTTGTGTTCATTTTGTGCGCACAGGAATGAAATAAATTTCTGCAAAATTAAACGGAGCAGAGAGAGGTAGGCAAATAAAAAATGAATGTATTCCTGAGTCCTTTATAATTTGGTTTTGTGTTTGTGAATTTTTCTTTATTTTTTTTTATTCATTCAAACTGATTCAGTTTTGCTCATTTGCTGATTGTTAAAATAGGGCATTGTGGGGTGGGGTGAGACCTGGGATTGGAACTGGCAGTCGTGCTGCAGTCTTGAGCAATTAAAGAGTGAAAGTGTTTTGTGAATGAGGATGCGTGTTATTATGTTTTTTATATATCATATTCGTTTGAGTTTCAATGTGCGGTATATCTATATGGAGATCCTTAAGTTGTTTTATTTTGTCACAAAAATTGCAGCCATGATCCAGTTTAATGTAGGTTAGGATTCAAAAAGGGAAACCAACGTTGGTTGTAGGATGCAAATTAGGGCGGGCTATTTGCTGCTTGCTTTTTCAGTTGTGAAGTTTTTTGAAAATAATAGATCTCCTGATTAGAGTTATGTATAGTAAAATTTCATACTATCTACTGTAACGAAACGTCCCCGTTCGTCACACTTTTATGGCCCCCTTTCTAGACACTTTGTATGGCCACTACTGTGCACATCCAACCGCAGACAAACCACCGGCTGCTATTGCACAAATAACATAGACTGTCCATCCAATCAACCAACATTTGTGACAAGAAATTCGTCACTTATAAGTCACACTGACTAATTGGAGGAAATTGCATGAGTACCCGAATGAAATTGCCATTCGAGGAGACTTGTCTAATAGTTGTTTGTACCAATCTAGTGGCTCCCTCTATAGAAATTGACTTCGGTCAGTATTCTAACTTTTTGTGGCTAAGTTTTCTTTAGGAAACTGGTCTTAAATCAGCAGTGGCAGCACCTTCGCCTTATATAGGAACTACGCTTGGCGCTGGGCCGCATACGGGGCCAGCAATTTGGGATTGGATTTACCTACTTCTCTCCGGAAAGGCGAACATTAAACGCTTCAACAGCCCCCCGTCCCCGTAATGTTGCATGCATGGAAATATTTTCCCAGGAAGCCATACTTCCAAAGTATTCTTTCAAAGGATTTTTGGAAATATATTATTGTCTGCGTTCGTTATGTCGCATTTTGAGTATAACTACCATATGCTAGCAACTCTGGAGTCTGGAATAGCTTACTTACTTTTATAAGGTTAACGAATTACTACTAACTAACAGCGATCCAGGCAGGGTTCTCACCAGCCAGTTTGATATACGGAAATACAAGTTTATTTTTAAAAATACAATAAAATAAACAAAAATAAATTTTTTCCATGTAATATGGCTGCGCACCGTTGACCGAAACGTTGATGACACCACTACAACTCAACAATCCGCACCAAACTGTCACTCTCTGTGGATGCGTTGGCTTCTCGACAATAACATGCGGGTTTTCTGAGCCCAAGATGCGGCAATTTTTTTTGTTAACGTAGCCGTCGAGATGAAAATACGCCTCGTCAGAAAAGATGATTTTTCGCCCAAAATCGTTGTACAATTCACGCTGCTCTAAGGTCCAAACGAAGCGGATGGTCGTGCGCCTTCAATTGTTGAGTCAATTGGAACTTGCAAGCGAATAATCCGAGATCTTTGTGCAGAATTCTCCTCAGGCTAGTGCTTGAAATGTTGAGCTGTTGAGATCGATGGCGAGTTGATGTTCGTGAATTGAGTCTCACACTCTCGGCTATAATAGCAGCCACATTCTCGTATGTACGCACCAGTCCCACGAACTTTTTGCACAAACTCATGCGTACAGCAGCCGCGGTGGGTGCTTCATTTCGGCCAAAACTTCTTTTCAAAAACAGCCCTGTATGGGCTACACTACACAGCAATCACCTTGGAAATAAGTTTTCAATATTTCCCATCGTTGTTTAAGCGTAAAGCTTCATTTCGTTCCGCGGAGGTATGATACTGACTTTCTGTCAAGATTTCGAGCGGGAAACAGATTTCAGTGTCAAAATAACCTATGATTTAAAAATAAACCATTAGATGGCACACCCTTTATAGTTAGCTAACTCCAATTACGCAAGCTACGTCCGTCTAGAGATTCTCCACGTATTCGTTGTAAAGCATTTCGATATTCGTTTCTGCTATGTGTATTAGCTATCTTATCAGATTGATAGGCATCTTCTTGATTTGGTATATGAATATCTCAGTACTGCATTACATAGAGTTATTCACTTATCTTCTCTAAACTCCTTCAATACAAATTGACCACAGAAGACCACATGTAGCATTATGTCAATGTTATCTGCGTATGTGACAAACATCCGAGAGTAAAACTGTCCTGAGAAAGTTTCTCAATTCAGCCGGAGTCGGATTCGAAGCCGGCATGCAATTTTAGGTCCCATCCATTATCTTTTATTGGGAAGATATGACTCATAAGAGCATCAACCAAACCTACACAAAGATATTCTATCGAAACAGTATAAGTTTGTTGGTCCAGCTATTGCCAATTGAATGGACTATCAAAGTACATATAGTCGAAATTGACTTTCTCCCTACTTAGTTGATTGGTTGGTCCTCGATGAGGTGCACCTTTAGGTGCAGGGAAATAACTTCACTGGTAATATCTTCACATGGGAAACAACTTCACCTCGAGTGGGAAATAATTTCACTTTTTTATGTGAAGTTATTTCCCACCTATAAATTGAAATAGGTCCACTTGTGTTCGGTGGGTTACACTTGGTTTCCTGGAACCAAACCCTTTTTTAATGTAGCTAGCGGTAAATACTCTCCATATGTCGCATCGCAATTTATTAAGATCGTGATAAAGGTAATGTAGTTTTACAAACACTGGCGAGGAAAGGTACAAGTAGTAGGTACCTACATAAGAAGCGTGCTATTAAATTTTTCTATTGTTTTGAGCAAAAAATTTGTCGGACTGATCGGTCTTAGATCTTTTTGGAGTTGAATGCATGGTTTTACCTGCTTTAGGAATAAAAGATCATCTTTGCCATAGACCAGAATGTAGTAAATTTTATCCAACGTCATGCAGCCTTTCAGAATACCTACAATAATGCTGAATGCAATTGCCTAATACTGGGGAGGGATTTGAACGGTTTGAGTCAGTCAAATCAACAGCCTACTTAACTTTATCATCGCTGATGAGGTAGGAAGATGTCAGTGGTAGGTCTGGTACAGCTGATGTAGAAGTTCTTCGATCAGGAATAAGCATGCGGCCAGTTAGGTGATCGTTCATTAGTATAGATGAAGTGATTCCTTTTAGTTAGCCCATCTTTATATATATAATTCTTCTGTACGTGTTTGTAACCGAACTCCTCCTAAACGGCTGGCCCTATTTTAACGAAATTTTGTGTGTGTGTTTGAATGGGTCTAAGGATGGTTTAGATTCACAATTGGACCCGATAGGTGGCGCTGCGATCCGATTCCACAAAATTTAAAATAATAACCACTCAACAATAAAAACAAAAATGTCTTCCCAAGTACGGAGAATTGACTGTCAGAATTTGTAAGAGCCAAGTGGGAAACGACGAGGTGGAAAATTCCATTTGGTGAAGCAGCAGGCTGGCACGCTGGCAAGGCTCGACTTAGCTCGCCGGGATGGTCGGGGATCTTGCTGCTACCTACTCTCACTAAAACAAAAATAATACTCGTGCCAGAAAATTGAAGATATCCTTATTTGCTATTATTGCCCTACTTTGCGACACAACCGTAGGTAAGGTAACAAAAGAGATACGGGAGCTGGAACTGTGTCCACTAGACCTGCATGAAACTCGATAACACTTTGGATAGCTGGTATTGGCGCTATCCTTGGGATTACCCCTCCCTAATTAACAATGGCAGTCCGCCATGTTCACCTGTTCATCCGTGTTCCCAAAATATGTTAACGAACGAACCCTTATTTACGCACATTATCACTGTCCTACCCCACCATCTCCTTTTCTTTTTCCAATCTCACCCTTTCAAACTATCTTAAAACACCATTATTACGTATAAATCATTTACGTTCAAATATATTTAACTTCAAAAAAATGTCAACAAATAAATTTCTTCAGATTCTAATTATAAGTAGTAATTCAATGATCAATTTCTTGTCGCACAGACTGTAGTACATAATCTTGGACTTGTACTTGAATATTATGTATAGGCTAAATGTAAATACCGATGCTCAGGATCTTACTACTTAACTGTAGGTTTTCTTATATGTGTAATTTCGTGTGTATGTTTATGTTCAGCATGTAATTTTAAATATAGATTATAGATAGATATATTTTAGTTCTAAGACTCTAGGCAAATTTAAGATTATTTATATATATATATATGTTAATATTTAAGTATTCAATTAAATGTGCAATTATGTTTCTTTTTTTGTTTGTTTCGAATATGCGTATGTGTACTTATGTATGTATGTAAATTAATTTCTAATTGTTGTCTCAAATTATGTTCACGACCGGGTTTTAAGAAAATATAATGATATATAGGTATGTATGTAGATACAGAAAAAAATTACTGTTCACTTACTTGATATACAAAGTCCCCGCTCTCTCCATGATGTGCGCACATGATGTCTTTTGGAATCCCCTTCCCGCATACACTGTATCACTTATATTATTATATAATACCTTTTTTTTTTGTTACCTTTTTCTTTGCTTAACACTTATATTTTCTTTAATTTTGTAGGTCTTTTTGTTGCAAATTCACGATTTTTCTTTCGGCACTTTAACGTTTCTTTTTCTGCACATTTAGTTAATTATTTAAATATGTTATTATTAAGTAGGTCCGTTACCAAAATTTTAGGTTACTACATTAACAAATTGAAAACAATTTAAATAATAGGAAAAAAAAAAGAAAAAAATAATAATCGCTGAACACGGTGTATAAAGGACGCGACTCTTTGGCGGATTACACTGCACTGGCTTAGAAGAGCTTTATAGATAGCGGGTGTTTCGCTTCTTCTGCCTGCTTGTGCGTGGTCCGTTTTTTTGTTCTCCGAAGATCATGCAATTGCAACCTGCAGACCTACGCTCTCAGAGACTATTTGGCCTGGAGTGAGGTGTTGATAATGATAACACGGTTATCCAATAAATTGGGTGCGAACGCAAGCAAGAGAGGGCAATCATCCGTGACGTCACCGTTTGCCGATATGCCTCTGTAATGCACTTGATTGATACACTTGTTCGTGGGCGATCGGGGTACTTCTATGAAAATACATACACATGATGTCTATGTTCACATGGAATTTTTATGATAAATTTCTTACCAGTATGGGATTTTTTCTCTTGATTAAAGAAAATGTGACCAGGTTAGGTATATATATATAATATATTATATTAGTGATTTTTTTCCGATATTATCGATCGTAGTATGAAACTCTCGTGTTTCCCGTTTTTCCTGAATCGCTTTTCGGGTAGCAATTCCTTAGCGATTGCCCGTTTGTAGATAAGATCGGGGTGGCTAAAAGCATTAAATTGCTATATGGTCCGACCTGCGATATAGTATTGGAGAATGGATTGGATTACAGGCGAATTGAAAACCACAGAAGGGTTTAAGTAAGTATTGGGCTTACCTCGTGTAATACGAAAATGGCGGAATGGGTGAGGCGATCAGAGGGGTTGGTTCACTTCGAGTTCACACAGCAATGGAAAAAAGAGGACCGGAAAGAGGCTGCGCTCTCTTATATAACCAGTGTATCCCGGTATTTTCCCCAGTATTCACCATAATGCCCAATCTCAGACTTAACGAAGTCTAAAGCTGTACTTACATTCAAATGTAAGTCATTTTATGGCAACGTTATTCGCTTTGAGGTGTATATTACAAATTCAAAACTATTCAAGCAATCAATTAAAAGGAGTCTGATGATGAATTAGTGGTGTAGTTCGAAATAGCTATCATTCCTACCAAAGTGACTGTGTCTACGAGTTGTTGTTAATGTAATTCTCTCAAACAATAATTCAGAGACTGAAATTCGACATAATTTCCCAACAGAAATTGTCAGGGTCAATCCCAAACAAGCGAGAATCGTTGTTACTCCACGCTTCCCCACTCAGTTAAAAAAAAACTAAAAAGCAAAAAACTCTTGAATAAAAAAAATCATGAATAAAATTTCAAATAATAAACAATCAACAAAAAAAAAAATTAAATAGGAAGAATTTCATAAATTTCTCGATACTCATGGAGTCATGGGAGCTGAAGTTGTAAAATTGTAGACATTGATGTGCATTGTCCAAACAAACAACCGCGCGAAGTTTGGGTGGGATTCCTGGGCACACGTCTGAGGAAATAAAGATCGAAGCACACGGAGTATAGAATCAGTCCGGACACTGGCCCTTACCCAAAGGGATCTGCTTTTTAATGCATTTGTCAGCCGACTCCTACATGTATTGATTTAGAACCGGGGTATAGCAGATAAAAAATCGCCTTCAGTCGCGCCGAGCGGTTGATGTAATTGTTCTCCTTGCCCTTAGACGAAGGATAATGACACAACTCTAGCTAAAATGGTAACCAAAAATTGGTCAAAATTCAGGATTGGATTAAGACGCATGAATATTTTCGTCTTCTAGGTACCTCTGATGTAGAATATCATGGTTCCGAACATCAATTTCAATGTCGAGTCATATCATAAAACACTTGAATTTTCCCACTTTTGTAAACAATGGTTTCGATTTATGGATTCGCAATCTCAAGATACAATTTCCCTTTCACAATGGATCCATTATTATTCTCTCGCTCTCCCTCACCCCAATCAACTACTGATTGCAGCAACAAAAAAAAAAACGAAGCACTGAAGGTACGACGAGCACGACATTGAATTCAATTTCTTGCAACAGTATCCAATTAAACGAGTGCCATTGATAGCAAGCAAAGTGATTCTCTCCAAATCGAATCACATTCATCCCCTCCGCAGTCCGCATCCTCTGACAAACTATCCATATCCGTTTGCTTTTATATTCATTATTTGGCTATCGTCCGCTTTGGAAATTGCAATTTTCCCTCTCTTTCTCTCTATCTCTCTCTATCAAAGAGTGCGCAAAGATAAGTCCAATCTAGCCAAATTTAGTTATCGTCATCGTTCTCATTATAGTGCTATCGCTGCAGCTCCTTAGTCATCACCATTGTCATTGTCGTCATTATTGTCGTACAGCAAATACTTTGGATTAGTTCAAGGATTGCGAGGAGAAATCTTCATTTGCCATTGTCTTGGTGATTTGAAAGAAAATTACAAAAGATACTAAAATACGATGGTGTACACTATAATAGTATAGTGTGTACCTGTGCTTCAGGACAATCGCAGCCAAAGTAAACAGAGACAAAAATATTGTATTCAGTTTAGCTTCAGATTGTTTTCTCTTTCATCTGTGTTGTCATTGGGTTATTGTACTGCCAGTGAATGACGATGAATACGATGTAGAGCAGTTCTATTGCTGTTTGTTTTTGCTGCTGAAGATGTTGATGTTCCAGATGGTGTCGTGGTAGCAGCGCTATTGATGGTGTCGCTCCTGCTTCAGCTTCCAAGCAAGCAAACGAACGATGGTTCTGGAGAATAAAAGGCAGATTATCCTCTTAGGTTCCTGGAGCAATTCTCTTCTATTGTTTCGCGGTGCGGTGCTAGCGTGGCAGGGCAATATTTTGTTCGTTACATATGACAGCTTGACAGTTTTGTTGGGGTAGAGAATGGCGGATTTCACGTACCTAGTGTACCATCACTTATGTGGTGTCAAAGTTGAGGTTTTTTTTTGGATATTGCAGAGATTCGGTGGTTGTATGTTGTCATGTTTTTGAAAGTGACAAACAGCTCCTCTAAGCGAAACGGAATACAATGAGGTTTTGGAAACATTTTGACACAATGATTTATTTTGTTTGTCAGTGTCAAAGCGTTACTTAACTTAATGGTAACTAAGAGTACCGAAGTGTATTACATTTTTCAATGCTTTATCAGCAAGTGCTTTGCTTTGATTCAATGGCAAAGGCATACAGGTCAGTATTTGAAAAGGAAATCGATTCGCAAATGAAAATAAGGTCCTTTGAGATTGTCAAACGGTTAGATAAGTGATTAAGTTCGAACTGAAATCGTATACTTGGTATTCATTCACTGTTCACGGATATAAGTAAATAATATATTCTACTCAGCATTAAAACAGGCTTTTCTTTTTTTCTTCTGCTTCAATATTTCGGGCTTTTCTATTTTGAATTTTTTTTTTGCTATATCTATAAGAGTAGGAAGGTCATCTACCTTGGTCCGGCTTTCAGTTTTTTGCAAATATTTTATGTGTCGTTTTTTCATTAGTTTTTGTTTTTTGTTAGTTATTACCTGAAGTCTTATCTATGATATGGCGAAACTACCAAAAGGATATTGCTTACCATTCCTTAGAAAACTTAACTTTTATATGCTAACCTCAAACGGTCCAAGGTACAAGACGTGATTGTACCTTGGTCCATGGAGTATTGTACCTTGGACCGAAAATATTATTGAAGGTTTTCCCTTAGTTTAAAGGCGAAGACTTTAATTTTTTTCAATAAAAAGTAAAAATGGTACCATTCTTATTTTATTTCAAAAAACAGAAAAATATCAAACCATTATCTTAAGTTTTTTTGATAACATTTTTTTTACTTCAAATAATAGTTTTAAATTAAAAAAAACTTCCTTTACCTTAAAAAAAACTTAACAAAGGACTTCAATATTATTTAAAAACTTATTTTAAAGGAACAACATAAAAGAAAAAAAAAATGTATCACTTCAATATTATTTCACAACATCTTGGCCATGACTGGGACCGGACCAAGGTACACGCGCTATGATAGGTCCAAGGTACACGAACGCCACTAGCCAAAAAAATTCAATTTTGACGTAGTATTGAAAACACATCCGTACGAAAATGTGTTCCTACAAAAAGATAATTAATACACTTACGAAATCGATTAAAGTAGCGAAAAAGAGACAGAAACTTTTGAGCACTACACTAACTTTTTTCACTAAAAACTATGTTTATTGTTTTTTCTGCCGACTCGTGCAGCTGTACGTCCAAAAAGAAACTGAGAAGAAAAAATGAACAGAAGAGCAACATTTCACAGAAGAACGGGTTTTTGTAAGTTTTGTATTTTTCTAAAAATTGGCACTAGGACCAAGGTACGTGGGCTTCCCCTATGTCAAAAGGAATTATGCCTTGTTTAAAATGATCCCATAAGAACATACAACTGTCAGTCAATCGATTGATACTGAAATTGATCTATTGATTCATCACCAATCAATTTCTCTTGAGATTAATGCAATACCTAACCCAGTTTGGAGATTAAGGCTACGATTACACAATGTCACACATCGTGGCAATCGCTGACATGCTAAGGTGGATATAATGTCAGATTTTGTCCTAAAATTGTCAGTCTGTGTGACCGGCTGTCATGCGTTGTGTCCCGCCGCGTGAGACTATTGACACGACTTGAATATTACTACCAAATTACTGTTGTAAATGACTGTGTCATCGCCTTGTCAATGCTGTTGGGACTGAATGACCGACTATTTGCAACAGTGGTTGATATGAATAAACGGTAGCAATTAATTTTACTGGCGATGTCGAATGCATTCTATAAATGTGAAAGCATTTACTTTCGTTTATGCATATGGCTGAGTAGAGTATGTAAGAAATTGACAACGTCTTACTGCACGATTTTCTTCAGTGTCATGCATGTTGCGATTAAGGCGTTTTCCAATTTTGCTGCTCTTCGCACGAGTGACTTCTCTTTCGATTTTACAACAGAAACAGATCCGTGTTGTAGTTAAAATTTGTTTTTTTTTTTTTTTTCGAGAGGTGGCATTGAAATCTTAAAGATACCATTCTTATAATTTATTAAAAGCACCTGTTCGTATGTTACCAACCTTCAAGTAAATGTGCTGCACGCCACCTGGAGTTCCTATCAATTATGAGTATGTCATGCTATTCGTGTCAATCGTGTCCCCTTGTCACGCTTTGTAATCGTTTATTTCTCGCCATTCACTAATCTTCTTCATTCATCGAAGTCAATTGAATGACTTGAAATGTCATGAATTTTGGGACAAAATACCACTATCATGCCCGCACGATTGACACTGTCTGAACGGATGTCAAGCAACGGTGACACGCACCGAATAAGGCTAGCCGCACATTGGATACGATTTCGTACGAATTTCTCTCGTGCCAACATGACGCACACGGACGAACAATCCCGACTTTCCGAGTAGTATGGGAGCGTCTATTTGTAACAATTAAGGTGTAAAATTGTAACGAGGAGCAATCGTTTGCACTGCGTAGAAGCTGTGTGCCTTTAATTTGGCGATTTTGTTCATATAGCTACTTTGGATTGGACAGACTTCATAATTTAATCAAAACAATTTTAATTGTAACCAATGAGATGGAAGAAAATCAATATTGCTATCTGAGTTCAAAAAATAAATTATAAATTTAATCAATCTATAGGTACATATATACAAATTGAGCCCTAAAATGTTTGTCGTCGATTCACGCCTTAACGCATTTACCGTTTTTAACCAAACTATCACACATCTTTAGTATTGGTCCACATACGTTTTCTGTGAAGTTTGGTCAATATTGAACAAAGGGGCGTGGCACCGCCCATACAAAAAAATCATTCAAAATCGTATATCTCGAAAACCACCAAATCGATTGAGCTGAAACTTACAGATAATCTTAGGTATTGGTCCTGGAGTGGTCCTGTAAATATTGGTCAAAATTGGACAAAGGGGCATGGCACCGCCCATACAAAAAAAAACATTCAAAATCTTATATCTCGAAAACCGCCGAATCGATTGAGTTTAAACTTACAGACAATCTTAGGCATTGGCCCAGGAGTATTGCTATGAAGATTGGTAAAAATTGGACAAAGAGGCGTAGCACCGCCCATACAAAAACATCTTCTATGGGGTGAAACTCGATGACGTTATAACTCGATAACCGCTGGGCCTATTTTCATGATTCTTTTTTTATTTTGTTCGTATTGTTGTATTTCAGGTTACGCAGAAAGAAAATTCCAGAAAATCGAATTATTCTTATTTTTCGCATTTTACGAAAGAATTATTTTCTATGATCTATATAAGCAATATAATTTCTGTGCACGGGCAAAGCCGGGCGGGTACAGCTAGTATCAATATAGAAAGCAAAAGCCGCTAGAATATATATCTATGTATTCATTCATTCATTCATTCATTTTCTATGGCCCGCTTATCCATTAGTGGGTTGCGGTAGATTGTAGATTGCTCAAGTGGAACCTCCACATAGCTCTCGATTCTCCGCTATTGACTCCAAATCATCAAGGCCAATCCCCATACGTGTAGAGAAGAGAATATGGATTTGATCTAACCATCTGATCCTGGGTCTACCTAGAGGACGCCTGCCTGATGGTACGGAATCCATAGCACGCCGCTGTGGGATCCTGGTCAGGGACATGCGTTTAACATGACACAAGCCACCGAAGCATAGACCGCTCCGTCCGGAGACATATAGCTGCTCGACATTGAGTTCTTCAAGTATTCTGGTATTTCTAATGCGATCTCTACGGGTCACACCAGCAATACAACGGAGAAATCTTATTTCGGCATCTTGTATCCGCGATCTTATTCTTTTGGTTATTACCCAAACCATATGACCATAGGTAAGAGTTGGAACAAACACCGAATAAAAGAATGACAGCTCAACCAAGCTCAATCCTCCTAATAACAGAATGACCAAGTTGTCTCAAAATTGATCCAGTCTGAACAATCCTACAGGAAAACTCAGCATTGCTCCTTCCATCACTCGTGAACAAGACCCCGAGGTACTTAAAATCCTCCACCTGTATTAATGGGACTCCACTAACATGCAGAGTACATTGAACAGCCGTTCTGGAGATATATTAAACACCAAAACCAACATTTTTTCAAACTTCTAAAATTATCCTAAAAGTATACTTACAATCTATACTTATATGCAATTACTTATACTTATATCAATTACCCAATTACACTGCCTCTTAAACGTTTGCAAAGAGGAGGAACACAAAAGGCGCGTTACATATAGTAATACCTTCGCATTCGCATGATTTTTTTCGTTTTTTGGAAAGCGAAAGCGTTTTTACAGAACTCCACCTGTGATTTAGCGACTTCGGTAGAAGAATCATCTACTTTAGCATTTTTACACGAGGAGGGTTAAAACATTTATTTGATCAAGGAAGAGGTCAAAAAATTTCGGATTTATTTCTTTAAAACCTTTCACAGTCAATTTAACCGATGACAATGCATGACACACATCAATTTTTAGTTTGTTTTACACAATTTCATTTATGTAATTTCCTTCCGCTTGAATATTATTATAATGTGCATCGGGCTATAAAAAACTTTATTCGGTTATTAACTATTCTTACTTTGTCACTCACCACCGCGACGGTAGGTAGCTGTAATGACATTTTTTATTTAAAAAAAAACACCAACATTATCCTTCATTATAGTGAAATCCGTACCTTAATGGAATTTGTCTCTGCCAAAGATTAATTTATATTGATGACCATCATCACGTCATTAAATATCAATTAGTTGGCTATTTATAATTTTTCACTTAAATAATAATCCTTTCTGAGTTTGACTTTTTTGCGCTCTTTTTTTTCTTCGGGCCAAGTTTCCTTTAATAGCGCAAAAAGTTGGAGAAAAAAGAACAGTTTTCAATTTAGATATAATTACTGAACTTTGATGTTTAATGTATCCTAGGGCAAGGTTTCTCTGTTTCATCTTCCCTTACCCGGAATATAATAATAAAATTTACAAAACTTTTTTTCAAAAAAAATATCCTTTAATGAATCCCCCATACCATACTGCGCTGACCGCCTTGCTCCTGCTACCAGCGACAAAGTAAAAAACAAAAATTGCCTTAAAGTATTTTCAATTAAGTGTTTGTGACTTTTCGTCCTCGATGATGATGACGTATAGCAACAAAAAAGGATAAGACACTCTTACTCTTCTCTGCTTCTATTATTCCAAAGCAAGATTCTTGCAAGTTTCCCAAAAAAAAAAAAAACTCAAAATAGTTTATCTACGTTTTGCTTTCTGTAAGTTGTTGTTTCTTGTCGTTGTCGCTTCTCGTCCTCATTGATATGCAAAGTCATCCAGCATTATACAAACTTCAAATATGTATGCACGATCCAGTAACGAACGATCCCAGGCGAAAAAAAGGAGAACAAAAAACACAAATGACAAGAAAAAAAGTTTTTTATTTGCTTCCGGGGGATAAAATCACTTTATTCTGTGGCAGTGGAAAATCTTGCAAAAACTTTCAAAAACTTTGTGTATCTTCAATGCGTGAAAACAACGACATCAACACCCCGCCAACAGTAAGGCTGAGGACATTCTGTTTACACTAGGGTTTGGAAAAACATAGACAAAGCATATAAATACCTACTCGTAGTTGTAGGCACAATCACAAGCACAAGCACAAGCCAAACAGAAAAGAGGGCCGAGCAAATATAGACGATGTGGGTGTGAAATAGAAAATCAACAGAAATAGTGAGACAAAAATGGAGAAATTAAAATTTTTTTTTTTTGTTTTGTTTGGTTTGGGTTTTGGTTTTTGTTTTTGTTAAATATGTTCATTCGTTCGGTAGTGTCCTCGTCCTCGCGCCCTGGTGTTGGGTTTAATGTGTGAACATAGAATAGATTTTGGTAGATAAAATCAACGATTTCATGTTGAAGGTGCTTAGGAGCCAAAATAGCGGGTGTGTCCTTTAAATGGTTTTTCAAATCGCGACCGACAGTTTGTGTTTGAAAATTCAGGAACATTTTTATATAAACTGACGCGGATTGAAACAAATTGTTTAAGCACGGATGGTTGGGGCATATCTGTCTATAGGGCAGTACATGATGGAATAAGTATAAGGTGGTCTCGTCGGCTGCCGACTCGTTCGTTTTTTGGTCCCTTAGCGCTTCGTTAACGTACACTTACTACGCTGAATAAAGAGAAAAACGTGTCGTTAAGGAACTACTTTTTGCCGACGAGACCACCTTATACTTATTCCATCATGGGGCAGTACGTATAGATAAAATTCAAATTTATTGATCGAACAAAGAGCTTTTCCTGTATTCAAATGCATACATCACAGCCGTATCGAGGTCTACTTTTCAGTGCTAGGGTGTATCTTATGCGTTAAATATTGTCTCTATGTAGGTTCCTACTAGCATAGTATGGGTTTACTTGGAAAGGTATGGACAAGTACTTACCTATTTAATTGTTTATAGACAGTATATTAGGAGACAAATGGGCACAGTTTCGATAAACTTTTGGCAGCAATTTATTTTGTTTTCAAATACATACTTCTATCGGGACAACGCTCACTTAATTCAGCGTAAAGGGAGTTGTTAACTTGCTAAAACATAGAGTATAGCTATAGAGATAACTTTTTTCGATGGCTACACATATTCCAAATACACGAATCCCTAGAAAAAGTTCGATTGGATGCGAGAAATTTAAAATATGAAAGAGAATTTGTGAGAGAATCTTTGAATCCCAATCCCAACCAGGGATGAAAAACTACGTACATTGTACTTATTTCGGTACACTTTCTAAAAGTACGCAAGTATAATTCTCCAAAATTTAGTACACCCATCTAACGCATCCGAAAATACACTCGACTTAAAGATGAGTAGCTGCGTTTCCTGACTTGCTTGCAGTAAATGTCTAGCGGTAGCCTGTGGAACAATATGTCCATAGCCGCTGTTGGAGTGGTCCTACCTAAGAGCTCCACTGATGGAGACGCATGCCGTTCTTTGAACCAGACGACAAACGCCATACGTAAGTATAGGATACATAGAGCCAATATGAATTTCGAGGCAGAAGTCCCCATTTGCTACCAATATCTGTAGCAAATGCAGTAGATGTGGTGGCTTTCTGAACCCTATACAGAATATAGGGTTTCCAGTTCAATTTGCTGTCTAGAATGAGGCTTAAATACTTGGCCGTGTTAGAGATCATCAACATGGTGCCATTTAGTTTTGGGGGAACTAAGTTGGGAATTTTGAATTTTAAAAACTAAAAATTTAGTCTTTTAGAAGCTGTAAACCATAAATGTAAAAAAATACAATTGCACCCATTTAAGTAGACTTTGCGTTAAGTTAAATACAATTGAAAAAACAGATTTTTCATCCCTGATCTTCAGGCGATGATACAGGTCTGGGCACAGTGCTCGCTTCTGAAGATTCCTGCGGTTCACTACCCGACGCGTTCGGGATAATGGACTGGAAGGAGGGAGAAAGTGGCGGAAAGGTTTTTCCCGATACGCTTAATCTCTTTCAATATAATCGGGAACGGGAAGTTAGTTGTATAGTACTGTGGTTGATGGTTTGATTCGGGAAACCTCTGCTGAACGAGCACCGGGAGCGGCGCACTCCGATGGAATTCCGACTAAGAGCCAAAAAAAAAGAGGAGAAGGAAGAAAGCTTTGCTCATGCGGCTCAAAGATATTCAATCAACTGAAGGCGCAAGCGCTGAACTTAGATCGCTTCCGGTTGCGAAGGGAAAGAGGTTAAATCGGTGGAAGGTAGCCCAATCGGAACCGACCAACTTCTTGGACCCGACACTCCTTCCTGTTTATCTGACTCGAACATGGCTAAATGGAAGAGGCGGAGCGCAAGCGTAGGACCCTTCTGGGTCTCCCTACGTCATCGGTCAGGATTTATTACAAACACAGTTGTTTATGACACGTTTCTCCAGGATGTGGGCAGACTAAACGAACGACAACTAGAATTATAAACTAGAATTAGTTATGCATTTCAAATGAATGAATGTAATGTAATGTGCTTCTTCGACAACTCAATTATTTTTTAATATTTTAATTTGTTTAGGTAGGGGAGAGTGGGGCACATTTGAACACTTTTTGCTTTGAGGTCTCATAAAATCTTATGTGTTTAAATTATTGGACTATAAAGTACCTATACTCACATTAAGAAATGCAAATAAACTTTGATTTGGACAAGTAACTACGTAAATTTAGTAAGGGCCTATAATTTATTTTTATTTAAAAACGAAGGTCTTTCTGTTCAAAGGTAACCCCCATGTGGGGCACTTTTGAACTAGGCTGGGGCACTTTTGCACGGAAGTATTTGTAATTGCTTTTGGCAACTAATAAGCTACTACCTACAAGGTTTGTATTTTTTTAATAAAATAAATTAACTCTTTTTTTTTTTCAATAAAAAGAAAAACAAAAACGACTTAACAAAAGCAAAATGAAATTTTGAAATTACCCAAATATTTTGCAAAAATGACTGAAGATACTTCATAAAAACAAAAATTTGTTATTTTATTAACCGAACAGAAATTTTTAAACATTAAAAACAAAAATCATCATCGCAGCTGTCCTCGATGTTCCCTGATCGTTAATTGGTGGTTGTAGCCTATAAGTTTTAGTTCAGTGCCACTTACCACTTGTTAAAACTTGCCCCGACAGTATATTGTTCAAAACTGCCCCAATAGGTCAAGCGATAGAAAAATGTGCGTAAATTATTATATTTTCCATACATATTTGTACCTTTATGCAGTGTCAAATGAAGTTGCGCCTTAAAAATATATTTTACACATAAAGAAAAGCTCACCATATAATTTGTACACTCTTACAAACAGAAAAATTAAATTATGCAATTTAATCATAAAAACTTCCTCATGCGGCTACTTCCAGGCGACGATTGAAAGGATATCCGTTCACCTCACGTTCAAATGTTCCCAGTCTCCCCTACTGAATTATGTATTAATAAAATGTGTATTATGTATTTAGTTAAAAAAAAAAGTAAAAAGACAATATAAGCTGAATATTAAGTTTACCTATAACTTTTTAGTACCTATCTAATAAAAATATGTAATAAACAATATTACATATTTAGAAGTTTTTTTTAGTTTCAAATTTAATATGTATGTATTATATTTTTAGTTTACTTAAAAAAAATATATATATTTTTATATAAAATATATATATTTTTTTTACGCAATTTATTTAGGAAGGATTTTTATAAATTTGGGGGCATTTGGGGGCATCTGACCAGAAACAACAATTTAAGCTTCATTATAGAGTATTTAGTGACATTTTTAAACCTTAACGTAAGTCTTCTACAAAAACCAAAATAGTCTTCTGAATATTCAAAGACAAAAAAAAAAGAAACAGCTTGCAAGGAAAGCTAGTATTAGACGATATGTTGAATCAGCTGAAAATTGATTCCGAATCGCAACATATCGTGTAATAAAATAAAATAAATAATAATAATAAACAAATTTCTGTCATAATATGTATGCTGTAAGGCGTTTGTTGACAAATTTGTTGGCTAGTCAGCATACGTATGTTGACGAACTAAACATATCGTGTAATACCCCTTTTGGGACCGTATGCTAACATTCGGACAAATTTTCGGTGTATGATGACTCGTATGATATATGCTGACGAGCTAAAGTAGGCTCATCAGCATACACCACATTTTTCAGCATACGGTTTTGTTATTTTTGAAGTTTCGATACATTTTGAGCGCGCCGGACATGTTTTTTAAAGGCTTTTACTTAACTTCGTGAAAAATTTGTTGTGTCAAAATCTTGCAAGCTAAATTCGGACCACTTTCTCTAAACATAGAGCTTTGAAATTTTCCATGCTGGTTGGGTTGTGAAGACAATGCAATATTTAAAAAAAATGTTTGGATTTTGACTTCCCCTGCCCCTTTAAGCCGTATTAACTTGAAACTTTATATGGCAATAGATAAGTCAAAAGTAGTACATACCTAATTCATACTTTGTACCGATTCATCCTATAAGGGTTGAAAAAAGGGGGTGCACATTTTTCTATTTCGAAATTACTACGCTCAACTTGCCATTATACTCATAAATTTATGTAGGTCAACTCAAAAAATCCTTTTAATTGTTAGACAATACTTCACCGAGTATTTTGAGCTAACACTCATCATTCTGGTCCACCCAGAGGGCGAGATATAATAAATTGAAACTAGATCTTTTTTGACCAATGCAGAAAACAATATGATATCTCGATCCCCGTTGTGCTTAGGAAGGGTAGTTTTAATTTGCGTTCTAAAAATATAATATTGTCATACGGCGGGCATTCAGAAAATATGCTCATATGACGAATGGCGTAGTTGAATTTCATGTCTTTATGCATTAACCATACTATGTACATTATGTACGTACGTCGTACATATAAGGAGTTTGTAGGCTATGCACAATCGTACATACCTATATTTGAGATCTGCAGCTATGGAAAGTGTATAGGTAGGTACGCGTAGTAAAATCAATCAAACCATACTTGTCGCGAATTTTCATTTATGTGGAATACCTACCTTACCTACCTATTATGTCCATTGACTTCGGACTTTGAAATTTTGAATGCTGGTTCAGTTTTGATGACAATACAATAAAATGATAGTAAAAAAAAGCTTATGTAAGTAGGTAAATATAAAATTGCACTAAAAAACAAAAAATAAAATAATAATAGTTTAAAAAACTAATGAAACGCTTTTATAAGTTCACAGCACTAAAAACCAAATTAATAAAAAGTAACCAATCTATTTCTAAGGTTTATCCTGCAAGGGGCTTAGTGTAAGCCATGTTTGTAGTTATGTACTATTGTATTATTTGAGTGTAAACTACACAAACATGGCTTACACTAAGCCCCTTGCAGGATAAACCTTAGAAATAGATTGGTTAATTTTTATTATTTTGGTTTTTAGTGCTGTGAACTTATAAAAGCATTTCATTAGTTTTTTAAACTATTATTATTTTTGTATTTATATTGCCATGATTTTTGGTTTTAAAAGAAAAAATGGCTGTGTTGTTCTGTTCGCAGCTTATAGGCTGGTTTTGTTGTGCATTTTTTAGCCATCCGCGGTTAATGACAAGTCAATTTTGAATGACTTGGGTGTGCCGGAAATGCAGCATTATATTGTAGGTGAATTGCGGAGCCTTCGAGCCGCATAAGTGATATTTGCGAAACGTAAATTGTCTCGTGCATATTATCATTTTCTTCAATAAAAAGTTAATAATAAAAAAATTCATTCGTTTATCTTCTTCCTGTCGTCGTGGTCATTTTTAATATATTTGTACCATATTCAAATTGACCACGATGACAAGCCAAGACAAAACAAGTAAAAGTATTATCATCGGCCTGGCCGATGCTTTCATACAAAGTGAATATACCTTCATGTACAGTGTAGGGGGTATAACAAGCACCCCCGACCGACGACCCCTTTACAGCTTATACCCAAAACCGTATAGGAGCTAGTGCCCTACTCTGAGTCTGTTGTCTTTTCATTTCGTTGTACGTCGAACGCGTACATTTCACTAGAATCGCAGAAAATCGATAAATACAACGCGCCCGTATGCTAAAATCCCGATTTGTTAATTTATTAGCATATAATCATACGAGTCTTCAAATTTGTAAGCATACCGAATTCAACATATCGTTTAATATGGCATCATACGTCCTGAAAAAATATTATAGCAAACCGTATGCTAGCATATGCTGACAGCAAACAATTTGCTGCTTTCGGAGTAATTCAGCATATCGTGTAATAGGGCATCATACGACAGACGAAAATATGCATATATGCTTAGAATTGTTAGCAAATGATAGTCAGCATACGTATGATGATTCAACATATCGTCTAATACTAGATGAAGTCATTATAGTCATTTTCAGGGACCGTAAAAGCCCCCTTTTCTAATGGCTGCATAATGTTTGGTTGTGTTTGGATGGAGTAAGTAGATAATAATTTGGTTATTGGAACAGAAATCGCTTAAAAACAGGTGTAATTTCTATACACTAACTAGTATTAGAACTGCTCGTTGAACTTAATTTTTTTGAAGCCACCAATTGAATCTCTTTATTGCTTAACTTCATTGCCAATTTCTAGATTGTTAGGGGACTTTTAGTACAATAAGACAAATTCCAGCCTTTTCATAACGCTACCTATGGATAAAATTATAGGAGTCACACAAAAATTGAGAACCACTGATGCGGTTTCAAGCCACCCATTGTTCCCATATAGTTCTTATGCTTTATGCCCATAACGGTGAGTAATCTACCCTCAGTAGAGGTTTCAGCCTTTTTCAGTCATTTAAAGAAGGTAGACCCATTGGGTCGTTGGCCAATACGACTCATAAAGACTTAAGCTCCACAAGCTCTTAATTGACCATTTTTACTTTACAAAAACTATTCTACAAGCATCTATGTTAATAATCTTTAATCCTTTTGAGTCGTATATACACAAACAGCCCTTAATCCTTTATTGCGTAGTGGCAGTGGGTCAATACATGAGTCTCTTAATCAATAATGCATTCTTGAGGCAATGTTTACAAAGCTATGTCTTATCACGATTATAGTTTGTAATTAGTGTCTCAAAAATGAGTATATTAATTCGGAATTTTCGTAAGTATGGTACAAAGAGAAACAGTAGTGCCTCAAGCGGAACGCTCCTGATAATTATAGGAGTTCCGTTCTGAAAATACCCGTAATTGTATTTCCAATCATTTTAATTGTATGGCATAAAATAAAGACTTTCAACCACGACACAGCTTATCCCATTCGTATAGATAATCCATCGATGGCGGGACTCATTAAAACTTGAGTTGATTTATTTCATGACAACTTTCGATTTAACATATTCTTATATTTTATATCCATCGCAATGTTCGCACTTAATCGACTGCCATCCATATCCTTTATTCCCTCGTCGTCTCCCTCATCGACAGCGTCATTAGTTCTGATGATGATTGTATCCTTTTTTTCGAGCAGCAGCGATCCCCATTGCCAACACTCTTAAGGCGCGAGACGACTCAAATGGAAAGTTGTCCTCCTCTTTAAAACCATTTTAATGTCGTCTTCCGTTTGTCATTAATCTTCTTATATATCGATGGGTCTAAGTATTGTTGGCATGCATTCATAGCCATAGTGTGCTTGAGGAAGACGAATTAAAGGATTTCAAGGGGAACATCAACTCGACCTCAGACTCAGTCAGACAAGGATGAGAATCATACAATTTGCTAAACCCTCTACAGTCGATTGAATTTCATTTGAGTATGTCCACCCTTCGGAAAGAACGATGAAGAATAAAAGCAACCACCAATGCAGTACTTGTATGGTGCGGTCAGATGGTTGAAAGAATCCTTGGCCACTGTATAAGACTGAATCTATACAATCGAACGAGGGGATGACGGAGTAATTGAATTGCGCCAACTTCCACATAATACACCACTAATTGCAATATAATTGATTAGATTTCATTTGGGTTCATTTGAGTCTTGGTATAGAGCGCACTAAAATCACTCCCCCTACCCCCATGGCCCACATGGCTGAAGCTCGATGTGCCGCCCTCTTTTAATCCAATTTCGATTTAAATCTCCGCCATGCCCAGTCGTCCTCGACGTGATCGTCGTCTTCGTTGTCGCTCATTTGCTTCGAATTGAATTGAAACATTGGACATGGACAATGGTCTTGGACTCCGACTCTTATAATTGAATGTATTGAATGGGAGTCGAACGTTAAGTTACTCCAACGCCAGTATCATCATCCAGTTAGCCCTTTGTGTGTAGTCGGTATTATTGTGAGGGCCAAAAGGATCTAATGTGTCACTTTAATCCATTATTACACATGCGTTGAGTTACATTGCAAGTGATGCGATTTTAAGGACTATACTTTATGTGTGCGATGACAAAAATTGTTATGCTCCTAATGACCAATCAATTAGTGCGCTCCACCCTACACTAAGCTTATTATCCTTGTAATCTTTGAGCAAAACATAAAACTTGTAATTAAGTAGGGATGTCGGGGTGGGGCATGGGATTGGGACAACCTTCATTTCATCTAAAATTCCTCGAAAGGATAAACCAATGTTCAATTTGAGTTATCTCTTCTTTTATCGATTTTGCCATCTACTCTTGCGAAAAGGGACACAAAGCAAGTTAAGTCCTTTGTATGTGTAGTAGTTAATGTAACCGCTTTGTCGTAAAAATAAAGTCCTCCTCGTCGTCGTCATCATCATTATCATCATCATCTTTTGTGGCGATGTTAAGACAGATTATCGTGGATTAACCCGTCACACATGTTTTCTTGGTTTCATTTTTTTCCTGATGCTTTCATCTAATGCAATTGCTTTTACTATAATTTTCTTGTCTTAGCAGATGAAAGAGAGAACACAAAAAAAATAAATTGAAATAGAAATCCATTCAAGTAATCGCCTCCTTAACATTCTCATTTCAGTTATACCAACATTGCAATTGGATCTGGGATCAAATCTTAATCCAGAGGACATAGAAGAAGGCGACGATGTTTATTTTGAGTGTAAAGTTCATGCTAATCCGGCCGCATACAAAGTCGTTTGGAAACACAATGTAAGTACAAGTTTTTTACTGCATCTTGAAATGTGTGTGTTTTGAAAATATAAGTGAAGGTTCACTATCACTATATCTGACTTGCTAGAGAGTTCATCTGTTATTCAGAGATGGTGTAATAAAAAAGGCTTTTCTGTCGACCCAAAAAAACGAATATCGGCCTTTTTACCAAATGGAGGAAACAAGATCTACTATTTGGCGAAATCATTGAATTCTCGCATGAGTAGCCAAGTATACCTGGGAATCATCATTGACAATAAGGAAAAGCCATCATGGAAACCACAATTAGAAAACGTACGGTTAACAGGGCCACAATATTCTTATGGATCTGCAGTCGAGTCTGCGGTAACAATCATATCGGGGTCCTAGACTTCGGATGATATACTGGCTGTATATTCGCTCGTGGTTAGAGCAGGGACCGCCTATGCTGCCGTGGTCTAGTGGACAAAGACTAACGAAGTCACCACAGACAAAAAGCTAGAATGTATAGCTGGGAACTGTATGACGGGCTGTCTACGACCCATCCCGACTACAGCTCTGAATGCCATCGTAGGTTTAACACCTATTCTTCAAATATACATTCAAATGAAGGCATGATTCAATGAACAACATTGACCCCTATTTCTACCATGGAGATCGCATCTGTCTTTGTTTGATGATATGGAGATGAAATACTACCGGAATATGGCTTTCATAAAATATTCTATCTATCACAAACAAGAGAGAGAGAGTTTGTGGCTATGTCATTTCATTAGTCTACATAAAAATGACTATATCGGCGTAGAATAGAAATGTACCCTGACAAGTGATTAGTGAACCGAAAGTATTGACTATCTTAGACAATTGATTCACATTTTTCAGGACCATATCGATGTTGCTGTTCGTAGAGATCATTCTCCAAAGCCCGTCAAAAAAAAGGATAGAAAATCATTCGAAGAATTTTATAAATAATGCCCTCGTCAGTCTTTGCATAACGTCCGTGCTTCTGCTGATTAGGGGTCATCTATAGAATATCCTTAGTGTTTCTTCACAATGTAGGCGGATGAACTAGCCAGACAATGCAGCAATCTAAACATAACTGACATCATCGAACTTCATTCCAAGCCATCAAATATTTAGAACTTCTCGAAGAGACTTTAAGAGTCCCTAACACATGCACAAAATCTAGATAAATTTGACCTAATCTAAATGCCAAAAGAACTAACAAACTTTTGTCTATAAATTGGACCAAAATCAGTTCGGTTGTTAGAGCACTTACGACACTTTTTGAGATAGACACGAACGTAGAATGTTAGTACCCTACACAGATTTATCTAGGAGCTATAGGGAAAAAGAAAAAACACTGTTTAACTCTTTTAACCTGTCCAGCTCTTGGAACTTTTCACAAGGCTATACTTGGTCAGATTTTTTGAACGCCGGCTGCAAGAAGGTTAAATAAATAAATAAATAAATAGGCGGCGCGACAGGCGGTAGACACCCAAGGCCTAGCTTCTCGCAACCAATCGTTTTGTGTGAGTTTCTATTTTTGGAACGAATGGAAGGGACCTACAATTTTATGCCGAGTCCGAAAGGCTGAATTGAGAAGCTTTTTCAGGACACTCATACTCTCGGATGTTTGTCAGACGTTCGCGAGAGGTGGCGCAGTAGAAAAAACCTTAAGATGTAATTTGTGTTTTTCCGGGGATCGAACCTGGGATCCCTCGCACAGTAGTCCAGCACACTAACCACTGCGCTACTGCGCCCACAAGAAGAAGGTTACCATGGAATATATCACCTTTCCTTTCTCCTCACTTCACTTGTCTCACAATAGACCTACATTTCTGGTCTAAGTGTGTCTTCCTAGACAGGCAGCTAATCTAACCTAACCTATCTTAACATTGCTCTAGGCTATTCGATTGTCCTACAAGCCTACAAGTCCAAAGAAACAGCGATTTGCAAGTGTAGCCCTCGGAGTTTATACATAGAATAAGAGTCGACTTATAGACAAACACCTCCTAGCTATACCTGAAAGCTAGATACATTATATAACTGTCTATTTTGACATTCCATCGGAACGACTATTTGGATTTCTGCAGTAGTTTAAATATTTCGTCGACTACAGACTTACCGGACCTCAAACCGCTCTCTAAATTACCAGTTTTAATTCGTTAAGAAATAACTTTAGGCGTTCAAATAATACGGTAGACAACAACTTACAGGTATGTAATGTTAAGAAGATGCATTTTAGAAGTTCTTCTTTGTTATATATCGGGCGAAACGATGCTGAGGTTACATTCATCAGGCGTACGACTAAATCTTAGAAATGAGTTCGTGTATGGTGCTTTTACCAAGTCGTCCGGCAGCCCCTCTGGTCCATTTTCGACTTGAATTTAAAAATATTTCTATCCCAACTTAATTTTGGTTGGGTGGATGGATGTCCTGGCTTTCATTTTTCATTAGATTGTTCGATTTGTTTTGACGCATAATTGATTTCTCTATATCGTAAACACCGACTGTGCTTCTTCTAGTACAAGATTTGGGTTCCTTATTCATCTCTAAAGGTTTCTGTTCGGGTATTGTTGCCTTGATGCATACTCTCAAGTAGCACAAAAGTCTACAATACACCAAAATATTTGGTGTATTTTATGCATTTTCGTGATATGCATTTTCAATATAAAAAATACACCACTTTTTAGTGCAGTTTTTGCACATTTAATTTCGATTCAGTGTAAATAATACCGTGTTCTCGTATATAATTAACACCGGCTGTACAAAAATTATACCGATTTTCGGTATATAAATTGTGCTAGTGGTATAAAAATAGTTCTGGTTACTAGGATATAATATACTCCAGAGGTGTATATTATTTACTGATAATTAGCTCAAATTATACACCAATGGTAAACAGTTTACACCACATTTTGGTGAAAAACTTTTTCCTTGAGTGTGAAAAATACACGATAATTCGATTGATAAAATACACCATTAGCGTATTAAAATCCTAAACTTAGAATTTATTCTGATTTAAAATTTAAACCGAAGTTTATTTTTTCCATCGGAAACAGAGTTTGAGCTAAAATTTACACCGTTTTTTAGTTTTTGATGAAAGATGTATCTGCTAGAATTATAAACTCATTCTATGATTCTAAGTAGGTATTCACATTCATAATATAGACGTAAGAAAATCATGAATAAATATCAATGTGAGTGCCTAATTTAACAACGAAGCCCAATCTGTCGATTTATTTTCTGTCCTACCCCGTCTAAAAATCGAGCGCCTCGAAAATTTTAATAATTAAAGATTTTTTATTCGATGCGTGAAAATTAGTTTTTCGAAAATTATAATTTTCTGGTTGTTTTTTAAATTATTTAGAGACGTACTCTTAAAAACGAGTCAAAAATACAAAAAATGCGGCATGATTAAGTCGATATATATAGTAGTAAAATAAATAATCATTGTCTTCATTCTAAATATGGCGGCCAGCCGAATCTTATTTTTTCCTAATATTCCTTGAAAAATATGGCCGTCGTCCAAAATATACACCAATTCCTGAATTTGGATATAAAAATGCACCAATTTAAAAAAGAAGGAGAAAAATACACAATTGTAGAAGTTATATGCAATATTCTGTTTTCGGTGCATTTATTTTGCTGGAAACTGTGTAAAATATTCACTGATTTGTATCATTTTGTGAAATTGATGCAAAAAATGCACCAAAGTTAAAGGAGAAATGAGAAAAATGCACCATTGTGAGAAATACAGTGCGGTTCACTTGTTTAGACGCA
The DNA here is from genome assembly GCA_955612985.1 of Cheilosia scutellata. Taxonomy (NCBI): domain Eukaryota; kingdom Metazoa; phylum Arthropoda; class Insecta; order Diptera; family Syrphidae; genus Cheilosia; species Cheilosia scutellata. The sequence continues at coordinate 101,826,715 of OY015312.1, read as the reverse complement.
CACATTTTATTAAAATTAGGCAGGAAAAAAGTGTTGAATTTTCATAAAAGTCAAAAGTTATAGCTTAACTCTCGAAACGCTTTTGAAATCGTGAAATGGCTCATAAAATATCTCGAAGTGAAGACTTGATAAGAAACTTTGTAAACAATAGAGTATCTTATGGAAAGAACTACAAAGCAAGGATCGTGAAAGTTTTAACACCACAAAACAAGCGAAAATTGTAAGAATAGTGCCTTATGGCGCTCAATTTACAAACAAAATTATAGAATTTGCTGTTTTTTTTTGTAGCAAATCCACTTGCGTTGTGCTATTGTCAATGCTTTATACCCAAATTTTACAAAACTACAAAAAAAAACCACCGCCTAATCATGGATGCAAGAAACCCAGGCCTTGAATTTTCAAGGTCTGACATGGCATGGGATATGAACATTAAGGTGGTCTCCAGAAATTGAAGCAAAGACGACTTTTCGAACAAAAAGGAGTTTAACTTGGATGGTCCTGCAACTATAACTATTACTTTCATAATCTCCACAAAGAAAATATGTTTTGAACCGTCATCATTCAAAATTAGGGGTACTTATGGTATGTGGTGCAATTTCATTCTTCGGCGCTTTTAAATTGGAAATCGTTTCCAATAAAATATTAGTATTTCTTGCAAAACTTTTTTTGGACACAGTTTTTTCCGTAATAAAGCACCTTTGTGGACTTATTCCATGGATATTCCAGAAGGATAACGTGCATATACGCACAATTCACGCCTTGTTAAATAATGGATTGTCAGTGAAAATATTAAAATATTGCACTGTCCGCCACATTCGCCTAATTTTAATTTTATTGAAACTCTGGCCCCGTGAAATTTTTTGAAGCAACAATCAGTATCAACTCAATCAAGAGCTGATTGTAGCGATCAAAGCTTCTTGAGAAAATATATCCTTGAATTACCTACCTTCAAAGTTCATTATGGCTCTTTAAAGAATATAACTTTTGAGATTATATCCAATGGTACTGCCTCACACATTATTAAAATAACTAAAAATTGACTAAAATAAATAAAAATATTGCAAACAATTTTGGTGTTTTGTTGTTTTTCGACTTTTTAACAGGTGCGTCTATTCAAGTGAACCAAAAAAAATATGCACACGTTTTGCATGGTGTATTAAGAAATTAGTAATGATTTTTTTATAGTGTATGAATGTATCTTTCTGCCAAATAAGTTTTTTGTTTTCCTTTGTTCCACATAATACGAAAAAAACAAGAAATAAATCGTAACTTTTGTACGCCTAAACAAGTGAACCACACTGTAGCACTAATATTAAGTAGATACACCGAACTCGGTGTGGTGCATTTTTTACCAAAAAGTGTATTAATTACACCAAACTCTCTGTGTAGTGTATTCAATGGTGAATATTTTACCAAATGGTGTATTAAAATCACCGAACTCTCAGTGTGGTGTATACAATGGTGCATATTCAACCAATGAGTGTATTAAGTACACCAACCTCTCTGTGTGAATTTTTTTAACCAACAAGCATTTACTGTGAAAAAAATATACAATGGACGAGGTTTTTTTTTCAGAACAATTTATATTTCCAAACATTTTTTTCAGTTAACAAAATACAAAAGTAGGCCAAAATTGGAATTTGCTACTTCGGAAGAGAGGTAATCCGTCAACATTGAATTTGAGAAGAGCTTGCATTGTTTGATTTAATTGACGAAATGCAATACGGAAACAGTTCAATGCCATAGTACCAATATCCCATTGTATGTACAGCAATATTCCGTGTTGTATGGAGCAAAGTACGTGCATCTTTTGGCAGTTCATTTTTTCCTTCAGTTCGCAATAAAACAGCCCAATCAGCTAATTTAGACATGAAATGAATATGTGCGTTCACATCATCAATGAGGCAATCTTCCGAAGACAGTTCCAATTCGCGATATACAATTTCCGCAACTTCGTCATTATCATCCAAATCATCATTCGAAATTGATTCACTTGATATTTCATTTGCCTGTAATACATACAATATTAGGTGCATTTAAAATAATATTTTGTCCAGATAATGAACCATTTTTAGAGTTTTTGGGCCGAATATAAAAGTTGATGTTTCCCCAATTTCAGAATAAGTTTCGATGACTTTGCTGGATGTTGTTAACTGGTTTGACAATGTTTTTAAATTTGTTTAAAAAGTTTTCCCTTCTACGATAACACTTCAAATAATTATTAAACTCGAGGTACTAAATTTTGTTAATATTTGTTAATTTAAAAAGACAGTGCTTGTTAAGAATGCAGAGCTCGTTAAGAATGAAATGGCGACTGAATAACTTCAATAACATTTTGTTGTTTATTTTTCACACTTATGTAGTTTGGTGTATTTAATTTCCACAGGGTGTAAATCCTTCACCGAAATATAGTTGGCCATTTCAAATGGTGTATAATATCTACAAAATATAGTGTATAAAATATGCCATGTTGGTTGGTTTCAGAATCGAATAATTTTATGCACCATTATTGGTATATTATAAAAACAGCTGAACATCGGTTTATTTTTTGCACCGAATTTCAAAAGAAATGTTGAAATTTTGCACAGGAAAGACAATGGTGTAATTTTTATACCGATAATTTTGACAGATACACCAAAATTTTGAATTTTTCTTCAGTTTTTTCAATTTTGCCACAAAATTTACGAATTTACACCAATTTATACACCAGTGTGCTACTTGAGCTTTTGGAGTAGAACCCCTCCGATAACGCTCTACTCGTACTTAAGAATATTACCATGATTGCCGGCTCTTCGCAGATCTTATACGAGCCGCTCTCATTCTTCTCTGTAGTGTCGTTTCTCTTTTTTTTTCTCGAGTTGTTTTCTTTAATGTGATGAAACGCAGAGGTTGTGGCATCTGAGAGTGTTTGCTTAGGAGCAAGGCGGCATAACTTTCGGGGTAATATGCAATGGTCCATATTTCTAGTCTGAGTCTTCAGAATTTTAGATCACTTTTCCCATTTAAAAAAGAGAGAAAAAAAAAAAGATAAATAACAGATCAAAAACAATAATCTTTTATTATATACCTACAGGGCCGGCCTTAACGATCTTGGCGCCCCGGGCGAGTCATGCACTTGCCGCCCTTTTATATTTCTTTAAAATTTAAAACAAGTAAAAGTTTTATCATTTGATACCCTCCACTACATACAAGCCATGCTAAATGTTGGCATATGTACTCGCATGGATCTAATATTGGTTTTGTATGGGAGGTACCAGAACTACTTGACTGACATAGCCAATTTTCAAAACCAACCTGACAACGGTATAAGAAGTCCTCTCAGACAATTTCAATCGCCTCAGTTGATTCTTTTGGACGCTATCGTGTTTTCAACAGACAGACAGACGGACATGGCTAAATCGATTCAGAGTGTGATCCTGATTCAGAGTTATGGGGTCTACGCTGACTCATTATTGGCGATACAAATGTAATGGCAAAGAGATTATGCTATACATAGGTACCTTTCTATGGAGGGTATAAAAAACTTATTTTCAATTGTGTGTATTATTGAATTAGTTAGTCACGACTCACGAGACATTTAATGAAAAACAAAATTTATTAAAAAAACAACTAAAATCTTAATTTTCTAACTTTTTTGTCAGCAAATTCTCGGATAAGACTGTCTAGGTTTTCTGCAATTTGATTTACAATGGCGAGTGAGTCCAAACAAACTAGTTAATCTTGTTTGGGACATTGTAGACCGTAAGTACGTTTTTATCAACTTTGGTTTAGAAAAACTGCGTTCGCCATTTGCAACGGCCACTGTCACTTGTATTGTTTGTTAAGTGGTTATTGTCTGTAGAATCCATAGTGTTGTTTGGCAATCAGACACCTGTGATTGCCACTAAACCAAACAACACAACTGGTATTGTTAATAGAATACGAAGCAATATCCAGGTGTTGGGATATAACTCTTGAAGATTGTGCTTTTTGATAAAATTTAGCCACTCTATTTCTGAGATTCGAATCGAAAGTGATTCGTTTTCAGCCAACTGACATTCCAACTTTCGAGTTCGATAGAGATTCGTATTTTGTTCATTTCTCCCAAATTCTCAGTTTCGATTTTATCGAGATAAATGTCAAATTGTTTTCTAGCGAAAATTTGTGGTCGCAAGCTCTATTTAAAAATATAAGTTCTATTGCTTTTGCATAAATCGAAAGATATGTTGCTTACTTTTATCACAAAAAGTACATAAAACATATAGAATTAAACAGGACGCAAAATTCTTCGTCTTATTTCAAATGTAAATAATCGCTGTTCGCAATTAAAATGGACTCAACACGTATTTATAAATGCTGCATCATTAAGCCGGAAACTTCCAACAAGCTAAATACCAAATGCAAACCCATATTTCGTAGGGCACATTAAGTGGATTAGATTTGTCTCGTAGCACTTTTCAGTTCAATTTGATCGTCCCTGTCTCCAAGAATACATAAATGCGATCTTAACTCAAATTAAAGTTATTGGTTCATCAACAGCCTCTTCACCCGGTCTACGTTTAATGTGTCTTAATCGCGTTACTGGTTTGAAAAAATCTTCACTTAAGAAAAATAATTACTCATACTCACTCTTACAAGATAAGTTCATAAAATTTAATATGCTGAATTTAGTTTTTATATCGCTAGAGAAAGGTATTCAAATTCAGTGAAGTTAAGCTGGAGCGCCTACATTTCAGCGCCCTCCAGGTGCCGGCGCCCCCGGGCGACCGCCCCGGTCGCCCACCCCTAAAGCCGGCACTGTATACCTATACCTCACGCCTAAACTAACATCGGATGATTCGAAGCATAACCAGCTTCGGAGATATAAGAGCTTCCATTGACCTTCGAGAATCTTTTAATAACACTCCGATGGGTTAAAAATAAATAAACAAATATTTGGCGCAAAAGGTCTGTACAGACACCCTACGCCTCTACGTCTACCTATGACTTCTCGTTTGATTGAGTTTTTTTTGGGACACATACCTAGGTAGAAGGCACCTACAATTTTATGCCGAGTCCGAATGGTTTACGTATATTGAGAAGCATTTCCAGGACAGTTGTACTCTCGGATGTTTGTGAGAAGTTTTTGAGAAGTACGCGAAAGGTTTTTGTTTTTTTTCTTTTGTCGGAGGTTGCTTTGCTACTATCCGATGGAGCAATCAGACTCAACTACTGGTCAATTATACTGCCAAACAGACACCTTACTTTATTGTACTTAGTTTTCCCGTCTTACGTAGAAAGATGAGAAGGAGCTTCAGTGAGCTTCACGTCAGCCCCAAAGATCCGCCACCTGATGCGAGCAAAGGCAGGACAACTACAGAGGAAGTGTTCCGCTGTATCGTCGTCTTTTCCACAAGTAGGACAGATAGTGGTGTCGCTCAAGCCCAATGCATTTAAGTGTTTGGCAAAAGCTTGGTGGCCCGAAATTACGCCCACAAGCAGTTTTCAGTCGATTCTCCTGAGAGACAGAAGGAAAGACGCGGTCCTTTTGCAGATGTCCGGACGCAGTCGTTTAGTCTGTCTACACCCAGCACAGTCACGCCACCGACACTCGTGTTCACGAGAAATCCAAGTTTCAATGGTTGATCTAACCACGTATACAGGCAGACTCAGTTTCAGGTCCTGAGAGAGCTTCTTCAGAACCCAGCCTGGCAAGCCCATCAGCGATCTCATTTCCCTCGATACCATTGTGACCTGGGACCCAAACAAGTTTGTCCGTGTTTATCCTACCGACCAAGTTTAAAGAAAGCTTGAGTTCGAGCATTAACTTCGACGAGGTAAGAGGGTTGAGCAGCGCTTTTAGTGCAGCTTGGCTATCACTGCAAACGCATATACTCCTCCACCTGTTTGTCACAATATAGCGCATAGCCATATTATCGAAAATCTCCGCCTTGAAGACAGTAGCATGGTTACCTAAAGGGGTAGTGTAGTATAATGTTCTCGCTTTCCACAAAGACACCAGAACCAGAACCCTGTCTGGTTTTAGAGCCATCCGTGAATACATTATGGCATTCTTTCCCTCGCTCAGAGTCAGGCCGTAGCCATTCCGTTGCCTGATGAGGAAAGTTAACGTGGTAGTTTTTTCACAGTAGGATTTCTGGTGTCATTGTATCAGACGGCATATCCATAAGACAGGGGTCAAAGGATAATTCTTCCGCAAGTTCTTCAAAATTCCAATGCGCGTGGTACCAAAAGCCACCTCTCTTTAACCGGGAGATGGTTTTCAGCGTACAGCCCATGTTAAAAATATCAAGGGGTGGAGGTTCATCATAGCATCTAGAGCAGGGAAGGCCCCTGTGCAGCCAAGGCAAACCGAGGCATATGAGAGAAGTGGTCTTACCATTGCTTTATAGATCCAAAGGACCCTTTTCGGCGATAAGCCCCATGTCTACCCAAAAGCGCCTTTGCACTGCCAGAAAGTCGACAGCTCTTTATCGGTTTTCGATTCAACATGCTTGGACCAAAGAAGTTTTCTATCGAGGATTACTCCCATATATTTGACTTCGTCAGAGATCGGGATAGTGACACCTTTTAGCACAAGTTGAGTCAGACCAGTGACGTTCCTCCTTCTCGTGAATAGAACAACCGTAGTTTAGTTCGCGAGAAGTAGTCCGCAGTGGAAAAGCCTTAAAATCCAATTTGTGTGTTTTTTTTTTTGCGGGGATTGAAACTGGGACCCCTCATTCAGCCGTCCAGCAACTGCAACCACTGACTTATATTGAAAACCTTAAATTTCCATTTAATGTAGCTCCAAATATTATGTCGAAGTATCTCATTTACAATGTATCTACCACGCTGAATGTTGGCGCCAATGTGCGTAGATTCACGAAAATTCATTCGGCGTATAAGTTCTGCTTTTGAGAGTTCAATTTTTGGTTATAATTACTATAGGTAGGTTTGTAGGCAGACGGCAAATCCATTCTTACATTTTTATTGTAATAAAATAAATAAATAAAATAAATATCTGAATCTGAATGTATAGGTACTTGTATGCACATTCAAACAGTCACAGGTAGGTACCTCTTCAACTATCGCTCTTACAAGTTTAGTAGACCAAGACCAAGTACCATTGGACAAGATCTATACCCGGCGGTTACAACTGGGATATCAAATAAGTTCAATTGATGTGTATAGTACATGTTGCGATGATGGATATTGCCATCAAGTTGATGCCAATCAGTGCCTACATTCAACCACGTTTAGATTTGCATCAAATTTGGCCAATTAATTTTCGAAACAAAAATTCAACTTAAAGGTGCTTTTGCGAAGATTGAACAGTACCGGGTCTATTCGACTGAAACCACACTTCATACATCTTTTCAACACCACGACGTAAAAAACTATTCACATCTGAACCGGTGATTAAACAGACCTAGGTTAGGTATACGACTACGGTGTGCAATAGATACTCGTAAATGGATCCCGGAAAAGCAGAATTTCCCCATTCATCTTGTTAGCAAAGGTATTCATTCAAAAGTCAGCTTTTTTCTTCATTAAAAAAAAAGAACAAGCATAGAACGGTTGCGATGAAAATTCAACCTACCAATTAATATAGTTCTGCATGATATTCCTGAATTTCCACAGGATATTGGGAAGAATTTAAATCTACCAACTTTCAGACATATAGTAGACAACATAAATTTCCACTTATCGTGTGATAATACCTAATGAAAAATGTAAGACATCACAATTACGTGCCTAATCATTACTGTCTGTCTACAAAACAATAATTTCACTTAACAACATTTGACAATCTCATCAATTATTCTATTGTGCATATCATAGGCTTACGTTTCTAATTAATCACTATAGTATGTCCTTTGCCACTCTGAAATTAGGGAATAATCTCAACTGTATCTCCACTTACGCACTAATATCGATAGCAGCTAGTCCACTTCAACACCACTATTCCATCAATTTCCTAATGAAACATACTAGGTACTATTCTGATTTAATGTATCTACCCACCTAACTGGGTAATTTCCAACCACGAAAAGTCGCATTCACTTAGGTACTCAACTGGCGGATGGGGACCTACATTAATTGTGTGACAATTGCAAGGGCACACACAAATGGATACTCCACCCTTTCGATGAGCCCGAAATTATTTGTTACCAATTTTCTTAATGGATTCTTGGTTATTTCATGCTCCATAGGCATACACAAGCTGTCCCGTATTCCGAGCCATGACACAGTCATTTGTTGTCACTTTATTCCATACCAAGTCGCAGACAAAAAAAAATTGTTTTTCATCTGAAACACTGACGCTCTCGCTCTCCCATTGTTGACGAAATTTAATCAAACTAATTGTTTACTTAATTTGCGTTCAGTTAATTGTCAAAATGAATAATTAATTTAACGCTACACAATTGAATACAGCAGAGACAACGAATGGTATAGACACGAACAAAAAAAAATTAACTTTTCCCCCACCCACCCTACGAGAGGGGTTGGTTTCTCAAAAACTTTGTCCTACTGGAGCACTAGACTTCGTATATAGATACCACTTTGCCTTGCAAGTTCTTGTCTCTTGTGTAACCATGTCAGTTTATTTGCATTCTCCAAACTAACTAGTGAAATAGTATAGAATGGAGCTCAGCACTATTTGGCCCGCTCCACCACAATCAAGGGTTCTGGAACGGATTGTTTAATTGTACGGTCGGGTGTACAAAGTTGAGATTTTCTAAACGTATACGTTTATATGTGTGTATGTATAGATAATTAAAAGCGACTCGTCAACGACGCAAGGAAAAAATCTTTATTTTCCCCTTTTTCTTGAGAGCTTCCAGAGTTGTGATTATAAAATGAATAAATTAGGAACAGCGAGCGCAGAGAGTGCGAGAGGGTAATAGACAGGGCGGGCTAGGACTAGGACAAACCTTGCTGATTGCAAAGTGGGATAGGTTAACGTAGCAAGTCATTAAGTTTGAGGGCAATTAGTGATAGCTCGAGAGTTGATTGGAGGTGTTTCCGGTGTAGTCGTATATAGGAAATGTATGCGTTCATTTGCAAAATGAGTCTATATCCGTGCTGTACACTTTTGAATAATTAAATATATAAGTCATAAATACAAATGTCTCAGTGTAACTGAATTTGGAAGGCATTAAGCCCTTCAGTACATTATTATTATTATTTTTTATTTTTTTTTTTTAACTATATCATAGAATTACTGAATTAATGTCATGAGGGAACTCTTTTGACATAGGTACACAGTTCTTGTGTTTGTCGGCAAGATTTGGTATTCACCACTCTGCCGTCAAGAGGCAAGTCAAAAGTTTTTCCATCAGGGGAAAAGGCAAATGGGTCTGAAGTATATTTTATCGATTTTGTTATTCCCATGGAAAACGTATATCATAATTGATTGACTGACTTTATTCGAAGCGGCCCGGGGCTGCCATTTTATTTTCCCTTGGGCAGGTAGGTATGTATTGTGTTTGCGAAAAATGGCGGTCTCTAGGTTTAGAAATATCATTCGTGATGAACCACGAATCTTTTTCAGCGGTTAGGTACCTTTAAGCTCTTGTGTACTGTATAATACCTTACTACAATCTAAGCGGCTAAATATGTAAGCATCAAACTCCATTTCTGACTACCTTAGGTTAGTGCGGCGGCGAGGTGTATTGGGAATTTTTAATTAAGATCAAAAACAGCGGGGCTAGAGGTTATAATTAATCTTAAACCCCTAGATCTTTTCGTAGAAGAATCTGTTGCAAACAGTCATCTTCGGCTAAGCCAAACTATACAAGCTGTCCACATTCTAAGCAGTGCCGAAACTAGGCTTTTATGCGCCCGGTGCGAACTTCTATATTTGCGCCCTCGAAAAATATACTGATTTTGCGAGGTTCGGATACCAAATTTTTTTGTTTAGTTACTTGTTAGAATTAAAAATATATTAACTTTATGCAATCAAAATAAATATATTTGCCAAAATATTTATACATACAGGTAGGTATAATAAATATAAAACACCACCAGTAGGTATAATAAATATAAACAAAATAAGGCAACTATTTACTTAAAGATTTAATACGTCTACGGGCTTTCCTCATAGCGAAGTCGTGCTATGTCAGCTTCAATCGACAAAATTGCTAGGCCAGATAACCTTTCCTCTTAAGAAGACTTAGGCTTGATTGACATTCGTATTTTTCAAATAATGAAGCCACATGTCACATCAACTTCTACTATACTCAACAATCTCTGATTTGAGTTTAGGACCCTATTGTGAGTGTCGAAAAATTTATCGTTGAGCGACAACTGTCGATCGTCGATTATACATTTTAGTATTGTTATTGTTGATTGCGATTGATATTTGTCCATTTGACAGACCATTACAAATGCCTGGTCGCTGCTTTCTCTTGGAAATTAAAAAATGTTGTGCGTACGAAGAGCTAAAATCAATAAGGGCCTAAGTTCGAACGATTTTTTATGAGATAGATTGAATAAATTTGTGACAATTCGCACCAAGGTTGTTTTCCTTCGAGGCTACCATTTTTAGTTCGAATTTCGAAATTTCGTTGAGCAAACTCTTTTCAAACTTGATTTTCCCATATTTTGATGGATTATTTTTTATTCTTGCAATAGTAAAATGAGCAATTTTTTGTTTATATAAATGCATCAAAATTGGTTTGTTCGCATATTATCAATTCGTTCGTTCATTCTTATGTGAATATTCCTTTACATCGCCAATTTTAATTGATATGAACAGTTGAACAATTTGAGATTCCCTAAAACTAAACTGTGGTGTGAACGAAGTGTAACTGAGAGAGAAAAAGCCTAAGCACAGTCCCACACTTGACATCCCACAATGGGCCTACGATCATTCAAGTAAGCGTGCGTTAATGGCGCTCCTTTGATTTTGTACAGCTCCAATACATGGAAAATATTGGGCCCGCAGGCAGCTTGTAGGCAAATTCCGTTATGTGGGAGGAGTCGACGGTCTATTCTATGTGGTTTTTAATGATGACTATGAATGAATATGTACAGATTATTTTGTCTAATGTGGTTTTCCATTGGGACAAAAAATCAATCTTTTTTTTTATCTAGATCACTTTCCATAATCCATTGGGCAAAAAAATTATTTTTTTTTTATCCGGTTCACTTTTTGCAAATCTCGATATTTTTCGAGATTTACACATTTTATCACTAATACGAATCTACTTTGCACATCTGTTTCATGTCATTCAGAATTTGTTTCCAAAATAAATTTACGAAAAGCCTTCTGAAAAGCAATTATTCAGAACAAAAATTATGGACATGGACTTAATTTTGGAGCAATTGAATACCCAAAATAAATTTGTTTCAAGCATAATGTAAGAACCAAATTCTTAAAATAATCACGAAACAGGATTGAAGTAAGATTTTTAAGCTAAAAAGAAGATTTTTTGGTCTTGAAGAAACGAGCTCAAAATAAGATTTTTATACTTGGAATACAATTTTCCGAGTTTACCATACTTTTCTCAACGAATATGCTTTTAATGACACTGATATTCTTGATTTTAGCTCGTTTTTTTTTTTCTGAGTGTACATTTACAAAATCAGATCAATCTGCTTTCATGTTCCATTTGCCACGAAAAATCTAAGATCTGAAATAAAAATCTGATGTGCCCAATGGAAAATCACATAAGAAATTAGATTTTGAAAATTATGAAATACATATAAATAAGCAGGAAAATGCAATAACAACAATATTCTGATTTTTTACTTTTGCCATATGCGTGTAATTGAAGTTGGGGAAAAAAAGGCAAACATTAACAATTTCCAATTCAATAGGTATCTTGTACAATGTACGTACCTATAAGAAGTTGCTGGTGCATTGGGTATTGTGTGTGTGATTTTGATTGTTTACTTGTGTAGTGTGTACCTACATAGATTCATGAGAGGTAGGAAAACACTTTTTATACCCTCCACAGGAAGGTATATTCACTTTGCCATTACATTTGTAACGCCAAGAAGGAGTCACCGGAGACCCCATAAAGTATATATATTCTGAATCAGGATCACATTCTGAATCGATTTAGCCATGTCCGTCTGTCTGTCCGTCTGTCCGTCTGTTGAAAACACGATAGCGTCCAAACGAACCGACCTAGGCGAATGAAATTTTGTTAAAGGACTTCTTTTTACCGTCGTTAGGTTGGTATTGAAAATGGGCTATATCGGTCAAGTAGTTCTGGTACCTCCCATACAAAACCACTATTAGACCCATGTGTCTCTCTGTCTGTTGAAATCACGATAGCGTCCAAAGGAATCGATCAAGGCGAATGAAATTTTGTAAGAGGACTTCTTTTTACCATCGTCAGGTTGGTATTGAAAATGGGCTATGTTGGTCAAGTAATTCTGGTACCTCCCATACAAAACCACTATTAGATCCATGTGTGTCTCTGTCTGTTGAAATCACGATAGCGTCCAAACGAATCGATATAGGTGAATGAAATTTTGTAAGAGGACTTCTTTTTACCGTCGTCAGGTTGGTATTGAAAATGGGCTATGTCGGTCAAGTAGTTCTGGTACCTCCCATACAAAACCACTATTAGACCCATGTGTCTCTCTGTCTGTTGAAATCACGATAGCGTCCAAACGAATCGATATAGGCGAATTAAATTTTGTGAGAGGACTTCTTTTTACCGTCGTCAGGTTGATATTGAAAATTGTCTATGTCGGTCAAGTAGTTCTGGTACCTCCTATACCAAACCAATATGGCATGGCGAACATTTTGCATGACTTTTATGCAGTGGAGGGTATCAAAGCATCGGCCAGGCCGATGATAACACTTTTACTTGTTTCGATCTAATTTCGGTTTCTCGACTGACGGTAATTGGACTGCATTTTAAATCAAAGTTCATATTCGAGACATCTGCAACCTTTCTATAGGCAGCTAATATTTTTATTAGTATACCTATTTATCTTGTTTAGGTTTGTAATGTTGCGAGACTTACGAGTGTCACAGTTTAAAGATCTTTCAACCCGAATTACCTAAAAGTTGGTCCTGGCCGTTTTTGCGCCCTCCTGGGCCTACGCCCTGTGCCTGGGCACCGCTGGCACCGCCCTATTTACGGCACTGATCCTAAGTAAGTACACTGGACAATAATGTATGCACGGACTACACAACTTCCCGTCTAGATTTCGAAAAAGTATTTGACAATTGTTTCTCCAGTTATAGTCTAAGAGCCAGTGACATTTTTTAGTGATGATTTAGTTAAGGTCTATTTTTTGAGAGAATGTTGTGGGCGACTTGACTAAGTGTCATCCGTGAGGATGGACCCCGGTAGCGGTATGGGAGGGAGGCAGAACGCCCTTAAGTTGTAAAAAAAAGTGCACAAAATTATTATTTAGTTAAGGCTGAAATTTTGTTTAGTGTTCGTCTGGCAGTACACAAATATGACTATAATATTGGCAGATCGATTGGCCGGTATTAACAGGGTGGCAGATGACTCCAAACGCGTCGTGTGAGCAACAACATTTTTATGATTTAGTTAAGCTTAATTTTTTAATATGTTGTTAGGGCAATCATTTCAAGTATACATTTTCATTGGCAGAACAATATGTCGGCATTAACCCCCTGGCAGAACGATTCAAACATCTCTTATGCGAACCTTCATATCGTGTCCTCTGCCCCAGAATTATTATTGTTATGAATGATCCAAATGTACATAGTTGGTAATTTTTTTCATTTATTTGAAATCTTTTGATTGGTAACATTATTTTCCTTGAAGGTGACATTTTAGCGCTCATTCAGTATTAATAACGAGTCACGATATGGCAATCAAACATTATGAATATAGAGCAATATAACGAAGTAGGTATCTACGTGAATTGAATGAATATTTTTGATAGATACAAGTTGTTTTTTTTTTTAGTGAATTAAATAGTAGAACTTAAACAAATTTTCAATATTTATCAGTAATAGCAGGTACTAGTAGAGTAAGTGCGGCAAATGTGGCACACCCTTAACATTTTTTAGAATAAAACCATGAATTTAAGTCGAATTCATTTCTGTTTTTTTTAAACAGTTTTACAAAACATTTGTACTTCAGTCTTTATTATCTAAAATAATAACAAAAAACGTAACAAAAAGATATAAACAAAAAGGTAAAGGAACTCAATTTTTCAATTTTAAAAGAAGTGCGGGTAATATGGCCCACGCTGTGTTAAATATGGCCCAGGGTGGATATCTACTATTAGCCCATGGTGGGCCATATTTAACACTATCGTTTTCAAGAAAATTGAGTTTGGTTTGCTAGAATTATTTCTTCTTTGACCCGGGTCTATTGTTGTTTTGTGCTCTTGTTGGAGCTAGAAGCCATTTTATCCGTCAAACGTTCAATTAATATCAGGTGCCAAATATGGCCTACTAGGTTACATGGGTAGGCCATATTAAACACACCGTGATTTTTTCACTCATTTTTATTTTTAATAAAACTGATAAACTTTTTTTAACTTCTGATGCCACACAATATAAGAAAAGATTTAACATTATTCACTCTTAGAAAAAGATTATCGAATTTAAGCAAAATTCAATGCGAAAAAAATTAACAAAACTTCCCAAAAAATTACATCGAAAACGAAAAAAAGCTACTATGGTCTATATTTTACAGATCCGTCGAGCTACGCCTACCATAATCGACAGAGACAAAACCGGTCTTAACTTGTTTGAAATGTATTAGTTTTTATCTACCTGCGCTTTTTGATTCAGGATATATAATGGTGGGCCATATTACCCGCCTGGGCCACATTTGCCGCACTTACTCTAGTTATTCAGTGTCATCTGTTTGCAGCCAATCATAATTATCGTCATCATCGTCTGCTGAATCGAGATCGCTCGATGCTCGGGAATCCATGTCTGCAAAATTTATACAAATTGATTAGAAAAATGAGGTATTTTTAATTTTTTATTTACTGTTAAATCAGCATACCTGATTCACTGTCACTCTTGTGACCTAAGTCACTTTCATTGGAACTTTCAGTAAGTACATCTCCAATACATTGCGGTAACTGATCTCCTTGGAACTAGACAAATTCATACTTGCTATCATTAATACACCAGCCATGGTGTCCTGGAGATTTTTCAGTAGGCTGATCCAAATTTGCATTCAGCCAGATACTGGCAATGTATGAAGTTCGGAGTAGTTGTTGTTGCAATTCAACAGAGCATGGAGGCAAGTTTGATGCGTCATAATTGCGGATATTTCTTACAAATGCATCTTTGGTATTAGTTGCTTTATAAGCTTCGTTGAAGAACCCTAACCGAGCTTCATTAACAGTGTCTACATTTCTAACTCCGTACATTCGGCAGATAAATTCTTCTAAAACAGGAAACACTGCAGAAGTATCCATCTCATTATTGCCAAGGTCTTCAAATGCTTTTTGGTAACCATCGAACGCTTTCAATAATTTAAACGGTTTATTTTTTCCTCTACGGAAAAATGAAGGATTATAGTCACACCCCGTAAGGGCGTGGAAGCCAGGCAGAGCTCTTGATAGAGGTCTTCCTAATTTTTCATATAGTTTCGTCACGTTAATATATCGTTGTGAATTACCAACACCCACTTCCATCCATATGTTATGTGATTCATTAAGATGCACCATATTACCCATTACCCAATAAGATTATTAAGACATCTGTGTCTGAACATCGGATCAGAATATGGCTAGGGTCATCAATTTTTGCCGAATGATATATAATTTTTGTGTCTGCCTCTTCATGAGATTGACAGGACAGATGATAATTCACAGTGCGCATAACTTTGTCGTTTTCAGTTTTGAAGCTGTAGCAAAAATCAAAATTCACATTGATAGTTTTGTTTCCTATATAGGAAGCAAATTCATCACTTGCCCAATGGTGTATTAGAAACTGAACTAAGGCTTCCTTGAAATTATCATTTTGTAGTTCCTTCATAAAATCAGTAGGTCGAGCTTGTTCCGATCCTGTGATAGCATAATTATGTGAACACGCTTGGCGCAAATCATGCTCATAATCTTTAATGGATGGATGGGAATATCTGTCAAATAATACATCGATTCGAAAAGCTTTGAATTTTGTTATGGTCTGCATAATTTTCTTTGCGATGTTTCCAAATAATTTAGGTACATCTTTCATCAAATGCAGAATAAAAAAACCGTCCAATAAAACCACATCGACACACGGTGGCGCTTCACTTTCCACTTCTGCTGCCAGTAAGTTCATCAATGTTGATTTGGTAGTTTTATTTATGGTGCCGTCTAAGTGACAAAATGACATCGGAAGTGGTGCTAGAGGATAAGAGAGGACTTTAGCAAGATCAACTTCATAATTAGAACTCAATGAGAGCGCTAATAAACGCCCAAATGTATCTCGTTGCATTCTAATTTCCTGCACTTTGTTACCAATTTTCACTTTTTTCCTAACCTCTCCGTCAAATATATCCTGCCTGTTAGTGATCCGTGCGTTCATTCCTTATCTGTGCAGTGTTTCTTAATGTTCTTCTGTTGGGAAGCAACATGCTCCTGCCCCTAAGAAAGTTGACCCAGTTGTTCGTGGTATTGCGGAGCCCTTTAGTGACGACCATAAGATTACCACGTGTTTTGCCTCTAGTGTTGTGTTGTTGTTGTTTGTGTTAGCTGAGATGTGTTTTCGGTAAATGAGAAAAAGAGAAAAAGGTTGAAGCTACTTTGGTGGATGCTGCAAAATATGCAGGTAAGTACTGCTCTATTACCCCCAGAGTAAGTCGTTGTATGTATCGCCACCTGTCAAGAGTTTGTATTATATTCCTTTCATATTTCTTTTGAGGCTCCAATTAGAAAATGTCCGGGAGTGAGTACTGTCAGATCATTCGGATCGGACGTCATTGGACATAAAGGCATGCTTCAATCTGTGCAAGCAATGTCGCATATTCTTCAAATGTTAGTTTTGAAGTAACAATACATCTTTTGTAGTGTTTGACTGATTTGACCACGGCCTCCCAGAGACCCCCAAAATATGGTGATGATGGGGGGGTTGAAATTACATTCTGTGTTCAATGAGGCGAGACTTTTAGATACTTTAGATGACGTTTTCTTAGAAATGAATTTGCTATCTGTGAGTAATGTTGCTGACATGTTTGTTCTTCCTGTGAGGGCTTTCTATATTATTTAGGTACCTACTCTTCGATCTCCCAGAATCTCTTAAGTTGTGCATCTAGAGAGCTGAAATGGCCTGTTCTTTCACTAATCTTTCCAGAATGATGGAAGCATACACATTCTGCACCTATTAATGCGATTCATCGATATTAACCATCGATATTAACTGTACTCAGTACTGCCAGCTCTGTACAAACTCAGGTCAACAAGAAATGTTTGAATCGTTCTGCCAGGGGGTTAATGCCGACATATTGTTCTGCCAATGAAAATGTATACTTGAAATGATTGCCCTAACAACATATTAAAAAATTAAGCTTAACTAAATCATAAAAATGTTGTTGCTCACACGACGCGTTTGGAGTCATCTGCCACCCTGTTAATACCGGCCAATCGATCTGCCAATATTATAGTCATATTTGTGTACTGCCAGACGAACACTAAACAAAATTTCAGCCTTAACTAAATAATAATTTTGTGCACTTTTTTTTACAACTTAAGGGCGTTCTGCCTCCCTCCCATACCGCTACCGGGGTCCATCCTCACGGATGACACTTAGTCAAGTCGCCCACAACATTCTCTCAAAAAATAGACCTTAACTAAATCATCACTAAAAAATGTCACTGGCTCTCCTACTATTAGGGAAAAATACCAAGAAGACCAATTCGATATGCATCAGGATCAGTTTAACCATACCCATCTATACAAATGGATCAAAGTGGACTTTGGTCGGTGTTTCGGCGGCTTTTTACTCTAAAATCTTGGTCCATCTAGTTCAAACAGAATTCCTTACTATACAACATCGTACTCCAAGCTGAGGTACATAATTGCTAAACGGTTTGCAATAATGGCAATACCTCATGCAGATATTGCTTTTTTCATTTGACAACCAAGCGGAAATAAAAGTAAGCATTGCCGTAGAAGTAGAGTCAAAGCTTCTTTATAGCTGTCACGAAGAAATAAAGGTTCTTGGTCTGCAGAGGAAGGGAAGACTTCCCGGAGCTGGGAAGTTAGTTTCCCTTTGAACTAAAAAACAGCATAAGGCCGCAATAACGAGTAACAGGTTATTCAGAGGTTTCCAATTCGTATCATAACAGATCAACCTTCATCTAAGTGCGGCAGTGATTTATACTATATTGACCCAACAAAATAATATCGTTCATATATTTTTCATATAGCAGTTCACGGCACTGCTTAACCGACAAGTTCCGGAAATTCCAACTACAGTCAAAATCGGTTATAACGACCTTCAAGGGACTAGCGAATTTGGTCGTTATAAGCGATAGGTCGCTGTAACCGATATCAAGGTACAGATGTAAATTAATCTGTTTTCAAGTAGAGATCCATTTTTTTCACATTTCCTATACATACATACGAGCATAATATGCGAACAGAATAAAATTAAACTTCTACGACCACTCGTCACACAGAAAAATGTCCACAAAGTAACTTTGTCAATAACATGTCAAC
This sequence comes from Cheilosia scutellata, assembly GCA_955612985.1. NCBI lineage: Eukaryota > Metazoa > Arthropoda > Insecta > Diptera > Syrphidae > Cheilosia > Cheilosia scutellata. The sequence continues at coordinate 101,808,139 of OY015312.1, read as the reverse complement.
AAACGGTGAGCTCTGTAACATATGTATCCGAAATGCTATGTACACAGATACATCGCAGCAACAGATACATAAACAGTTTACCGTTTTAGAAAAAAAATGCTGTCGCACCAACAGCTGCGTCGATTTTAGTCGTTGTAACCAATATTTTATTTCAAAAAAAGGTAAAAATCGGTCGTTGTAAGCGATATGTCGTTATAACCGATGTCGTTGTAAGCGATTTGTTATTCAATGGGATTATAATGGAGCTCAGCCGGGACCTAAGAATTTGGTCGTTATAACCGATATGTCGTTATAACCGATGTCGTTGTAAGCGATTTTGACTATGTGGAAATTTGCCTAAGATATGTTTGCTATCAAAAACCAACAAAAATATATGTGGTGGGGTGAAAAGAAGGACAAGTTAATATAAAATGCATCCATTTCAGGCAATGACAAAACGCCTTTAATTTTTCATTCATTTTCTATGTCTTAAAATTTCTTAACACACAACTGTCAGTTTAAAAATGGCATCTTCGCTTTTTTTCCAAGGTTAGGCTCTACCTACCTGGGTGTATGAAACAAAAGAGAGAAGTTTTAATATGTTGGCATTATAATGGCTTATAAGATCATCCTTCAAGGTTATACAAAGTTTGTGTATTGCCTATACTACGACTTCAGGAAATGAGGAGAATCTCTAACAAAATTATTGCATGTTCAAATGGTTCGAGTGCGGCGCACATTCTAGGCTATTTCAAAGGAAATAAGTAGTAACTTCAGTTGCTACTTCCTGTCCACCTTTAGTATAGGAAGACGGATCGTAATCAACATTGTCATAAAGAAAAGGCCGATAGCTTTGCTTCAATATTTTCGGAGATTTCTGCTCTAGATTCTGTGGCACAATTCGTGCCACATATATATCCCAAGAGTGGAATCATCAATTTCGGATGTAAAATTTCGACCACCACAAGTCATTCAACGCATTCTTAAAGAGGTGGATTATAAAAGGGCAACGTTCTCAAAAATTGTCCACCAGGACTTGCACCTACTATGAAGCTATTCAAGCTACCTATCGTACTTCCAGAAGCCCGGGCTAGATCACGTAAAATGAAAATCATAGAATGACATCGTTTTGATAATAGCTTTTATAAATCGATATGGTTCGATCGTTTTCATTTTACGTAATCTAGCCCGGGCCTCGAATGTTGCTTCCACAAGTAGAGTTTGCCCCAAGACATTTCACTTAACCTACTTGACATCATACAGAAACGATAAGTTCGACTAATAGGAGATCCCACACGTGCTTAGCGACATAGCAACCAATACCATTTCAGGGGCTAAGAAAATGACATTATTTTTTAGATTTACAAGTTTTAGTAAAAGTGATGGATTGGATAGACCGATCGATCAAAGAGTCAGGCACTTCCACATCTAAATCAGGAGCTTAAAGAAGCGAATGGAGCTTGTCCAATTATTGGACGCTTCCTTTAAAGAAAACCTCGAAAAAATCCCCAACGAAGGAAGCAGAGACTACTGTCGACGTAGTACCTCAATACGATGTCAAAGAAGTCCAGAACTAAGCACGCATGATCGCATCCAGCGCGTGAGATAATTATATGTTCGAAAATCGCTCGTGCAAAATGTTCTGTATGGCACGTAGCGCCGTACTATTTAAACCAAGTGACGTCGGTGTCCATATCATCCATTTGGGGCTAATAAAATTAGTTATCATTGACTGATAACGCTCGCTGTTCACGGTGATGTGATGGCCTAGCCAGGGTCGTTCTCAAATAAGTATATGGACCGATGATGCCGTCAGTCCAAAATCCACACCAAACAGTGCCTTTCAATGGATGCATTGCAATTTGGTGGATCTCGTGTGGATTGTTATCGTCCTAAATTCGACAATTTAGCTTGTTGACTAACCCATTCATCAAGAATAGTCCTCTCGGAAGGAGAATTATGGGGACGGTAAAATGGACGAAAGGCGCGATAAAACAATTAATTTATTTGTACATGCTGTTGAACGCTATAAGATAACACTCCATATTGATTTGGAAAGACAGAGTAAATAAATGACCGCAATATGACAGATATAGCTTCAACATTATGGCCGTAATAACTTGTCGATGTTCGGAAATACCTATATGAAAACCTTTTATTTCGTATAATTATTGACGATTAGGTTAAAAGTCGGGAGAGCTTCATGGGGCTCTGTCACTGCGGCCTGTTGTGCTATCTTATTTAAATTTGATTATAAAACCTTGCCAACATTTCAATTAAATTCTAAAAAAAATTTATTTATTTCATTACATGTACCTATACCTACTCATACAAACTGTTTTTTTTTTTTTTTCATTACCAAGAAGATAAGAAATTTCAATGAAACTTTTTTCCTTTTGATTTCAGAACCAACTCATTCAGCACAATCAACGCGCTGGTGTGATTGTCAGCAGCGGTGATTTAGCACTCCAGGGTGTCACACGTCATCAAGCTGGTAATTACACATGTACGGCATCAAATGTTGAAGGCGATGGTGACAGCAATGTCGTGGAATTGAAAGTGATGTGTAAGTACCGAGCTTAAACCATTGTTATATCACTCTACCAGAATGTCCTCTAACCCAACCATCATCACCACCACCACCACCCCCAACATGGGTTTCTTTTTGTTTTCATTATAATACGTAACGTAGCTATACTTTTTATCACTTTTACTTTTTACACCAAAACACCCTGAAGAATAACTTTTTTTCGTCTTCTTTGCTCTTAATTTATTTTAGTTACTTTTCCCCAAGCAAGTGACAAGGAGTGAGTTAAAAAAAAATAACTTCGCATCTGGGTTGAATCTTTCGGGATGTGTTGCACAAAGAACAATGCTTTAACCCTTTTTCATACTATTGTATTAAAATATCTAGAACTGCAAAACAAAGGAGAAAAAAGAGAATTTAAAAAAAATATATATAATAAGAAACAAACAAATAGTGAGAACAAATAGTTGAAACTAGCGCACGTAATAAAACAAAAGACTCTTTAGGAAGCTTTAAGGGTAAAAAAAATAGAAAACAAATTCTGAGCGCTTAAAAATATAAACCCCACAGACTGCGACAACGACACCGAAGACCGTTCGGGCGTTCGCCCGTCAGGCGGACTCGTTCCGCTTTTTTTAACCCTAAGTAAGCATCAAATACTATTTTCATTCCATCCAAGCAGATACAAGGGTTCTCTCTTTTTGGTCGAAAAAAAAACCTTACAAACCAAATGAAAGAAAAAAAAAAAAAACGATGTGATGTGAACCAGGTCCTTCGGCATATGAAAGGAAAATACATTGAAAGTTTAAAGGGATTCCGTCTTCCTTATTCTTTTCATTTGCTATTTCCGTGTGATGCAGAGAAGTGAAAATACCCCATCCTTGACACAATACACTTGTGTTCTTACATTTTTTTTTTCTTCTACCTGCTCTTTTCTCTTTAGCCCTTTTCCATTTTTAATAAAGTGAAGTGGAAAGTGGAACTGTGTATGGTGGCCCACTTGCACGATTCACTAACAAGATTTTGACCAAACTTTGAAACCAAATACTGTATAACAAAAAAGGAACTCCATGAATGGCCAAGAAAAGAATGGGACCATTTGTTTCTTTGACCAAAGTTAGGAGGTTACGAGTACCCCAGTACCTGTATAAGATTACCACAAAGGTATAGCTTTTGTTTTCTTTAAATATTTCAGTTCTTTTTCTTTGCGATCAACTCGAGAAGTAGTAAAGTTCTTAAAATAAAGAAGCAAACGTTTAAGTGGGGTTAGGATTAAGTTTGCGCCATCTGAAGATCAAAGTAATGCAATAATGTTATTGTGGAAAGAATGTACAAACGATGAGAATCGTAAATTAAACAGAAGGATTATAAGGAAATCATTAAGGTACCTACAAATGGTCGTTCGAGATCCAATCTAAATAAAGTCGGGTAGTATTTGTACTTCAATTATTGAGAAATTTTGAGCTTTTCTACTTTTTGACATTGATATTATACTTGGAGGAAAAAAATGATATATTAATCGTCAACACTTTTTCTTGTGGTACACATTTACCTTACTTAATGTTAAAAAATTCTATTTATTTTTTTACCAAATTGAAGATCATCATTCATAGATGTGTCGAAAAGTAGTATAATTTCAAAAAATATTTGCAAAATAGGTAAAATTATATTTTTAAAATACCATAATTACAAAAACAATATACCTACGGCTTCGTTCTGGGGGAATCAGAAATGAAACAAGTAAAAGTGTTATCATCGGCCTGGCCGATGCTTTAATACCCTCCACTCCATAAAAGTCATATGCAAAATATTTGCCATGCGAGCTAGTTGCTATGTACTGTACACGCATGGGTTTAATATTGGTTTTGTATGGGAAGTACCAGAACTACTTTACCGACATAGCCCATTTTCAATAAACGATTTCGACGATAAAAATAAGTTCTCTTACAAAATTTCATTGACCTATGTCTATTCGTTTCGACGCTATCGTGTTTTCAACAGACAGAGAGATACATGGGCCAAATATTGGCTTTGTATGGGAGGTAACAGAACTACATGAATGACATGGACCATTTTTAATACCAACCTGACGACCGTTAAAAGACTACCTCTCACAAAATTTCATTCGCCTAAGTCGATTCGTTTGGACACTATCGTGATTTCAACAGACAGAGAGACACATGGGCCAAATATTGGCTTTGTATGGGAGGTAACAGAACTACATGAATGACATGGACCATTTTTAATACCAACCTGACGACCGTTAAAAGACTACCTCTCACAAAATTTCATTCGCCTAAGTCGATTCGTTTGGACACTATCGTGATTTCAACAGACAGAGAGACACATGGGCCAAATATTGGCTTTGTATGGGAGGTAACAGAACTACATGAATGACATGGACCATTTTTAATACCAACTTGACGACCGTTAAAAGACTACCTCTCACAAAATTTCATTCGCCTAAGTCGATTCCTTTGGACACTATCGTGATTTCAACAGACAGAGAGACACATGGGCCAAATATTGGCTTTGTATGGGAGGTAACAGAACTACATGAATGACATGGACCATTTTTAATACCAACCTGACGACCGTTAAAAGACTACCTCTCACAAAATTTCATTCGCCTAAGTCGATTCCTTTGGACACTATCGTGATTTCAACAGACAGAGAGACACATGGGTCTAATAGTGGTTTTGTATGGGAGGTACCAGAACTACTTGACCGACATAGCCCATTTTCAATACCAACCTGACGATGGTAAAAAGAAGTCCTCTCACAATTTCATTCGCCTAGGTCGATTCGTTTGGACGCTATCGTGTTTTCAACAGACAGACGGACATGGTTAGATCGATTCAGAATGTGATCCTGATTCAGAATATATATACTTTATAGGGTCTCCGGTGAATCACTCTTGGCGTTACAAATGTAGTAACAAAGTGAATATACCTTCCTGATGTGGAGGGTATAAAAAGGGGAATCGTACACAGATAATGTTAACGTTGCTTTAATATTGTGGACGTATAGGTACACACCTAGACCCTAGGTCAGTGTCGAATGGAATACTCTCTGTTCTGAGTGGAATGCAGAAGCACTGTCTCAAAATTTTTAAGTTTTCATTATAGATGGTTAAAGGTAGATACTTGAGTAGTCCCATATCGACTCAAGGAGGCTCTGATATTTCCTATTTATAAAAACGTCTTAATATGTATTTCGTTTATAACCGCGTTGTACAAATTTATTTACAGCGGCACCGACGCTTTTGATGAATCTCCTCAAATTTGGTAGGGGTATCATTCCTAGATCGTCCAGGCCATCAAAAGACCATGTTCCCATAAAGAGAAGCGAAATTCTTGTATATGTGGTCAGAGATTTTTCAAAAATGCCAATTCCTCTTGATTTCTTCAGCTTCAGCCGAAGTCTTTTGTAAATATGGCGCAGCTTTGTTTCAAGTGATGAAGTTTATTTAGTTATATCCCCGACGAGCACTCGGGTTTCTATAAAAAAGTATTAAGATCTTTCACGTCTTATGCCCAGTTGCACAGTCAGAGTTTAAACGCCTGCATTCTGCCGTTTAAACTTTCGTTTCGCATTTTGAGGTTTATTTTGACAGCTGCGCTGCTATTTCATACAGAGAGATGAGAGAGAGAATAAAAAAAAAAATTGTCTGGGTGCTACACTTCTTGAATTTATATGAGTGAAAACTAGAGTTATGATTAGTTTCAGCATTACTGCAGTAAACTCACTCTTAAAAAGTGTCGTCAGAAAATTTCAATAGATTTCCAACCAATATATGTACTTTTCAGGGAATAACCTTTTTTTCAAGTGAACAACAGGTACCTAGATTTTAGTCCAAACATAATTATGTATAGACAAGCGTAAATTGTATTGAGGTTTTTTCAATACAAATTAATTATTTTAGTGTGTGGAAATGACGATTATTTTTTGTAATGCTACTAGTGATTTCTTTAGATTCTTGGCGAACAAAATATATACATACTCAAATCTTTCACATTTTAATTTTGCCCGAAACAAGACACTACCTATTCCATGCTTTATACAATGTATTAGTATGTACTGAAATAAACATTATTTTTTGTTCACAATAAATTTGTCTAGCTTAGGACAAATCTAATTGCTTGCGTTTTGCAAATGATGGGCTTTGCCCGTACCCAGGAATTCTATGCTCCAAATTTTACAACTTATGTCCCATCCCCATGAGTGTCGAGAAATAGCGTTTGTAATTTTTTTGTCCGATTTTGAACACACTTCTCGGGAGTAAATTTGAGCTTATTCAGGTTTCGGAGTTCATACCATAGCATACATAGGTTAGGTATACATACATTTTTATATTTAGATATAGATTACATTTTTGTTTAAAAAAAGTATAACCGGAACAAGATAGCGCACCAGCAAAAAACTTTGCGCGTACCTATTACCAGGCAATGACCCTAATTAGAGGCTCATAAAATCCTTTCAATATTCATTATCATTACTGGCGACGAGTGATCGGATGTGGTAAAACCCAGCGAGTGACAAGAAGCAGTACCTGTGGTCGCATCCGTCCGAATGCCCACTACATTTCAACAACAACATATTATTATTATAGAAAAAAAAAATTACTGCAATAAATAATTGGTGAAAGTAGATGACAGTTCAAACATGTGTCAAAAATAACTCAATTCACTTCTTTAATACCAAAATACATTATGTAATAATAATGCACACATTTTCTTTTATTTACAAATTGTAAAATAGATAAAGTAGAGAAAAGCAATAACCATTTATTTGATCAAAAGGGCACTGGTAGAAAAATATCCCCTAAGGGAAATTGTTCTGCGCTTCCACAACAGCGTTTAGTTAACTGGCAGATTATTTTGAACTGTGAAACTGAAAGAGTTAAACCAAAAGTTTAAACTCTCGGTCAGGTTTAGTTAAACTTCAGTTTAAACTCTGTCTGTGCAACTGGGCATTAGTGTCAATTGGGAGCCAAAAGCTGCGGGCCATGGAACAGCCATGAGTGTCGTTCCATCGTTTCTTAAAAAAAATCAATGACATTATCAATGAAGCTCTTAGCGGTCTTGAGTGACCGTATAATTCTGCCTTCCAAATTTTGTTCCATCTTAGTCTGAGAACACCTATGTTGGAAACGTTCTAGTGTAGGTACAGCTCGATGGACTATTATAGCTTCTTTATCGCATTATTGTGGCCAGAGCTATAAGTTTTCATATACTCATGTTTTCATCCCTATTCTCAGCTGGCATAGGCCAGACATAGCTCTTGTTAGAAAATAACTTTATCCCACTCAACGATCCATCAAGGATCCATCTGTTAAGATGGTTATTTCTCCCTCACTTCTGAATGGAACCAACTTACTTTAGTTGGCGCTACAGTCCGTGGTGGACCTGATGGACCTCAACCAACAAGCGTCTTCAGCCAGCTGTTTCCAGTTTCGCACGATAAGGTCCCCTTTCCCTTGCATGCGCCACTTGAGAAGCGGGCTTTCTCTACAGCGCCGTCAATCGGATGTAGACTCTAAGATCTTCAGGGCTACAGCATTCGGGTCCATTCGCTACACATAATCCAGCCACCTCAGTCGTTAGATCTTCATTCAGGTCGCTGTCGCTGTACAGCCTGTAAAGTTCACTGGGACGATTAGCGTCTTATAAAGGGATACTTTAGGTGTTCGATACTTATTGCGTTCTTAGCAAAAGGAAACAGCGATTGGCAAGTGTTGTTCGTCGTTTAATCTTTGTGCTGGTGTAATTTTCTCAGTTAATAGCTGAGCCTATAGGTAGACAAAGCCCCTAACAACCTCAAAGTGATGTCTGTGGTGACGTTCTGTCCGAGACTGGTCTTTCCCTTATTTGAATGGAACTGATGCATCCTTAATTATAGGGCTCTATGGTACCCTAATGCGAGCTACATTTTGATAAAGTTCAGATTCCCATGTACTGTACGGCATTTGTCTCATGTACCATCGCTGAAGTAAGAAAAGTCCTCTGCAAGTTTTATTTTTGAACATGTGGAAGAGCCGTTTTATTTTATGCCGTATGGTCGAATGACTGAATGGAGCAGCTATTTCAGGACATTTGTATTCTCAGAAGTTACAATAGAGGTGGTATGTAGGTTAGATTAAGTTGAATAGGGTGTGAGTTCATCACAGGGGACTAGGCACTATACTGGGTCCATCACCATCCTTGGAAAACCTTCACAGTCAAAACCTAAACCATTCGCCCAAACCCTTAATTTTCCTACAGAACCTAAAAAAAGTAAAAATGTTATTTGAAAGGCCAACATCCTCCAAATTGTCGAAGAAGTATACCTTCCATCCAAGGTCTTTTCTTCTATTCCGAGGGATCATTAGCTTGACATTCACAGAGAAGATGAGTAATATCCCCTGCGACATGTAGGTCCTCACAGTACCTGCACGTGTCGATATTGGTTAAACCTAATCTCCTAGCCTCCTTCCTACGAAGGCTGTGCCCAGAGAGTATCCCAATCGCCTTTGGTAACTTTGATCTGCTGAGTTTTAATAATTCTACAGATTTTTTCTGATCTAACTCGGGCCACAGAACCTTTGAGACCCTGTGACCTACTATATCAGAAATCCTAGGTAACTACTTATGTGCATAAAATGCGTATTTTCCTGGGGTTAAACATAGAACTCTACGTTGGCACCTCAACACCAAAAACTTATCGAAGTTTGTGCTTATCAGCTCGTGAGCTTCGCACATATAGCACATTTCAACATAAATCTTTGGCAATAAGATGCAAATATTATTATCACATTGGCAAAAATATTATCGGCCCTTATAAAAGCTTTTTCCTTCTCCCAATATAGTCCTGCTCAAAAATAAAATGCTTGTCAATAATATTTTCTTCTATACCTCCTTCCATTTCAGACAAACCAATATGCCGACCGGATCAGAAGAAAATCTACGGTGTCGCTCGTAACGAAGCCGCGGAAATCTCCTGCGAAGTCGATGCGTTTCCACCGCCGGAAAACTTTAAGTGGTCCTTCAATAATACTGCAGAAACATTTGATATGCCACAGAGTGGGTTTCGAGCACATTCCGCGCAAGGTTCCACCCTTACATACACACCGGTCAAGGTGAGACAATGTTTTTGTTTTTATTTTTATTTTTTATTCCGAGTTTTTATACCTCTATACCTATTCCTATATCCAACGGTACTTCCATCACCGTCAAACAAACAATATTGCAAGAGTGTCGGGAAATAAATGCAAACTGCATCCTTTATGAACTCCCTTCTCAGAAGTACCTACATAAATTATTTAATGCGAATATATAAGAAACAGAGTGACACTGAGGACACATATGTCACACACAAAAGTGACTGGACTTGATACTTTCGTCAAAGTGAATTGTTTGTGGTTAGGAAAGTGTTGGAATTGAATTTCATGCATTTCCTTTTCCGTCCTTTGTTGTCGCTGTCGGGTGCGAGGCAGGGGAGGGCAGAAGGATGTGTATATTTGAATGGACACATTCTCTCTAGTGTGTCGCATTATATTTAATGGTTTTGAGATTCGAGCACGTCAAGCTAGCCATCTACAACACTACGGACGACCGAACGACACCATAATACATATACATATGAAGAACACAGTAATCACACGTAATAGAAAAGCGTCACAGAGGCCAAAGGATATGTGTGTTTGCGGTCTAAGGAAGTACTCAGCACTTCATTTCCGTTCCGGGTTTTGACCTACATTAAATGCTCAGTTGAATTTCTCGTCGACACACACCCACAGGCTCACATTCGTGTGTGTATACCTATATTAATGGGCATCGAGTCGGGGATATGCCGGTCCTTTGGGGTCTTTGAAAAGTTGTCAAATTCAGGTGGTAACTTAGGAATCGTTAAGTTCAAAGTGTGTCCTGGAAATGATTTTAAATTTAGAATTTATAGCTGACATGAAAGCAGGAAATTTTCAATCAAGTGAAAAGCATTCATATCCGATTCCACGTGAGAGGACTGTCGACATTTGAGTTACTCCTCGTTATTATTAGTTTCCTTTTGAAAAGCGTATACGAGTATATGTGCGGTTGGATTATTTTGTGGATTTCTATGGGATATCTTCAGGAGAAGCGATTTTCATTGGACTATGGTGAATTCTTTTCCGGAATATCTACTGATTTTGGATGCTGTCTAAGGGAGGATATATATATATAATCTGAAAAAGAGTACACCGAGTACACTAGAAATGATTCTGACGATTTCATATCGTGCGTTTTGTGCATTTGCGGTTACTAGTAAATATGAATATTGTTTAGTTATTTTTAAATATCTGATGTCCTTGGAATTTTATTACTAGTATATCCTCGATTACAATTACAAAAAACAAACATATTAATCTCACTCTTAGAGTTAGAAATGAGAGCTCACTTCATTTATATGATGAGGGTCGCACAGGTAGATACGAACTACTGTCCTTTTCGGCTATGATGATTACCTGCATATTATATTGTGTACAGAAAAATAGAAGACACCAAATACCCATTCAGTATAATTTTTTTAGATAAAACGAATACAGAAAATATGCGATCCCCGACTCCAATTATATATTTATCCGCAGCGAATTTGGGAGTAATCCTCCAGTACAAGGCTCAAACATCGATTTTCTTTTAAGTCTTGTAGGTACGCTGTCCGGACTAAAATTAAGTCGCATCCAAATGTACCTTCGTTTTCCTTAGCTTAATTTTTACATCTCTAGGGAAAGTTTCAATCACGCCGTAGCTTTAATTCAATATACTAATACAGGATACAGGCACAGGCTTCTTAATTATTAATCTACTAACTGGTAGGCGCAGTAGCGCAGTGGTTAGTGTGCTGGACTACTGTGCGAGGGATCCCAGGTTCGATCCCCGGAAAAACACAAATTACATCTTAAGGTTTTTAACTTTCTCGTATACGTATACGTATATTGTTTTCGTACAAAATTTCGAACTCGAGATTTTGATCAATTCTGATATTAAGATGATAGGGGAACTCAAAAAAGTGGGTCTCGCAATTCTGTCCGTCCGTATGTCTGTCTGTCCCACCCCTGGGGAATCTAAACGCTTGGACGGATTTGCTTCGAACTTCGTATTTAGAGTTTTTTTTTTTTATGCTAGCCCTAATATTAACGGTACCTCCCATATAAAAATTTTACGAAATATGTCTAAATTTAGATTTTTTCAAAAACGGCTCTAACGATTTGAACCAAAATTGACATTTGAGTTAATGTAAGCATGCTTAACATGACTGCATACCCAGTTTTTCGCTAAAAAGTCCAGCAACGGCAGTTTTGAAAATTGGCTTTTTCTCGAAAACGGTAAAAAACGATTTAAAAAAATAAAAACTTATTTTTAAGGTACTATTGTTATTCTTAACTTGATAGCAAACTCAGTTTTTCCCTAAAAAGACTGCGTCCTTTGATATCCACCCAAATCCCTAATAATAGTACTTTAAAAAACTGCTCATATCTCAAAAACGCCATTTTCGATTATGATAAAAATGTTACTTTCAGGTAATGCTTAAATCCATAGTAATATCATTTGCTCAGTTTTGAGCTAAACAGTTGCAAAACAGTGTTTTTTGAACCATGAATGCGTCCTTCGATTTCCACCCCAATCGCTAAAAATGGTACTTTAAAAACTGCTCATATCTCGAAAACGCCATTTTCAATTTGAATGAAAATGTAATTGCAAGGTAATGTTTATATCCTGAATAATACGTCGTACTCAGTTTTGCGCTAAACAGTTTAATAACAGTGCTTTTCGAATCCAAATTTGTAACATTTGTCAGCATAATTTTACAAAAAACAGCTTTAACGATTTTGATCAAAATACATATTTAGGACAACATAAGCATTCTAAACATGATCACGTACTTAGTTTTTCTCAGAAAACTCGAATATAGCCGTTTTATGAATATTTCTCAAAAATGACTACCCAAATTCCGACAATTGAGACCACTTTTTTAAATAATCAAAAATGGGAATACGAAATTCATCGCCTACTTGCCTCCTTTAATTTTAATTAACAAGGGTTGAGTTACTAAACCTGAGTACATCTTAAGTGGGTATGATTTTGAACGTAAAATTTGCTGAAATAACTCTGAGATTCTGCGAGATTCGCAATAAACGAGAAAGTTTCGTGCGACCCAGTCGTGCACATTTTTTTCCACTGTGCCACCTCTCGCGAACGTTTGACAAACATCCGAGAGTATAACTGTCATGAAAAAAAAAGCTTCTCAATTCAGCCGTTCGGACTCGGCATAAAATTGTAGGTCCCTTCCATTCGTCCCAAAAATAGAAACTCACACAAACGAATGGTTGCGAGAAGCTAGGCCTAGGGTGTCTACCGCCTGTTGTGCCATCTATTCATTTATTTATTTATCTACTAGCTGACTCGGTAGTTGCCCAGTCTAAATTTCAATGAATTTATTTATGATAGTTTTTTGAACGCAAATCCACCGTTCAAGTCGCAAGTTTATACAAAAATTAACAAATATAAAATCACGCTTTTCTAGAATTTTCGAATTTTCCGGGAACTTTTTCCAATATTTCTTTATTAAAAACCTTATTTGGAGTATTGCGGGAACTTGTCATAAACTTGCCACATACATTTATTGTGTAGTGTGCAAACCGACATTGAAAATGTGCCATTGTGCCTTTCATGGGATCATGAAATAATCTCGAGTGACAAAAATCTCGAAGGCTAAAAATCTCGAAAAGTTTTTTTTTTTAATTTCGAAAGCCAAATCTACAATGTACAAATGTACAAAAATCTCGAAAGACTATCTGCTAGGTTCCACATTTCACTTTCACTCGAAATAAAATCGGAAATGAATTTTTGTGTTCTACATTTCACTGTATTCGACTTCGATTTCAAAATTTTCGAAATTGAGACTAAGTGAAATTGTGATTTCGAAAGAATTTCGGAGTTTCCGAATCGCTCGAAACGCAGAACGCTGAAAACGAATTCACTCGATTTCTGGAACCTAGCTGTATATCTCGAAAAAATCTCGAAAATACGCATACGCATCTCACTTTTTAACACCATTTTTAATATAAATTCGAGATTATGCTTTCCAGATTTTTTATTTCGAGATTTTTTAAATTCGAAATTTTTTTTTTCGAGATTTTTACATTCGAGGACAGTCAATTGAAATACGGGACTGTCCCGGGAAATACGGCACAGATGGTCACCGAACTTCTATGGCAAATGACTGATTTGAATGATTGTGGGATCGCATTGTCACTGCTTTTGAACTAAATGACCGACTTCTTTTGACAGCATGTCACAGATTGACGAGCGTGGCACTGCACGATTTTTAAGAGTGTCATGTCACTATTGACTGGTTTTGCAGCTATTTTTGTTATTGTTCTCCAAAGAACACTACTTCGTTTTTAAAACATCACAGAAGGGACCTCTGTTGCGAAAATAGAGTTTATTATTGACGACTGCGCTAGCTAGCAATAGGACTAAGGGTTCCTTCCTAGCCTTTTACTCCTGCAGCAGAATCTTTGGGAAAACCTGGGGACCATCTCCCTAAATGAAGCTCTGGATGTACACGGCTATAGTAAGACCTATACTGACCTACGGCAGTCTCGTATGGTGGCCGGAAACCAATAAAGCCACTTACCTAAAAACGTTAACGAAGGTTCAAAGACTAGCGTGCATCGGCACCACCAGTGCGATGAGGACAACGGGTCAATCTACGATCCTACAGAAATATTTTGGCCGTGTACCTGCCACTGACTACATCACGCCTTACCTAGAGTTTACAAGACCCTTCTCTAGCGCCTATCCCAGCAGAGAAGACTGGAGAGACGGACTCGTACCTAGCACACCAACCATAGCCGTATTTACAGACGGATCAAAAATGGACACTGGGGTAGGGTCAGGTGTCTTCTCTGAATCGCTGGGTATATCAAAATCGATACGCCTCCCCGACCATAGTAGCGTTTTCCAAGCAGAGGTCCTGGCAGTGACAACAGCAGCCCGTTAGTCTGTGGTAAGGGCAATACCACCTGAAGGTATTACCTTCTTTATCGACAGCCAGGCAGCAATAAAAGCCATAACTGCACCAGAAATAAAATCGAAGCTTGTGAAGTCCTGTCGCGAAGAACTCAAGGTTCTTGGTATACAGCACAAGGTATCGCTCTGCTGGGTTCCGGGACATAAAGGCATTCCAGGCAATGAGAAAGCAAGACAAGGTTCGACAGCTATTTCAGAACAAGCTGATCCCTCTGTGAACATCTCGCCTTGCACACTCAAGCTTGAAGCAGGGAGAAGAGAGGCGAACGCAAGATGGGCCACCTTAAACACTTGTAACACTACAAGAATGCTATGGCCGTTCTTCAACGAATCAAGAACCGAGAAGATAATGCGGAAGGATAGGAAATCCCTGTCCACCCTCGTAGGTATCATAACGGGGCACAACACCCTGCGGTACCATATGAAGAAAATGGGGTTAACGGAAGAAGAACTTTGCAGAGGCTGCGGTGATGAGAGAGCTCTTGAAGACACAACCCACTTCCTATGTCACTGCCCAGGTCTCCAACACAACAGGTATAAATTCCTGGGGAGTCACTTCTTCACCGACCTAGACGAGCTTTCCAGCACATCAATAGACCAGATAATGAACTTCGTCAAATCAACAAGATGGTTGTATGTAGAGGTTGTATGTGAAAATGTCCACAGTAAGTAATTTGAATATAGGGTTATAATGGGTAAGGGATGACCTCTTTCTCCCACGGGCATCACAATGGGTCAGTATTGACCTGAGTGTGGCACGGAGAAATCCTCGCCAGCCCACAAACCTAACCTAACCTATGACTAAATTTTTTGTGACTTCAGAAATTACGCTTTTGTGTTAGTGTGGGGTTTAAAAAAAAAACAAGAAAAAGGGGCGTGGCATCTCTCATACAAGAAAAATCATTCAAAATCGTATATAAATCGTAAGCGTAAGCCATAATAGCTTTGATTCAATTACAATAGGATTGATTATTTATTCTTCAAACATCAAAAACCTGCATCGAAAATGGTTTCTGTCTGAAGACACTCCCACTGTAATTTTACCTACCACTGTCAGTGTTTAACCCATTTCTGAAACTTGCACTCCAATAAAATATCCACATACCCATACACCGTATATTCCATTTATTTCTAAAAACCATTTATCAAAATCGATTGGATAACTTATTTCAATCAACTTTTCACTTTCAATTTGGCTTACACCGAAAATGGATGCGGTGGCAAAATTAAATTAGCCGACTTTCGAGTAAATACTTCCATCACTGGTGAAAATGTCCTCGTACATCATACAGACATTTTTTTTTCCTTTTCTAGCGAATTCGATTGATCTTCCAGTAGGAAAACGGTCCTTGGGGAGGAATTCCACTTTTGGCTCTCGCCCCTCATTTATCCAACAAAATTATTAGAAGGGCATCAAAAAATGTCAGCAAATAAAATGAAAGACGAAACTTTCTATAACTTTTTTCGAAGGGTATCGCGTCAATATATTTGATATCCAGCCGTTTCCGATTGATTGCCAAGAGTTGCTTCGTCAATGCGTTGAGTGTGTTTGCAATAATTAAACGACGTTTTACCATTTAAGGATGGCGGCAAAAAGTTTCTTAACTACAGAACGCACTTTCTATCATCGATTCGTGATGATGCTGATTGATGAAATTGCGCGTTTGACTTTTGATGGTTGATGTTGTAGAGCCGTATGGGGGTGGTGTCTATTTAGAGACCTTCTTTACTAACAAAGGTACCTATGGGCTATGGGCTGTGGTGTATATGCATAATTTCATCGATTTAATTATTTAAAGTCATAGTTGGTGCTGGACCTGGAACTGTATGCAAGGTGGCCAGAAAGGCGTTAGGCAATAACGCCCAGGGAAATAGCGCCCAAATCGATTAGGAAATAACGCCCAAAAAAAACTGGTACAATTTGCTGTTGCAAAATATTTCGTCATTTTGGGTGTTATTTCATTTCCAGGATTCGTTTTTCTGACAAGCAGTAAAGCAGTAAAATAGTAAGTAGAAATGCATAAACAGTGGAATAAGAATGGGGGGGGGGGGCATGCTGCCCTCTTACAACCCCCCTGCTTGGGGTTTCTGCTGGATTTTGGAGTAGGTAAGAGGTCGTACTGGAAGAAAACCTTCAATGTATCCAATTTTGCACATACTCCAAATCTGACAGTAACCCCAAGCAGGGGGGTCATACGTCAACTAAATGTGTTAAAAATTCAGGAATTTACCACCTCTTCGTGGCGGTTTGTCTTTGGGTGAGGACGGAAGGTACCATAGCAGTCTGTCCCCTGCCTGTTGCCTCTGACAGTCCATCACTAAGGAAGGGAAACTGGTGCGTTGCAGAAATGAGTGGTTGAATCAGTCCGCTTTACTGCTTCACCAAAAGTCAAAAAGGTGGATTGTCTTCTGGAAGAAAGACGGAGGATAACTGTAGTAAGCTGCTAAGCAGAAGAATTTGATTGAAGTAAAACACCCTACTGCTTGGTACCGAAAAGGAGCTCTCGGTTTGTCTTCGGGCTTCGGGGAAAGCAAAGACGAAGGGTCTCCGCACCTGTCTATAGTCTCTGACCGGATGTTCGAAGTACAAGTCTTAATCGTAAAAAAAAATAGATCTGGGATTTTGCTACGTAACTTTATTATAATTTTAGTAATAATTTCCTTCGTTCAGTGTGAGAGCTCTGTTTAGGTAGGTGGGTATAGTTTGGCTCCATTTCAATGGCTTGACATTCCTAAAATAGGTGGCTAATAGATTATATCCTCAACGTCCCTATAAATTCATAGTCAATAGTCATTGTACCTTACCTAGAGTACAGGTACAGCCCAGCCGCTCTGCGTGTACTGAGGCCTATCCACATGCCAGAGTTCAGTATAATAACCCCCGTGACTATGCTTATGTTTTTGCGGTTTAGTCCGATAACGAATTTAGATCTCGTATTGAGATCGATTCCGCATATTGGTTTCTTCTACTTAGACTTACTGATTCAATATCGATCGACCTTAAGGCCAATCCGTTACTTCATTACCCCGAAACCCGAATAACCATATATCCTGGCACCAACCATATAGTACCACGGTGCAGGACTTTGATATTTCGTCGAAATTTGCAATATTGAATTTGCATTTACTCGCCTTGATTCACCACGATCCACGATTGACTTTATGGCTTTTATAGCCAAAAGAGTAAGTGATGTTTTGATCGAGATATTAGCGACTCTTCAAGTCCTTCGCAGCTACCTCTACCCTTAAGACAGAGACAGCTGCACTTACCCAACTGTCGCGTCCTTGTGGCAAATTTTAGCCCTTCCTTAACTCTAAGACGTCTGAATGGTTAACACCTTCGGTTGGTACAGTGATAAATAAACTACTAGATTCTTCTTATGTACAAATCATAAAAGGATTCTGAAATGTCCTCGGTGTCACACAAATGTCATGTTCCTTCCATAAAAAAAACTTCTCATTGACTTGCCAAACAGCGTCCAAAAAATTGATTAAATAAAATCGAGCAATACGGTATAATTTATGCATTTGATTAGATGGATAACAATGACATCGGTTAAGCCTGTTAACCTCATTTAAGCTTCCGCAACTAAATACAAAACAATCGCTCTATTTCGTTGTTAAAATGCGCTTCGATTTTTCTGTCAACATTTTTATCTCCGCTCAGGGTTATGCGGCAAAGTAATACATATTCATGAATTTGCGAAATCAACTTTGGCACCTACAATCTATCAATTCTGATTGAGTGCCATCCACCTGCCTAGAGGCATTAGATTTATCCGTTGGTTTTTTTTTGTAGCAGTGTGTATCACCAAATATATGCACATCCGTTGCCAAAAAACGAATTCGAGATGCAGTCGTCTCTCCTTACGTCCGCTCGTTCTATATGGTGGGCTACTGGTATGTACAGAGTGACAGACATTTTAGTATAGGGTTGCAAAAGGAATAAGCCAAAATTCCACAGAGGAAGGTGATGGAGGATCGTTTTTTGTGTTTTTTTCTGGTTTTTGTTTTTCTATATTAAATTGCACTCCCAGCTGGAAATAGTGAAAACTTTCAAACAAGAAATGAAATTTGTTTCATTCACGGAAACTGGGTCACAACTCACAAGCAATAACAACAATTGCAAAAAAAAAAAGAAAATGAAGAAAAAAAAAAAACAAGAACAGCTGCTTTTGGGATAAAAATTCCGCTTTCACGTGTGTGCGGGTATAGGCTATAGACAGTTTAGGATGCCAAAATTTTGCTTTTGAAAGACAAGGTATAGTATCCTTACTTCAACCATTGTGACAGTAGGTGGTGGTAGATGGTGCAGATGTCATGCGATGCTCTAAATACGACAGAATCGATTTATTGAAGTATAGCCTTTTTGGAGTAAGTTTATTGCCTGTATTTGTGCAGCGTGAACTTTTTGTTACCTACCTATGCACATTGCATAAAGTTGCAGGTTGAAGTGGAAACTTGGTATAACTTTTACAATTTAGGTTGTCATCGTTATGTCATGAACCGTGGATAGTAGCGGAAATGGATGGACATTAAAAATGGATGTATTGTATTTTAACCAACTTATGAGTTGACTATATGAAAATTACTGTCAGCCGCGAGTTGCTAAAGGTCAAAGGTCCAAAGAATCAACGTTTGATGCAGGTACAGACTTCTTAAAGACTGTTATCATTTCCAATGACCCTCTATCCATTAAAAGGGTCGCAGGTGTATTTTATTTATGTGAACGGTCCAAAAATGTCGATCTTCCGCCACCGAATCTAAAACTAAATCATCAAGAGCAACCAGCAATCAGAGAGATTATTGTCTTGATCTAATCAATTCATCCTGGGACCTGGGTCAACCAACAGCCTGCCTGCAGATTTCTTGAAATCCTCGCGTAATGTGGCCAAACCACCGAGGCATTCACCGCTCCGTCCAGAGGAGTAGCTTCTCGACATTGATTACTTATAACGTATTCTGGAATCCCTGATTGATACACCATTACTGCAGGTTGTAGATAAACTGAAAATAAGTGACCATGAGAGTTTAAAAATGAAAATACACGTCGAAAAGAGAGCGAAGCAGACAAAAGTGAAATTTAAAATATTGAAGTACAATAAACGTAAATTTTGTGAAATTGTACAACAAGGGTGGAACTCAGGGAGTAGTGTTAGTGAGGATTACGATCTTTGTGATGTGGACTCTCTGGCGAAATATTTTACTGAAAGAATAGAAAGAGCAGTGAATAGCCTAAAATGTTATAAATATGTTGGAACAAAGTGTGCACAAGAGTGGTTTAATAATAATCTTAAATTAATGAGAGAAGATAAATTAAGTAAATATAAAATAGCGGTATGGACAAACACGGAAAACGGGAGTCGGACAGAATCCCGAAAAATGTAATCCCGAAAGCCCAAAACCCCGAAAATCAAAAATCCCGAAAGCCCAAAATCCCGAAAATCCAAAATCCCGAAAACCCACAATCCAGAAAAACCAAAATCCCGAAAAGCCACAATCCCGAAAATCCACAATCCGGAAAATCCAAAATTCCGAAAGGCCAAAATCCCGAAAGTGAAACTAAAAATTTTATTGTAGCAACAAAAATATAAGCCAAATTTATTTAACAAAATAAACAAAATAACAAACTTCAAATAAATAAAACATAACAAAAACAGTTTAAGTCTTATTAACAAAAACATATAAAAAACGATCCATGACAAAACAATATCTAATACAAGTTCATATTGTACGCAATTCCTGTTAGAAAACTTATTTCAGAACGCTCGTTACGTTCCGCGTAAAATTTTGTAATTTTTTTTCCTTCGTCACGTAACGTTTTCTTAGTTGTTGCATCTCACCGGCAATTATTTTAGCCAAACATGTTTTCACACGGATTTGCTCTTCACATAAAATAGCAATCAGTGAATATACACCAATGTGTGAATGCCCTGCGAGAACTTTCAGCCGGCGGCGGAGCCACGCCTCTACGTTGTTCTGTGTCCGCGGCAGATTTTGTTTCAAAAGGTTACAAACCGACCAAAAATTAGAGGAGTATGCATGACTACCTGCAAGTCCGTAATGTTTTCTTTTTCTTCTCACTTTGTATTACGATGTTCACTGGCTAAAATCTAGTCGCTGACCGATTTTCACACTATATGAGATCAGCACAACTGAATGCACATTGCTAATTGCAGCACAACATTACAAAACATTATTACGGTAAATGGAATGGACAAACACTTGTCTATTTTACATTCAAAACAAAATAAAGAATCTCGAAAACGAGATCCCGAATAATTATATAAAATGAAAAATTTGCGCAAATTTTTCATTTTATATAATTTTTCGGGATCTCGTTTTCGGGATTCTTTTTTCAGGATTTTGGCTTTTCGGCATTGTGGGTTTTCGGGATTTTGGTTTTTCGGGATTTTGGTTTTTCGGGATTTTGGATTTTCGGGATTTAGGATTTTCGGGATTTTGGATTTGCGGGATTTTGGATTTTCGGGATTTTGGTTTTCGGGATCGTGTCCCCAATCCCCAACAGCCTGCCTAATGGCAGATTTCTTGAAATCCTCGCGTAATGTGGCCAAACCACCGAGGCATTCACCGCTCCGTCCAGAGGAGTAGCTTCTCGACATTGATTACTTATAACGTATTCTGGAATCCCTGATTGATACACCATTACTGCAGGTTGTAGATAAACTGAAAATAAGTGACCATGAGAGTTTAAAAATGAAAATACACGTCGAAAAGAGAGCGAAGCAGACAAAAGTGAAAATTAAAATATTGAAGTACAATAAACGTAAATTTTGTGAAATTGTACAACAAGGGTGGAACTCAGGGAGTAGTGTTAGTGAGGATTACGATCTTTGTGATGTGGACTCTCTGGCGAAATATTTTACTGAAAGAATAGAAAGAGCAGTGAATAGCCTAAAATGTTATAAATATGTTGGAACAAAGTGTGCACAAGAGTGGTTTAATAATAATCTTAAATTAATGAGAGAAGATAAATTAAGTAAATATAAAATAGCGGTATGGACAAACACGGAAAACAACTGGGGTCAGTATCGAATTGCACGGAATGCATTTAAGGCTGCCATTGATAGAGCGAAAAATGATTATGTTGAGCGTAAAATTCAATCTTCCAAAGACCAAAAAACAATGTGGCGAATGATAAAATCCCTTGTGTTGAGAGAATCAAAAAGTGCAATAAAAAGTGTTGTTTTCCAAAATGTGTTACAAAGAGTGTAACCAACTTGAATATAAATATACCAAACACACCCTACGTGAACTATATTGAAGAAGTGTGCAGTTCTTTTAAATTTGGGATTTAAATTTATCACTATAACCGAGCTACAGAGCATAATGAAAAATATGAAAAATAAAAGAGATGCAAATATGTTAAGTGTTAGTATGTTAATTGACTCTTTCCGTAGTACTGGTCCTATATTGTGTAAAATAATAAATAAGTCATTGTCCGAAGGAGTTTTCCCTGATTGCTGGAAGGAATCAATAATTGTACCCATTGAAAAAGTTAAAAACTCAACTAAACCCGAGGACTTCAGACCGGTCAACATATTACCCAATGATGCTAAAATTCTGGAGAAAATTGTCCAAGGTAAACTTCAAAAGTACATGGAAGACAACGAGCTGTTTACGGATTGTCAATCGGGTTTCAGAGGAAAGCATAGCTGCGAATCTCTATTGAACTTGGTTATAGCGGACTGGAAGGCTGAGGTACATCTAAGAAAATCAATCGTTGCGGTTTTCATAGACCTAAGAAGGGCATTTGAAACAGTTGATAGAGGCATTCTAATTAAGAAACTGGAAAAGTACAGAGTTAGAGGCAGTGAGCTGAAGTGGTTTCAATCCTATCTTCGCTCTCGTAAGCAAAGGACAAGGATTGAAGAAGCAATGCCGGAAGCGGTTAACGTCAGTCTTGGGGTCCCTCAGGGATCAGTTCTTGGAGCGTTACTCTTTATAATATATGTAAACGAGATGCCGAAAATTGTGGAGTTTGCGTTATTGAAATTGTTTGCAGACGATGGACTTTTATACATATCAGGTACAAATATCAATGACAGTATTGCCAAAATTAATAGTGACTTAAATAACCTCAGTGAGTGGTTTAGGAGTAACAAACTAAGTTTGAACATAGGGAAGACAAAATGTATGTTTATAAACGGCGAAACAACAAACAGAATTATAATTGATAACGAAAACGTGGAGTTAGTGAATCAAATCAAATACTTAGGAATTTTGATCGATAATAAATTGAATTTCAAAGATCATATTAATTATATATCAAAAAAAAATAAGCAAAAAAGTCGGTTTTTTCGCGAGAATTAGAAAAAGAATGTCAACAAATTGTGCAATTAATGTATACAATGCTATTATAAAGCCTCACTTTGAGTATTGTTCGACGGTTATTTACATGGGGAACATTGGTATGATAGATAGACTGCAAAAGTTACAAAACAAAGCAATGAGAATAATTTTGAGATGCAATTGGCGAACACCTGTTATTAATATGTTAAATGTACTAAAATGGTTAAGTGTTAATCAAAGAACTGTGATGAATGTGTTAATTTTTGTATTTAAAATGAAAAATGGATTGTTACCACGTTATTTGTGTAGTAAATTGACTTTTGTTAGTGATGTGCATCGTTATAATGTAAGAAACAGAAATGATATTAGGCTTCCCCTCTTTAGAACGAGTTTTGCACAAAATAGTTTAATGTATAATGGACTAAAATTATTTAATGAGCTACCCAACGAGATAAAAATTGTTAATAATATAAGAGTATTTAAACAGAATGTTATTAATTATATAAAGGCTAAATGTGTATAAAATTTTATTAAGCAAACAATCATGGAAATGATGTAATATATCAATATGTACAAATTGTTAAAATAGCTAAATTTTGCTAAATAAATATAATTGAAATTGAAATTGAAAGCGATGCGATGAAGGAATCTCGATTCGCCAGCTTGTATCTACCATCTTATGTTTATGGTCATTTTCTACCCAAATCTCATTACAATAAGAGTTAGAACAAACACAGAATTAAGGACGGAAAGCTTAGCTTTCAAAATCGTCCTATGGAATCCGTACTATCGAGCAGCGGCATCCTCTAGGTACACCCAGGATGAGATGGTTAGATCAATTACATAATCTCTCCTCTACCCGTGTGGGGATTGCCCTTTATAATTTGGAGTCGATGGCGGAGAATCGAGAGCTATGGAGGGTTCACTTGAGCAACCTACACGGGACATTGAAAACGAATGAATGAAAAAATGAGCTTAACTTTGAGCCCAAAGTTAAAATAAATAATAATAATAGGAATGGACCTACAATTTTACCACGAGTCCGAACCCGAATGGCTAACTTAAGAGAAGCTTTTAAAGGACAGTTATACTCTCGGATGTTTGACAGTCGTTCGTGAAATCTGGCACAGTATGGAAAAAACTTTAAGATATGTAATTTTTGTGTAGTCCATCATACTAACCACTGAGCCCACATGCCAAGGTTCAGTCCTTCTAATAGCAGAATGATCTAGATGTCTTAAAGTTAAGGTTCTTCACCCGTTTCAGGGACTTCACTAACATGCGTTGAACAGGCGTTATGTAGAAGGCTCGAGGATAACCCATCAGCGAAAAGCGAATGGCTTATCCATATCTCCCAATTCGAAACATTATTCACCATCCAGTCCATATAAGTAATGAAAAGGATAGCAAACAGAATGGTCTTCCGACGAAGTCCAACGCCTTGACCGGATTTCATCCATTCCGACAGTTTTGCCAAATTTTAGCGATTTGATCACAAAATTGACTTTCTCTACTGTAGGACTTTTTTCTGACCTGCTCAGGGCGTTGGATCTGTCATTCTCATCTCAATGCCCTGTTCTGGATTAAGAAACTGTATGGCTCAATATCATCTGTGCAGGATGTCCTTCTCATTCCTAAAAAAGTATACAGTATACTTATACACCATCTTTGGATTATTTGGACTCCTTCAGTTACATTCTACTTCCTTCTTCTAAGGCGGTGTATATTAGATAGCCTGAGATAACACCTTCCTTGCAGATCTGTGATCAAGGTTTAAAGTTTTTCTAAATTACTGGGAGAGTGTTCTCATATCAAGGAAAAACTAAAATCAGAAACCCGTCTGGACTATAGGTAGTTATATGTATTAGAGGCAAGGGCAAGAGTAGAACTTCAGTACGCAACAGCATCCGGATGTCAATTGGTGAGCTTGGACGTCGAATCTGATGTCAAAAATGTGTCGTCTTATATTTGTTTAAATATACATTCTTGTAGGAAAGTCGAACCTAGAACCCAATACAATAGAGCCCCCAGATGCTTACAGGTAGGTGCCAGCCCCGAACTTTAATAGTTGCGGTAGAGTTCCAAAGTTCTATTGTCCTTCTAGTTAAAGGGATTTTCGAAAGGGATGTCATTGGGGTTGTCAAGTCTATAGATAGGTAGGGGCCGAGCTCCTCATATGGGAGCAATATTTTAGTGGTATAAGGATTGTAGAGAATGAGGATCTACTTCGTGCTGAAGTACCTCTTTGCTCAAAATGTATAAGTTCTGGATGCATTGGCCCGGATGATTGATTCAAATTCGCTCTACGCCCATAATACATAGATTTTTTGACAAGGTTGATGTCGCTGTTCTTGTTTGGGAGCAGGGTTCTTCAACGGCTTGGAAGAACTAGCAACGATACCTCTATAAGAATTAAAAAGATTCATCAACAAATCCGAATGGTTTTGTTAGATGCATGTCCTATCATGTACTACAAACGGATAATCACAATGGACCTCAATGGCTTTTGGGTGATATATTGCAAACTGCCCCTCTAACCAAACCTAACCTATTTTATACGTTTTGTGCTGACTGCGAATATTCTGCACTAATCGCCTCTCTTCAGGAGTGCAATGACATTTCCGACCCATCTAAGCTACCGATTAATATTTATTTTGATTTAAATCCGCAGCATTTTACAATCCTTTTTTTAAATCGCCAGTAACAACGCTAGTTTCGAATTTAAAAAAATTGTCTGTTGTATATGTAGGTACACCTATTTTTTTGTCCAACTAAAATCTAGTACGATTCTTGCTCCCTTGACCACGACCAACCTCATGTCTATAACATCGAAATATCAGTGATTATTAATTACTAAATATCCAGAAATATATGTATGCAAAATATTCAAATAAAAAAAAAATTTCAAGATAGACAGCTACGAAACCCTCCCCCCATTCCCCTTCATTAATCGTTTTACAATTATTTGAACAAAATCGATTTAACTTGTCTACAACAGACTGTTGTGAGCAATCGACTATCCTATTGACATTATGTATCATCTAGCTTGGGCTTCTCCATATATACCTACCCGCGTCCTCTGCTCGCTTTCAAAAACAAAGACCAACTTTTCAAATTGTAATTAATTTTCTGGTTACATTGACAACTTTTCATAGCTTACCTGCTGTGTTCCCTATATAACAATCAATTTCGACAGAATGTAGGTAGGTATATACCTCATATCGTATCCATTATCTAGGTAAGCGCGAGTTTTTAGCCTTCGAATCCCGAAGCAATCTATCAGTATTCCATGCACGAGCGAGAAAACCCATACGAAAATTACTTGTCAAGCGCCCCTTGACGTCAAATTGTCAACAATTAATTACACCGTCGAAGTAATAAAACAAAGAGCCAAAAACATTGGAACCGACAGTGCCAGTAGGTATATCTCTCATGTAGCCAGCGTGTAACAATATTACCAGCAATTACGTTAACTAATTACAAACATACACACACGTGTATGGATTTATGCTCAATAGGAGGCTGAATTTAAAATTCATCACACACACCCACCCTAAGCGAAGCCGAGCAATTTATTTATCAAACGATATGGTGAAAAGAAAATTAAATATTACACATCCACATACACACGCTTTGATGGGCAAAATTACGACAACGACGTTTACATTGCCAGTGCCAGTGGCTAACATTATCGCAAATTGGCAATTTGCCTCCCCTGCCATATAAGCTTATAGTCCTCGTCGTATACTGTGTGACTTTCATGGAGTAGCGCGCTGTCTTCAGTCTCAATGTGTCCTGCTGTTGGGTGCTTCACTGAAAGTTTCATTCTTGTGATTGATTGAAGCTGTCAATAACTTTAACATTTTTCTTTGTTGTTGTACATGTACACGTACATAGTTGTAAAGGTTCGTTCATCCTTGGAAGAGAAAGTCAAATTGGCTTGATGTTGATGATGCGTACATAGTGAAAAAAAAGTGAGAAAGCAGTAGGCGGTCGTGGGTGGCAAGATAATTCTATTACATTATTTGCGGTCAGTAGGACTTGGAAGATTCTATAATTTGTGTAAATGGTGGAAATACCTTATCAATTCTATACGTTGATATTTGGGAAGTTAAAAGCTATGTACAAAATACACGTCAACTTTCCGGTGAGAATATCGCAGTTCTGGGTAAAGATGTCGCATACGACCAGACGACGTGCATCGTAATTATGGACATGAATCGGCGGTCTTTACAGAGAATGTTGGTAAAAGATTGTATGATATTCCCTTACAAAGTGCAAAGAGTGCATCAGCTGTTAGCTATTGAGCCATAACCGAGATTCGGAGTTTCAGACTTTTTTAGTGGGTTTTTTTTATGTCGCGAGTCTTTGTCAACAAGCCTCAGGGTCTAGAAGCCCTCAACGAGCCAATTGTGGCCGCCGAAACAAAAAATATGACGACACTGAACGAACTAGAGATTTTGATTGGTGATGAGTTTCCTTGTCAACTCGCCGGTGGCGCTGAGTCCGTAACTGGTCTGTGTAACCCGAGTTGTCAACCGGTTTAGTTTTTTTCCAGTTGCTCCGTTTGCATTGGGCCTTAGAAGAAGCTAACAGAATAGGTTTTTTTGTATCCAATGGATCCCTCATACAACTATACAAACAGTTCTTCATAAATGACACCATTTTCGGCTAGGGAAATGCCTATCAAGACCTGCAATGGCATTGATTGCAACGATCCGGAGTTTGAATGGGAACCAAAGGTTCGTCCTAATCAGCAGCACCATATTGTAAATCCGGCGGACGGAGCCTAGGTCCGCTGGATTGTCATGCGACTTGTTTTCTTGGAGGAAACTTATCCTTTGACATTGAATCAAGTATAATTATGGCTCAGCTACATATATCTCCAACAGTGGCCCCGAGACCGTCTCGTGGCCCAACTTTATTAGTTTTTGATGCTTCAAGATCGCACTTTGATTTCGAGACTCACTTGGTGCTACCTGAGGTCAGTGATAAAACTACCTCGGCGTTGTTACTGATGCTAACTCTTCCCTGCCTGCCCCAGACAATATGCCGTCAATGTAAAAACCGGCTCGTTACAGCATCATTCGCTAATGGATGTATTGTGTAGTGTATCATACTTCATTGAAGAATAGGCAAACGATTAGCGAAGATTCCTGTAACCTCATCATTTGGGTTTCCGCTGCTTCAAACTATTCATCGGGCATCTTATTGCTCTGAATCGAAGCTCACTTATCGAAACATATTCCTGACATCAGCCTTTACAGTCACTTTGTCTTCAGGTTTATCTCGAGAAACCCGAATTTCTTTGAGTCAGGCGTCACTATCCCTCTAGGTAGATGGAAGCCAAGAAACCGCACACGAAACTTGGTGCTGGCACAATTGATGAGGTATGTGGTAAGTTTTATCTTCCTCCGCCGCCGCCCTAGCTTCACGCTTTTCACATGGAATTTACATATTTCTCCTTCCATTCCATAACCTAATTAAGTTTCCTTGATAAAGAGCAACCTATTGTTGGCTGCTGTAGTACATACTACCCAACCTCTTCGCCATATATTTCTGGGAATGATTACCTTCTTGTCGTGGAGTGACAGTAATGTGTGTCCTTCAAAACATTGATTGAAGTTTCTCTGCTCAGCTTAATTAAGAATTAAGCATCTGACTGGTCATTCCGTCACTGCAGCACCATTACTCTGATCACTCGCTAATATTGTTTGGCTACCACTGCCTCAACGTTTTTTTGTTTTCATTTGTTGTTACAAAAATTGTGTTTTGTACGTTTAAGAGAGAGCGAGACTATTGCGTCTGCTTTATCGAACATATTTATTTTAAATTTTTTAAAGTTAAGGCTAATGCCGCACTGCCTCCAAAATTGTCGCACGCCTCGGAAAAAATTTTAAAATGCAAATTTATTCCTCAAAAAATGTATGCCTTTTAAAAATTTAATTCTAAATGACGTAGTTGCATTTGGAAGCTCGTCTGTTCACTTTGATATTATCTGTACACTGTACCCATCAGAACGCTCTAGAGTTCGCGCGCCATGGAGGGAAGTCGCTGTTTAAAACAGTTCGCGCGACCATACCGACTCCATTTTGGTCACTGGCGTTCGTGTGCACTGTTGATTTTCTGTATATTCCAAAAGAATCTCGTGTGGTATTAGCCTAAGAGTCGTCCTTTAACGCATTTCTCCACAAGATCGGAAAAACGAACAGTCCAGCCTGCCAGTACGGGGACTACCAAGAAGACGACGCGCATCATACCTTCTTCCCCTGCAGCAGGTGGGAATCCAAAAGAAGAGAACTGGAGAGGAATATCGGTACCATCACTCCAGACAACATAACTGAAAAGATGCTGGCCAGCGAGCAGAACTGGAACAAAATCTGAGCCTACCTCCAACGCATTCTCAGAAGAAAGAAAAGAGAAGAAGAGGAATCCCGCGAAGGGGCAGGAGGAGTTTTAGTCTACGTAAACGTAGTACAAACCAAAAAGACCTCTTTATGGTGCATAAACCATTTCTCCTCCCCCCAACAGGGGAAAAAAAATTAAAAATAAAAAAGAGTCGTCCGTATAGAGATGTCTAAAATAAGACAAGGAAAATAAATTTCTACAAAGTTTTAATTTGTGTGTTTAATTTTTGATTGTACAATGTACATCGCTTATACATTCTTTGGATGGTCACAACGATGTTGGCCTGCTTCATGAACTACTCGTACACAAACAAAAATGTATCTATATCTGTTACATTATATCCATCTGTTACATTATATATCCATCTATTATATGCAAGTTATCTATAAATAACCTCTCTTCAATCCCATCCATATTAGCCAAGAAGTCACCAACAAATTACATACAAGTGTCACTATGGGCTAAAACACAACAACTGACCATGAACCTTTTTGGTACAAATTACCTACATATCCTCAAAGCTTTCCATTGGCAGTTTACTACTTACTTGGGCGGACATAAATATCAAGGGACTGACTCCACTTGATATTAACCATTGGATCCAAATCTCCCTATTCAACTCGACCTTCGTATTGCTTGAGCCAGAGCCTATCCCTTTCCGGCCGACTTACCGATTAGTGGACTTTTATTTTATGCGTACGTTATAATTGTGTAATTAGCAAGGATCTGAACTGAATCTGCCCAGTCCGTCGTTTGGATTGTTTCTGAGTACGCGCGAGTGTGTGAGAGTGTGTGTTTGAATTACCTACCTTTTTCCCTCTCGAATCTCGATTGCTATTAACTTTTCTCCTTTTTGACCATTTTTTTTTGTGTTGTACAAACAGAAATACTCGAATGCTAACTTTTGTTTTTATTTCTACTTTCATTTTTGCCTGGACTTTTGTTTCTGCCTAACGCCTGGTTGATTCGCAATGGCCATACCAATTCCTTGTTACCGATTGTCATGATGATGATGGTGATGTTGATGACGATGATGGTGGTGGTGGTGCTGTTGATGCTGCTGGTGCTGCCTGGTTGTTGGATTTTTATTATTGTTTGCTGTGTTTTCTGCTGGAGCAGGAAATGGACTTTGGCACCATTATGTGTTGGGCGGATAATAACGTCGGACAGCAGAAGGAGCCTTGCGTATTTCATTTAATTGCAGCCGGAAAGCCAGAAATACCAACGAATTGTACAGTGGTTAACCAAACATCGGATTCATTAGAGGTTTATTGCATTGAAGGTATGTACACAATACACATCTATATACGTTTATATTAAAGAACGGCTTATATAATATTACTCTTGTTCATATAGCGTTTTTGTTTAACATTTTATTATATATGAAATTCAGTTACCAGGATTTTGATTCAATGGAAATTTGGTGAAATGTGTGCATGGGAATTTAAAGTTATTAAACATAATCCCTTTTGTGGAAACGGGCTTTTTATTAATTAGTGAGAAGGACGCAATACAATAGTGAGTCAGTTATGTGAACTAGTTTTTATTTTTTTAAATAAGAGTATTATTTACGTGTGCAATGCGTAATTACAATGAAGTCAGCACTATTGTCTTCAGTGGAAGCTGTCGACTGATGACGAGGTCCCATTAGGTAGGTCAGTAATTGTGATACCACATCGGTCAATTGATTCCAAAACAACAACAAGTGCTTACGATAAATTCTTTGGGGCGACTGCTATACAGCTACTTATTTTAGCGAGTTCGTTTCGTCGTGATTGCCAAAGGAGTAGTCTCCTATAGATGTGATGTGAGTACTTACGGATTCAGAGAACATGTAGTTCAGTTTGCAACGAGACGTCACCGAAGCGCATGCCTCTCAGCCTCAGTGATATACATACATACACTGAGACTGGAGAGTGTCCCGTAATAAGACCAAAATGGTAATATGATTATTTTGTCAGGTTAGAATTTATACAAAATTAACACTTTTAAGCTGGCAAGAATATTACAGCAACTGAAATCGTTTCACCGATACAGTCGCGTCCCCACAGAGGAGAAAGACGGAATTTGTGGGGGAGTTTTCTCCAAAAGTCTTAATTTTGAGCTCTCCTTCTATCTTCCGAACTACTACAGTCGGAAATTATGGCGATAAAAGAAGCCTTATCTTGGCTCAATAAAACGTGAATACTTACTTACCTTTGCGGATGCTTACAGTCCGGGGTGGACCACGTCCTCAACCAACAAGCCCCTACAGCGAGCTCGTTCCCTAGCTAGCTGCCTCCAGTTATGCACACCAAGTTCGTCGAGGTCGCTTTCCAATTGTGAGCTCCACAACCACAGGGTCGGGTCTTCCTCTGCTACGTTGTCCCTCAAGGGTGGACTCAAAGACTCGTCGGCCTGATGCGTTGCTGGCCATACGCTCCACGTGCCCCAGCTATCTCAGCCTTTGCATCTTTAACTTTTTGACCGGGTCAACATCGCTGAATAGCCCACAAAGCTCGTCGTTAAATCTTCTCCTCCACACTCCATCGATACAAATTGGACCGAATATCGTTCGAAGAATCTTTCTCTCAAAACGTCCCAGGAGGTTTCGATTTCGATCCGATTTCGTTAGAGTTCATGCTTCTACACCATACAGCAGGACCGGGATGATTAAAAAATAAATAGGTGGCGCAACAGTCGGTAGACACCCTAGGCCTATAGCTTCTCGCAACCATTCGTTTTGTACGAGTTTCTATTTTTGGGACGAATGGAAGGGGCCTACAATTTTATGCCGAGTCCGAACGGCTGAATTGAGAAGCTTTTTCAGGACAGTCATACTCTCGGATGTTTGTCAGACGTTCGCGACAGGTGGCGCAGTAGAAAAAAACCTTAAGATGTAATTTGTATTTTTCCGGGGATCGAACCTAGTAGTCTAGCACACTAACCACTGCGCTACTGCGCCCGGGATCATTAGGGTCTTATGTAATATCTCCTTGGTTCTATGAGAGAGATTTATCTTCTTCTTAGATATGCCTTCTTAGCCAGAAGAAACAGCGTTTGGCAAGAGTTATTCTTCGTTTGCCCTCTGCGCTGATGTCATTTTGCGAGGTGATAGTGGAGCCCAGGTAGTCCTTAACTACTTCGAAGTTGTATCTGTCCATCGTGACGTTTTGTCCGAGTCGCCGATGTTGAGAGTCCTTTCTCGTTGACAGCATATACCTCGTCCTCATTTACAGCTAGACCCATCTTCGCCGCCTCCGTTTCAATACTTGTAAATGCGCTACTGACAGCTCGCTGCGATCTTCCTATAATGTAAATATAATGGACAGATGGAACAGACTTCTGAAAAATGTTACTCCTGATGTTGGCTTGTGAGTTTCGTACAATTGCTTCAAGGATGATGCTAAAAAAGTTACACGATAGCGTATCGCCTTGTCTCAAATCTTTTTTCGACATCAAAAGGATCGGTGATGTTTTTGCCGAGCGAGATTTCTCCATCGTCATCCTGTATAGACGAACGAGTTTGGCAGGAATAGCGAAACGTGACAATGCTTTGTATAGCTCGTCCCATAGTAAATGATTTCATAGGCGAATATAAAGTCGATAAAAAGATGGTGTGTCGATCTGAATTTCCTGGGGTTTTTCTAGGAGTGTGAAAATGTGTTCCATGTTAGACTTGTCTGGCCTAAAACCACACTGATATGGGCCGATCATGTTGTTGGCGAAAGGTTTTAGACGCTCACATACGTTCAGACCAACAAAATCTTATAAGCGACATTCAGGAGACTTATTCGCGCAGTTAACGCAGTTCAGAGCATCTCCTTTCTTGTGAAATACTTATAGAAACTTAGAAATGCTAAAAACAAAGTCCTTCCTTTGAGTATCTATGGACAGATTAAATCAAAGCGTATATTATCTACTGGTGAGGAAGGATTGAAAAAATGTGAAATAGGCAAAAACAAGCACCCTTAGCAGAACTGTGAATTTAAACGATTTTAAGGAATCGTACAAATTATATCCTTCACATTGTTAAGGCAACAGCAACTCATCTCACAGTTGCCAGTCAGCACTTCATTATAAATGAAAAATTGAACTACCACCGTAGCTGTATCATTTATCTAACGGAAACATTAACAGCGAACGAAGCCAATTAATTATTAAATTATATCCTTCCATCACGAAAATTACCACAACATAGCTACCTACCCCAAACCGAAAGTGTCCACCCGAAATAATAACTTTTATTTCTACCCAAAGGAATAGCAATAAAATGTCCAACAACAAACAAATAAACCTAATTAAACACAATTATCAAGTTGTTCACTATATTGTGCAAATAGCAAAACAAAGTTGTGTCCCGTTAATGGGACTTTCTAGGTAAATAACGCCAACACTGCACGCTACTCTCATTAAAATGTGTAGGTATATCAACTTTTCTTTCTTCTTCTTTTTTTTATGCAAATTTCACATTGGCCTCGGTTGTTTACCCTGTCCAAACCGCACACGGTTGTCATTCACACCACATTGAAGCAATTGACAGGACAGCACCCGACTGATAAAACTATCTCCATAGCTTTCACCTGTGTATAATGGTGTTTACATCACATATCAAATCTAAATGGAATCAAAACAACGCGCTAACAAAAAATAACATTATTTGATGGACAGGCTCCAAATATCTATCTTAGTGCAACAAAGTTCCAGGATGACTACGAGTAGTATGATAAAAAAAAAGAAGGCAACCCAATCACACAAGCCAAGCCACCCATTCAAGCGAGAGTGGTAAGCTTTCGACTCTTTGTGTTTCGTGTCGGAATAAAAATCTCATTCAATTCAATGTCACAAACAATATTTGTGCACGTCAATCACGAAATCATCGTAGTCATCTCGTATATACCTATATCTGTGTCGGCACACAACACTTTATGCTATATGGCTTTTGTATCCAACAGATACAGTTTGGTCTTATGGGAGTCTTGGTTGGGGGTTTTACATTTTTTTTTTTGTGGTGCGCTGTGACTATATGGCACAGATATTTCATAGGGTGAGGTCACACTGCTGGTACCGGATGTGGTGACATCTGTATAGGGAAGCATGACTTTGTGCTTTTGCCGATTGCAGATACACACAAGTGAAGTGGCTCTATATCTTACCCAAAAATATCACAATCTCTGATGAGGTAGCTATATAGTGTTGACCTGTCTGTTTGTGTTTTCCCGTGTTGGTTTTTTTTTACCTTTTCATTTACGATAGGTACATAATATTGATTTCGTATACCTACCTACACAAGTTCAAATTCGAGATGTTAATCAATTCTGTCATTAAGATGATTTTCCTTTTTGTATTATGTACTTTGTTTGTATAATTTTACGAAAACCTTAAAATAGTCCGTTTCCCAGCGGATTTCAGGAGGGTTGAATGTAGGAGGGTAAGTGGAGCTCTTCCAGAGTTTTAAGATCTCAGAGGTATATTTCGACAAAAGTATTTCCAAAACGGACGTAGGTACTCCTTCATATACCTACCTACGTTTTTTGTTTAAATGGCTAGAGGAATGTTATCAGTCAGGGATTTGTGTGGAAAGTTTTACTTTAATAAAACAATTGTCTGCAGCTTTCGCTTAGGGTGCTAGGTAGGTGCTAGGTTAAGAAGGAAAACCTCATCACCTTCACTTTGAGACATAAAAGGTCTGTAAATCGCCTTTATTGAGACTGAAAAAAAAGAAGGAATAGTTTCCAAAACCTATAAACTGCTCGTATTAGGAAACATTTGGTACTCCGAGTGAACTGCAGAAGATCTGATATTTTAAATCCTGCTTATACTGCGGTGCTTGTTAGGGTGCAAAGGAGTCTACCTTGGCTTCGGCATAGATCGTTGAACTCTATTCTCCATTACAGACTTACGGAGCATGACTTTTCAATGGCACGGTGTACTGTGACCAGTTATGATACGGATAGAGGGTCTTTTGAGTTCCAGGAGGTTATTTGTTGTCTTTTTGTGCAATTTCTAGCCAAGATTAGTTGGTCTTTCTTCATTATGTCATCGATTATGGATGGATGTGTTGTCTAATTCACTAATAGTCCAAGAGCCGACCGCATGATGTTTGATGTCCTAAGGGATAAAACAATAGGATGAGTTTAGTAAAAAAATGAAAGCTTGCTATTAGACTTAGAGAAAACGCCCAGGGTTGTCGGGAATTTTTGCCCAGGGGAGGAATAAATGGGCTACTTCCGGTACCATTTTTTTGTGATATTCATAGGCATAAAACAATAGAATAAACGTATATCCATTCGATAGAGGGCTTTGAATGCTCTACAAAAAAATAGGGTTGTCAGGCACCAACTGCCCACAAAGCCCTGACAACCCTATTTTAAGTGACCCATTTTTTTCGATTGACCATAGGCATAAAACAAAAGAATGAAACATACACCAAATGAAAGATTACGACTTACCGTTTACGAATATATAGAGTTGTCTGTGATCAATTGGCCAGGTACATAGACAACCCTATAAAAGATCTAAATATATAAAAGAGAAAGCCGTTATTTACTACGCTTATAACTCAAGAACGCCTGGACCGATTTCGATGATACGCACCAATTCGGAATGGTCTCCGGCCAAAGAAGAAGAATACCCAAGGAAATGTTGACAAAGGGGCGTGGCACCTCCCATACAAAAAACATAGTATATCTTGAAAACCACAAAACCGATTGAACTCAAATTCTGTAAGAAAATCTGTGTTTTCAGAACGAAGGCTATTCTGTGAAGTTTGGTGGAAATTCGACAAAGGGGCGTGGCACCGCCCATACAAAAAAAAACATTCAAAATCTTATATCTCGAAAACTTCAGAATCTATTGAGCTCAAACTCACAGATATTCTTAGGTATTATATTGGCCCTGGAGTGCTCCTGTGAAGGTTGGTCAAAATTGGACAAAGGGGAGTGGCATATATATAAAAACATCTTCTACGATGACGTTATATCTCGATAACCCCTGATCGGCCGATTTTCATGATTCTTTTTATGTTTTGTTCGTATTGCTATATTTCAGGTTTAGGCAGAAAGAAAATTCCAGCAAATCGATTTATTCTCATTTCTCGTATTTTACGGAATAACATCATTATCTAAGACCTAAGCAATACAATTCCTGTATACGGGCAAAGCCGGGCGGGTGCCAGTATTTCATATACCAACTAATTCACTACGAACTAATTAATTTCAAATCATTCCAGTTTTGAATTTAAATATTCGAAAAAAACCTTATCACTTACATTAAGAAGAAGTTTGCGATAACATCTGTTTTCATATTGTACCTAGAGAACGAATATTCATAGTGTACGACTAAGTGCGATTCCTTTGATTGGACGAACCAGAGTAACGTTTTAGATTTTTATTTCTCTCATTTATGTGGATCAAAAACTAAAAAGAAGAAGTATTTTGCAGAAGGTTACATTAAAACTGAATAAAGTAAACATAACTACAAACTTGATAAGCAACCCACAACGCTAGTCCTTTCGTGGACCATGAAATAACGTGCGCATTTTTTCGATTCATTTGAATAGTCACACCAATTAAATTCATTATTTAGCTGATAACCCGAGGTTCCCGAATGAGGCCCAGAGTTATCCTTTCCTCGGCGAACCTCTTACTAAGGATAGCGGACGCGCCCTTAGCATGATGTAGATTCGCCTGGTAACACCTTGAAGGTGTTCATAGATCTTGTGAGGATCTAGCTTGCCGGAGTAGTTGGGCTTTTTTAGGGCCCTTTCCTCTGCGGCAGGCAGCCTGTCCAGGACGACCAATTGTACTGAGCCTGGCAGACTCTTTTTTACCTTTGGCGCGACCAAAGTCTGCGTTATTCGGTTTTGCCGAATTTCCGGCCTTATGGGCCACTGTGCCCTTGGTTGTGGTGCTCGAGCGAAACAACGGAGCGTTAGAAGTCGAATGAGAACTACACCCAGACCCGCTAGGTGTGGCATGCCCAAGAGCAATACCCTTCCTAAGCACAACTGCAATCGAGATAGCAATTGTTTTTTGCATTTGGGTTTATTTATAAATAAATAAATAAGATCTATTTTCAATTTATTATATCTCGCCCTCTAGATGGACCAGAAAGATGAATATTAGATCTAAATACTCGGTGAAGTATTGCCTAACAATTAAAAAAGATTTCTTAAGTTGACGTGCATAGATTTATGACAATAATGGCAAGATGAAGGTCGAAATAGAAAAATGCGCACTCCCTTTTTTAACCCTATTAGGACGAATTTTTAAAAATTGTTAATTGTGTATGGGGTAGTTTTGACTTAGGTAGCATCTATTGACATATAAATAAATACGGCTAATGGTTCATGTGTTATGAAAAAGCCTCTCTTAAAGGGGCAGGGGAAGTCAAAATCCAAAAATTCATTCTAAATATTGCATTGTCTTCACAATCCAACCATCATGGAAAATTTCAAAATTCTAAGCTTAGAGCAACTGAGGGGAAGTGGTTCAATTTTGGCTTGCAAGATTTGAGCATAACAATTTTTTCACGAAGTTAAGTAAAAGCCTTTAAAAAGGAGTTTCATTGGTTAGATATATTTAAGACCCATTTTATTATTTTGTTAACGAAAGTTGGTGTCGAACCCTTATTACAGAATATAAATCTAGTTAACCCTTTCGGTACATCTTTTTTGTTCTAAGGTTAAAAAAATATTTTATTTCTTTTTGTTTCTACTTAGACTCCTACTAAAAACATTGTAACATTATTTTTGGTAAATATTGGTTCTAAAGTGGTTTTTGGGAACGTTGCCATATGGCATCAATTGTCTCAAGTGGTAGCAAAATAAATGACAAAATTAATATTTTTGTTTTAGTTTCTTATTTTTATATATACATTTTTAAACAAAATTGAAAAGAAAAAAGTATAATTATTTTTTTTTAATTAAAATGTGTTTTAAAAAATAAGAATTTTTGAAATTAAAAAACACATATTTTCATATATGTATAAAAATAAAAAACTAAAAAAAATAATAAATTGTTGCATTTATACTCGGTTTTCTTTGTTTACTTCAAACATTACAAGTACTACAAATTAAAAACTAAGCATATTCCAAGATAAACACGTGTATTTATATAAAAAAATAATTAAAAAATAAAAAATATTAAAAAAAAAATTAAATATTCATAAAAATCTAAGTAATTTTTTTTTGATTCAAACCAAATTAAAAAGTAATGATATTCAAGACTATTTCTGCATAAAAATACATTTATTTTTATACATTATGTAGGTATATATATAATTTTATTTATAGAAATGATGCCTTAAAATGCACCTCTAGAAAATATTGATGCCATATGGCAACACAGAACAGGAAAATTGTGCCAAATTGAATAGACGGAAGTTATATGTTTATTTTATTTTTTTAATTGTCCGCCTGATATTAGTCAATCAAATAAAATCGAAATTGATAATCTATTTGATAATTATCAATGTAAAAAAGAAATAATAAAAATAGTCTTCCGACGAACAAATTCGAACTCTATTGCAGACCGATCTTTCACGAGAGCTAAAAGGACAATGACGACAACTATCACCCAGTTTTTTTGCTTCTAATTATTAAGCAGATACTCTAAGAAGTTAATTAGAAAAAATAATAGAAAAAATATACTCAGAGAGTGAGAATGGGTGTTATGAATATTCGTGTTGCCATATGGCATCAAAATACCGAAAGGGTTAAAGACGTTTATAAACAAATGTCCAAAGAGCTTTAAATATCTCCAATATTAATTCGGCTCTACCTTAACATGCTCTTATTTTACCTTTCCGTCTTGAGTCATATAAATTTTTCAAGAAACTTACCCCGCAAAAACTGCCATTAAAAAAAATACATTAAATTTAAAACGTGAAAAATTGACACCAATTTTCTGGTCAATCCCAAGGGTAGGTATAGTAACGACATTTTTCAAAATATACTTTCTTCTTTGTATTCTTTTTGCTACCTGCTTCTATGAAGCCAACAAATTTCTCTAACCAGAAGTCAACTGATGAGGGCAATAAGCCGCACATGCCAACATTTCTGACATATTGTCATAACAAAAAATTTTCAAACTTTCTTCAACCTTATCGAAAGCTATTAACTCCAAACCATGTTCAGGATCATGAATGAAAATACTTTCCAATTATCAAAAGCATTAAACTTTTTTCCTCCACCTATATTCACCTTGGCTTGGTATCAATAAGGATTGATTTATAAAACAAAAAGTTCAAAATACGGCACGTGATACATTCTCTCAATACCTATACACTCCTATATTTTCACTAACGCACATTCCAAATGGAAAATAAAATACAAATGCCTACTTGAAATCCCTTACTTCCGTCAGGCATTCCACCCACACGGCCGCTTTGCCAACATAATGAGATGAATTATAAAATAGTAAAAGTTTTCTTCCTTCCTGAGTGTACTTAAAAATGGCAACAGCATTTCCTTACTCCCCAACTAGCAGCAAAACCTTTCAATTTCTTTCCCAGAACTCTCGCACATAGGTATACATACCCTACATATACTTGTAGGTTGAACGAAATCATTTTTGATGATAGGAGAAAAAAGTTTCAAATGTTTTCAGTTTCTTGTCTCCAAGGGTATCAACCCCCTCGACAAAAGTATAGAACTTCTTCTAGGTTTTATCCCCTCGTAGGTCGTAGATCGTTGTTTTGTACGCTTACTTTTCTCGATACATATCATCTCGAATCTGCTCATTTAAAAAACATGAAAATGGAAAATAGACACATTTTACCGGAGAATTCGAAAACTTTAATGTTGTCTATATGTCGGGAGAAAATGTTGAAAAATGGAATAAGCACAAGCAGATCCTTAAAATATAGAGTTTGCAGCATTATGTGCATATATGGGATGGTGAGACAATTTAAGTCTGTCAATTTATAAAAGTTTAGTTGTTCATCACTCATCCGTCGTCACATTCAAAAGAGTGGCAGCTATATCCATATACCATATCCAATCCACCCTTCTTTGTTATTGAAATACGAGGGGAAGTCCAATGGTGTCAACTATAGGAATATACTAGAGTCCATCAAGACCACATATAGATTGGACATCTTTTTAAAAATCGAAGAAAATATTCAAGCTGGCCTACCTTGGGCCAACATTCTTCGTTCTAACTCTGTTGTAAATTGTCTAAATCTTCCTCGAAATGACGCATTTCGTCAGATTCAGGTATCTTGGTCTATTAAAAATATGTGTCTAAAACAACTTCCCAAATCGGCCATTGGATACTTAACATTTATTTTAAATGTATGTATTAAAATCCAATACTTTCCAAGGGCTTGGAAAATAGCTAAGGTGATACCTATTCCAAAACCAGGAAAGCCACCTGATAAACCAAACAGCTACAGACCAGTTAGTCTGCTGAGTAGTCTTAGCAAAGTGTTTGAGAAGGTACTAAAAGAAAAACTTACGATAGTTATCGAAGATAATAATATACTTCCAAATGAGCAATTTGGTTTCAGAAGAAATCATAGTACATCCCATCAAGTACTTAGAGTCTGCCAGCATATTAAGCAAAATCGTTCCTTGGGAAAATCAACTGGCCTGGTGTTGCTGGACATTGAGAAAGCTTTTGATTGTGTATGGCATTTGGGTCTCGTCTATAAGTTGTTGATATTTCGTTTTCCCCCATACCTCATAAAACTTGTCCTGAGCTTCCTTTCCGATCGTTTTTTCAAAGTTTTCGTGAACTATTGTTATTCTGTTTGTCATAGTGTTGTTGCTGGTGTGCCTCAAGGATCAGTTTTGGGTCCAATTTTGTATAATATTTTTATGTCTGATATTCCAAGACTCCCTTATTGTGAATTAGCTATTTTTGCGGATGACAAGGCAATATATTATTCGCATGAGTTTAGTCCCAACGTGGAGACAAACCTGACAAATGCGATTCAAATATTGCTAGGTTATTACAATTGCTGGAAAATTAAATTTTAAATTAAATATTAACAGAAAGTCTTTACTGAACAAAGCCAACAAGATCATAATTTGTAAGGTAATTTTTCAGTCAATCCTCTTATATGGTTGCCAAGTATGGGGTAATTCAGCAAAATGTCATATTAAAAAACTACAAGTTTCGCAAAACAAAATTCTTAAAATGATGCTTAATCTTTCCCCGCATCATTCAACCG
Source organism: Cheilosia scutellata (assembly GCA_955612985.1). NCBI lineage: Eukaryota > Metazoa > Arthropoda > Insecta > Diptera > Syrphidae > Cheilosia > Cheilosia scutellata. Next base: position 101,766,706 of record OY015312.1, on the reverse strand, counting down.
CTGATCTTCATACCAGAGCAAATGTTGACTTGATTCAAGATCGAATTACAAAGTTAACCACCAAATTTATCCGCAGCTGTGAGGTCTCTGAAAACCCACTTATCAACCAACTAAATGTTTAACCATGTTTTTTTTTTTTGTTCTAAATGCTTCTTGTAGCAGGAAGTTTTATTTGTTATTTATTATACTTATTATTTGTTATATATTATTTATTATTTTGTTATTTATTATTGTTATATTATTTATTATTTGTTACTTGTTGTCTACTATTTGTTATTTATTATTTAATACTTATTATTTATTTATTTATTTATTTATTTATTTATTTATTTATTTATTCATTTATTTATTTATTTATTTATTTATTTATTTATTTATTTATATATTTATTTATTTATTTGTTTGTTTGTTTGTTTATTTATATACATTTATTTATCTATTATTTATTATTCATTGATTATTATTTACCCAATGTACCTGCTTAGCTTAAATTTGTTATTTATAATTTATTGACTACAATGTACCTGATTATTTTTTAAGGTTTTCCTTTTTCCTTTTTAATTCTATTTGTATTGAAGGTTTTTAACGTATTTTTCCTTCAAAGTATATCATTCCATAATATAATTTTTGTTTTTAGTCATGATTTAAAATTAATTGTTCAGTAGAAAGATATAATATAAATATCAAATCTCTGTATGTAAACTGCGCGGTGGCCCACCAAATGTAAATTTCAATACGAAAATAAATTATCTATCTATCTAGGTATCTTGGTCATTCCTAGAAGTCTTGGGTGTCATTCTAGATTCCAAGCTCAATTGGAAGGAAACATATAAAACCGAGAAGATAGAACAAACGAGGGTCTCCATGTGTTGCACTGGCTCTAAACGGCGGAAGTTAGAAAAGTTATGCCATTGGTCAAGTCTTACCATAATCCATTTAGACAAGGTACTGCAGTACCAAGGTGGCCTTTATCAGGCTTAGAGAATGTATTATCCTGTCATTTCATTCTTACAGGGACCGCTTCAATTGAATCACAATACAGTGCATCGAAAGAGGCAACACCACAATCTGCTTGCTTTATCCTAAAATTACTACACAAGCGATCCCTCAGCAAAAATGTCCTTTTGTACAGCTGTTAAAGCTCGCACTCGTCTCTTGGAAGTGAGAGATGATGCAGTTAGTGATCGAACAGTAAGCAGAAGACTGGCAGAGAGAAATCTAAGACCATTTCGCCCAGCTCGGGCCCCAGAACTACTCCCACAGCACCGTAGAGCCAGACTTCAGTTTGCTCGAGAATATGCTGAATGGACGATGGATCAGTGGAAGACATCCATTGAGATAACTGTTACTTGACGTAAACAAAGCTGGTGGCACTAAAGATAGGTAGGCGGTTAATTGTGCCGGTGAGTGTATAATAGAATTTCTAATAGTTAATGGTTCAAGAAAGCACTCACTAAAGAAAAAGATCTCCTATAATGATTAATGACGGTTCAAAAATGTGTCGTATAAAATCATCGAGGCTTGTAGTGTAGCTCAAATTAACTGTTAAGGTAGACGCACTTTCCACATTGATACTTTTCACAACATATCCTCCAAAAGGAATTCAGGTTTGGAATATACCTAGTTCCGGAAAAACTGCTTCCAAATTGCACATTGTATCGATTTCTTTTCAGTTGTTCTTTTCTTTTGTCGTGGATCAGTTTTGCCGGAATCTCGAATTAGGCCAATGCCATAGATCAGCGGTTCTCAAACTTATTAAGCTGTGGAACCCTAAACAAGGTCCAAATATATTTCTATATATAATATACTTAACGAAATAAAAAATTAAAAACAACACATTTAAAAAACAATTTTTTTGTTTAAGATATTTTTTTCAATTTTAGTGTGAAGAATGAAACTGTTTCATTGTTTGATTTATAATTTTTTTTTAAATTGACTTCTATCTCCGAAAGCTGTGAAATTTACAGTTTTAAGTGAGTTTAACCCAAAAATTAAACCCAAGTCCATAATATTCAGTTGTTAAACCTAGTTTAATTTTATATTATTGACTATTTTTTTTTATGTAGCATTTTTGACATTTCTGCGCTCGCAGAAATTCAGTGAAAGTGAAAATATAACAAAAAGTAAGAAGATAAAAAAATTAATTTTTTTGTAGTTTTGGCAACAGTTATGGCACTACAATCATGTAAATTTTGGAATTAACTTTATAGTACCTACAATTTCTCTTTTGTTCTATTAAAAAATAAATGTATTAATGTTATTGTACACGAGTCGACTCATTTTGACAATTTTTGAATTTGACCAAATGTTGATGTCACAACAAATCAAATCAATTTCAATTAGTGACAAACAATAAAAAACAAATGTCATTTTATGTGAAATTTGACATTACGTGGGTTTAACACGGGTTAAAATCGCATTAAAAATCGGTTTAAACTGTTTTATGAAATCCGTTTTTAATCTAGCGGGTTTAATGCATGTTTTTGAGTGAATATTATGGATATAGGTTTAAATTGTCGGGTTTAAAAAATGCGGATTAATGATCGGGTGTAAAATTAACTTAAACCTGATTTACACCCGGGGTGAATAATATGGCCGTTAGTGTCTTAGGCTGGGTTTCATTCTTATTATATTTTCATTCATTGTGAGATATTATGCAGAAACTTTACAAAAGCTGTGCATAAACGATACCCACACGCATGCATTTTTGTGTCAAGTTCATTCTTTGTAAGATAGTGCGCAGTAGGTACCTACCTCATAAAAGCTATGCGCGAACTACCTATATACTCACACGCATGCATACTTCATGGATTGTAATTGCACACTTACAAAAATTATGTTTGTGTTTTACTATTCTTAATTCAAGAAAGTCGTGGAACCCTTAAAAAACCCTGGGGTTCCGCGGAATACAGTTTAAGAACCGAGGTCATAGATAGAAAGGCGGCAAGTCTAGACTTGGAATTCATAGGTTTTTTTTTAATAATTTCCCTCAGTGTGAAAAATTGATCGAATGTCGATCTCCCGGGACGACGTTTTGACAAGTTCACAGCACGTTGGGTACGTCAACAGAGATAGATAGGTATGTCTCGAGAATTTTCATAAGAGCTATGGAGCTGATAGACAAGTCATCCTAAATGCTCCCTATTAAACCATCAAAACTGGCGAGTTTTGTTGTTCTTAAGCTTTCTTTTTATGGTTTAGTCAAACTCTTATAGTGGGTGATGGAATTGTTTCTTCATTGACTGGACGTGGCCAATCGATTTTTCTACTCGAACCATGCTGGCAATACTGCTTAAACACCTATCTATATATTATTTCCCGCGCTTCGGTGACTATGTATCTCTGTCTTAGAGCAAGCATCCAGTTGCTTCAGACTTTTATGTCAATCGCGAGATTCTTCAATTTAAGACCCTCTTCTTTCTATAGGTATGTTTTTTTGAAACCTCGCCAGCCAGCCGTTCATTTGGACAATTGCCAGCAAGATGAAGCCAGCCAGCCGAGTTTTAGTATAAAATTATGCATTTGGTAGAAATATTTGCTACATT